>JAMXBD010000412.1:600000-1021105 GCA_024138025.1 Combretum micranthum
CACTAAATGTTATATTCTAAATAATGGAAAAGAACAATTGGCTAAATTTGATGCTAAAAATGATGAAGGAATCTTTCTAGATTATTTTTAATAAATAAGGTATATAGAGTGTTTAATAAAAGAACATTAGTTGTAGATTGTTGCTTTTGATGATTCTTTGCCTTATTCATGTTCAAATGATTATGTGGATGATGTTGTGCTGATTTGAATAAATTCTCTCTTGAAAATAATGATAAAGAAGATAATGAACATAAAATGGATGTTATGCATGGATCTGTTAATTATGATTATCCTAAAGAATCGAAATATGCTAGGTCACATCCAAAAGATCTAATTATTGGTGAACCTTTAAATAGAGTACAAACAAGATCGTCTTTAAAGAATATGATAATCTTGTTTTTGTATCTCAACCAAGCATAAAAATATTGAAGAAACATTAAAAGATGAATTTTGGATACTAGCCATGCAAGAAGAATTAAACCAATTCACAATCAATGATATTTGGAAATTAGTTCCTAACCTAATAATAGACCTGTTATTAGAACTAAATGGGTTTATAGAAACAAGCTTGATGAATCTGGGATAATAACAAAAAATAAAGCTAGATTAGTTGCTAAAGGATATAATCAAAAAGAACTCATAGATTTTTACGAGACCTTTACTCCGGTTGCTAGACTAGAAGCAATTATAATGCTTTTAGCATTTGTTGCTTTAAAAAATTCACTTTTTTTCAAATGGATGTTAAAAGTGCTTTTTAAATGGTTTTATAAAAGAAGAAGTCTATGTAGAGCAACCATTACGCTTTGAAAATAATGAATTCCCCTATGATGTCTTTAAATTAAACAAAGCTCTTTATGGTTTCAAGTAAGCTCTTAAAGCTTGGTATGAAAGACTTAATAATGTCCTTTTAAACAATGTATTTTCTAAAGGAAAAATTGATATAACTCCGTTTATTAAAAATCATAAGCCAAACACATTGATTGTACAAATCTATGTGGATGGCATTGTGTCTGGAGCTACTAATATGCATCTTATAAATAAATTTGTTGAGTCCATGAAGAAAGAATTTGAAATGATTATGATGGGAGAACTCAATTATTTTTTAAGTCTTCAAATAAGGCAATATGAAAATGGAACATTCATAAATCAATCAAAATATACAAGAAATCTATTGAAAATGTCTAAAATGGATAATTGCAAAACGGGACCTACACCTATGAGTACAAGTATAAAACTTGATAAAGATGAAAATAGGAAAAATGTGTATAAAAAGCTTTTATAGAGGCATGATAGGTTATTTGTTGTATTTAATAGCGTTCTCAGTGTATGTACATGCACGATTTCAATCTTTCCCAAAAAAATCATACTTGAGTCTAGTAAAACGCATATTCAAGTATCTTACAGGAACGATCGAAATTGGCCTGTGGTATCCAAAATTTACCTCTTTTAATCTTATTAGATACTTCGATGTTGACTATGTTGGATCCAAAGTATATCGAAAAAGCACAAGCGGCACAAGCCCCTTGCTTGAAAATTCCCTAATATCTTGGCACTCAAAAAAGTAAAATTCGATTGTACTTTCAACTACTGAGTTGAGTATATAGCTGTTGGTAGCTATTTTGCACAAATTTTATGAATTAAACGAACTTTGCTTGATTATGGTTTAAGATATGAAAATGTTCCAATTCGCTGTGGCAACACAACCGCTATAAATTTAGCAAAAATCCTATTCAACACTCAAGGACCAAGCATACCGAAGTTAGATATCATTTCATTATAGATCATGTTCTAAATAGAGATATCAGCTTGGAATTTGTTGATACAAACAACGAAATTGTTGATATTCTTACAAAACCCTTATGTGAGGATTATTTTGCACTTTATGAAGAGAATTGTACATGATCAAGCAAGACGAGTGCTAAAATATGATGCAACCAAGATAATTTAGAACTTGATTTAAAGATAAAAGAAGCTATTAAATGTTCATATATGCTTTATCATAGTTGTAATTTGTTCTACTCACAAAAATTTGTTATATGTGTGTATGGCAGTGAGTGAAGTCCTTGTGTTGAGGCATTTGTGAAGTCTTTTGTTGAGACAGTAAGTAAAGTCCTTATGTATTATGGCACCTATGTGAAGTCCCCTGTCGTGAGGCATTTGTTGTGAAGTCCTCTATTGTGAGGCATTTGTCTTGAGACAATTGTTTGTGTTGAATAAAATGTGTGAAGTCTTCCTTGTATGTTATCGATGCATCTGTCCTTGTTTTCAATATTATAAATCTATCATATTTTTTTTTATGAGTACAATGGGGAGAAGTGTAGAATGCACAATTAACAAACATGCATATAATCTATTTTGATAAGTACAAAGGGAGAGCTAAATGACGTATTATGTGTAGCTTGCATCTTCATAGAATTAAGCATTAAGTCCTTCAATTAAAATTGAGAAAATTCCTTTGAAGCCCAGATGCTTAATTGAGGAGGAATATGCTAAATTGAAAAGGAGTTAATTATACATAATTGTCCTCATGAAAAAGGGGGAAATTGTTTGAACTTTAATGTTCAATGTGAATTTTGATGAAACAATATGATGCATAATTAACTATTCAATTATGGTAAACTACACTTAATTAGTCAAACAATATGATAAATAATATGCTAGAATATATATAATTTATATGTTTCGTTTTGTGGAGATTGTGCAGGTTTTAAAAGAACAAATTAGTGATGAACAGTCTTAGTTAAGGGTCAAGACAAGAGATAGACTGCCTCGTTTACTAAGGTGCAACAAACTCAAGACCAAAGTTCAACAAGTCCAAACATGCAGAGTCATTAGTTGAGGGTCATGTCGAGGACTCGACGAGTCATTTAGTCAAGGCGTAACAAGCTTAGAGTTTAAAGTGCAACAAGTTTAAAAATACACATCCTTGGTCATGGGGTTTGTCAGGAGCTCGTCGAGTCTATTAATCAAGGTGCGACGAGTTTAAAATCTAAGAGTTGACAAGATCAAAGAAGCACAACTTCGGTCGAAGGTCAAGTCCAAGGCGCAACAAGTTTGAATTCAAGGATCGATGGAGTCCACCTGAGCAAAGACTTAGTTGAGGGCTAAGATGAAGGCGTGACACTTTATGGCACGAAAAGCATATGGCATGGCAGTTTAAATGAATGAGCCAATATGGCAAAAAGAGTTGTTGAAGTGCATTAAATGCTTGGAGATTTAAAGACGTTATCTCCAACGGACATTTAAATTTTTGAAGACTATAAATACTCCAACCTTAGGAGATTCAATAGGAGAGCAGTGCAAAAAAAGTACTTTTACTTGTGAACAAACAAATTATTGATTTTCTTGTTCTCTTATTTATTAATTTGTAATCTCAGAAAAGAGAGAAAAAAATATTATAGTGCTTTGTTCTTGTATTTGCTATTTGTCATAAAGCATCTAGAGAGAGAAAGGAATAGTTTATTTCTTATGTGTTATAAAGCATTGTATTACTCAACTTGCGCACGTGTTTCTAGTGATTAATAAAGTGGTGGTGAAGTTCTCAATTGGTGGATCGTGGAAAGTAGAAATTGGGTCGAACTCTATGTTAAATTTAGAATCAAATTTTCTATCTCTATCTCTACCTCTAACTCTTTTATATTTCATATTATAATCTGCTATGTATTATCCGCTGCTATTGATGTTAATTTTGATCTATTGCATTAAAATTAATTGTTTGAGCTTTTTAGGGCAAATACTCAATTCCTATTTTATAGTGTATTTTCACATTTTCACCATATACCATCAAGTTTGATACTTGCACAAACTTGCTTGCCTCACTTCCTTGGCCAACCCCCAAACCATGGTGGTATTGATGGTCAATTATGGAACACAAGCTCTCTAGACCCAATTCAATCCATCACGTGTTAAAGTCAATTCATTGGGCTCAAATCCGACCAATTCCACTCATTTTAAGCCTTTGAAAGCACTGAATCCACTAGCTTGGGAAACTAATCTCCCAAATTATGTGTCAAGTAGACCTTGAGCTAATTCACTTACGTTGTGTTTGGTTCACTATAATGGAATAGAACTGGAAAGGAATGGCTATTACTTAAGAATAGAATATGGCTGGAATTGTTATTTCGGTGTTTAGTTAACTAGAGTAGAATGGCATGTGGTTTTGCATATTCATAAGCATGTGTGTATGGTAGATAATTATTGAGCTTTATCTTCACTTTATATAGGTTTTCTTTCTTTCTTTTTTTTTTTTAAACTAGAAAATTTGAAAATGAATTTAAACAAATAAAGAGTGCAGGATTGAGCCTCATGTGCCCTATATAGGCTTATAGATGATTGATCGTGACATTTGCATTGACAATAACAAACAACTTTCTTTTCTAAATCTTTTTTACTTCTTACTTTTTCCAATCAGAAAAACACCTGTAGAGGTTTCTTTCATTAGACAAGAAATCTAATCCATATATGAAGAATTGGTGAGTTTCGAAGAATAAATATTTTTTTTTTTTGTAAGTAAAGCATATTATATTATGATTCAAAAAACAAAATACAAAAGATTAACTAGGGGAATGAGTAGACCTCCTTCGTAAGGAGTTGAGACAAAAGACAATAGTTGGCTTAACAACATGTCTAGTTTTTCTAGGATTCGTCATATTTACATCCATGTACAAGAACTTGTTAAAACATGGCACAGGTGTGGTCCAAAAAAGTTCTTACCTCCTGCATATCTTGTAAAATAGCATCAACCAGTTGATTTGTTTCTCATTGTTGGCAGCTGATTTTAAAAAGTTACAACCGGGTTAAGCTTTCCTTGCACAATGAAACAACATGGATATATGAAGATGTTGTTAACAAGGACACTGCAGTGTTTGAGTCAATGGCTATGTCTATTTTCAATAAATGGTGATCAATGCAAAATTTTAGTCCATAGGTTACTACCCATAACTTAGCAAGGAGGATGTCCATGGTACCCATTTTTCGAGTGTAGCAAAAACGCCATGTACCCTTTGATCTCGAAGGACTAACCTAATGGGTGCTTCGTTTGTGGAATGCAGATAAGAATCATCAGTGTTAAGTTTGTAAAAGCCAAGTGACGGTGGGCTCCAAGATAACATGTTGATATGAATGTCATACAGTTTCTTGTGTTGCGAAAATGGCCATAGCTCATATGTTGTGATTCGAGTCGTTGAGACTATGTCATCCACGAAGCTTGCTTGCTGAAAGAGTAATTTGTTATGAAAATATCAAATTTGCCATAATGTGATGACAAACTTAAGGTCATATGGCGGATGGACATCATGTTGTTAAGCTTTTTTAATAATACTATTTTGTTGTATCCATGAGATGAAAGAAAACCATGTTAGAAAAGTAAAAGGCAATGAAATATGCATTGCATCAAAAATGGATTTAAGACAAGGACACATAACCAAAGCATGAAGAAGTGTTTCATTTGGTGTTCTATAGCGGAGGCTTACAACATCCAATTTTATCCCACAGTATCGAAGATTTGTGGCTGTTGGAAGACTATGAAGATAAACACGCTATAGAAAGGGTTTGAATTTGGCTGGAAAAGCAAATGTCCACAACCATATTATTTATGTAATGTGAGAATCATAAGCTTGAAAATGTAGCGAGTCATAAATATTTCTGAGATTTGCTGTGAGAAGCGAGGCTAGGGAAAGCCCATTATCATCTAATTTAGCTTGCCTTAACTAAATGGGTCCATGATATGAAGCAAGTGCATCTAAATTGGGGAGACCAAGTAGAGATTCATTCCACTATGTCTCTGATATGCAGCAATTTGCTACCTTGAGCTGGTCTAAAACTTGTAATAAACGATCAGCAATGAAATTTCTCACTGAACTTTAGCCCACCCAGCAATTATACCAAAAGGAAGTTGAAGCTCCATTTCCTAAAATGTTGTATCCATTCTCCTTATGCCACTGACGAGTAAAAATTAATTCCTTTTCTAAGAAAGAAGACTTTGTTGGAGCATATGAACAAAGTAGATATTGAAGCCGTCTATATTTTGCATTAATCAAGTGTCTCCACTTTAATTTTTTATGCTTCTAGACATACCAACTTTATATTATGCAAGATTGATTTCGTGTCCTCAAGTTAAATAATCTAAGTCCTTCCTTGTCCTTAGGATTAGTTATATATTTCAAAGACACCCAATGAGTTTCTTGTTCTTCGTTACTCCATTCCATAAGAAAGTCCTAGCTAGTCAATCGCTCCATCTGTGTTAAGGTTTTGAGAGGCAATGGAGTAGCTTGCACAAAATAGGTAAGAAGAGATTCAAGCATTGATTTTGCTAATACAAGCCAACCTACCATGCTAAGGTAACATGCTTTCTAGCCAAATAGTTTCTAGTACATATTATTGATAAAAAAAAGCGAACTGTGAATGGGTTGGCTTATTACTATGGCTAGGGGAAATCCTAAATATTTTCCTAATGATGTTACCTCTTCAAATGGTAGCCATTGTTGAATGAATTGTTGGTATCTACAAAACTGCAAGAGAGAAAAGAATAGAGGATTTGTCTAAATTTGGGTGCAGCATAATAGATTGCCAAATTCTCTAAGTAAAATTTGGATTGTCTTGGCATTTTGGGCATCTGCTTGGGCTACAAAAATGATGTCATCTGCAAACATGACATGGTAGAAGGAAAAATCTTATCCACATATTCAGAAAGGAATCCAATTTCCCATAGAGATTTGATGTTCTACACTCTACTCAAGAATTCTAGACCTAGAATAAATAACTAGGAAGAGAGTGGATCTCCTTGTTGAAGGCCCTAACTTGGATTTTAAGCACAAGAAGTAGTACCATTAAGGACTTCTATTGAAGTTGTGGACAAACAACTATCAATCAAAGTTAAAAGTGGATTACACTCTATTGGCACTTGGAAAATGCCAGGCAAAGATGGCTTCCATTCTTTCTTTTATAAAAAGTTTTGGCCAACAATTGGACACTTAGTCAAACAACAAAGCCAGGACATTTTCACCTCACTTCGTATACCACCTCAAATAATTGCTAAAATCGGCTGTAACTTCAAAACTCACCTTGTTGGTGGTGGTTAACTAATCAATTATAAAACATTGTCATGTTTAGAAAAAGAGATGATTTTTTTATTGATCCGCTAGAAAAATAATTATATAAATACTAATTATATAAAAGTAATTATCAAAATACCATCGTAATACCACATATAAAAGATAATACTCATTTTTTTTATGAGCATCACATGTTATATATGAGATACTTGACAATTGGTTTCTAATCATAAGAATGAGTAAAAAGATTATCAAAAATATCCATCAAATATTGTCAAAACTACGGTTTATACTTAATCTAGAAATCTCCTAGGTTAGCTAATTAGGATTTTCTTGCAAGAGAGTGGTCTTAATCCGGTAGAATTTGCATGAATTCGGTTGGACGAAATAGGACTTCAAGAACCAAATAGGCCGGTACGGCGGTCCCTTAAAACGTGTTGGGCATGACTTCGGTCAGATCCTTTACTTCTATGGACCCAAGTTGATCAATGAAGTCCATGTCAATCAGTAGGCTCGTCTGCTTTCATGGGTGCCTCTAGTTGGTTGAAGTCATATTTTGTTGGGCCAAAGTCAAGGCTTCAACTGGACTTTAATGTCAACAAGTTCAGTCCAACTTCATTCGGTTGAAGATTGATTCTTTTATCCAATTCTTGTTGTTACTATTATTTTTACCTATCACTAATTTAAAAGTTTAAATTGATAAATATGGTATGAACTACTATATTTATTACATTACACTCTTTCACTTGCAGGTTGAGACTTTAAATAAGATTCATCAAGTTGATATAATTAAATCGAAATTTAATAATTACACAACGCAGATATTTAAACTTATGACCTCCTATTTTAATACTATATAAAGGCTATTGCCATCACAACTACATGATATAATATTACTTTTGGTACTCAAAAATAGTCTGAAATGGAATGAATTGAAATTAAAGATATGAAATCGAATAGAGTGAACAAGGAAATAACACATCCATTTTTATCTTTGGATAGATACACAAAGTAGAAAGGAATGAATATATAATCAGATTTGTTAAAAATACCCTTAATAATAAATGAGGTAATGTTTTGTATCGGATAAAAAGGTAATTGAGTTAAGGATTATTAATTTAAGGTGGAAAAAAATCATGATTCAGTTTTTGAGAATACGGAATTGAATTTCTCCTTAAAGTCATAATTGCAGAATTAGCAATTCCAACTTCTAATAATAATTTCAAACATAAGAAAATGAATGAAACTTAGAATCACGATTTTATTTTCGTTTATTCCTACGTACCAAACGTACTATAAAAGTTTAAGCTTATAAATATAATATAAGTTATTATATTTATTATGTAACACTTACTTTCTTAAAGTTTGGTCATCGATAGGACTTCTGTTCCTCGACTCTTTTTTTTTTCCTTTTATTTTTTATTTCATAATCTTGGCTGCAAAAACTACAAATCACCCCAAGTAAAAACTAAATAGGGCGAGTTGCAATCGAGAGGTCGTTCCACCTCTTTTCCCAAAGATGCTTAAAGAGGCAAGCATCGAGCATAGCCAACCCAAATTCACCCCCATTGCCATTCCTAATTGAGGTTAATCCTTCATGTTAGCTGGCTGCATTAATATATATATGTTGCAGTATAACAACTTTTTCTATAGAACTGAATTCTTTACCAACTGGACCGTTAAGATCCGACATGACCATGGCCAATCAAACCCCACTAAGGACATCCTAATTCTGCATAAGTCCACTTGCACTGTCCCAGCATGACTTGTCTAAATATATAAGCTGAACGCTAGGTCACTTCTTGCACATAAGCTTGTTATGACTTTTCTTTTCATGTGAACTTTAGTCTCCTACGCTTTATTATGAACAAACAAAGCTAGATATATCAAGTTATAGCACTTTAAAAACATTTGAAAAGCCGAAGATCATCAGATAAAGCTCAAGGTGGGATGATTGGGGGAATCTGGGACAATTTCATTAAGGTAAGTTTTGCATAAATAAATGCATTAAGATTGGATTTTCATGCCATCATGGACTTCAAAGGAGTACCAACCGAAGCAGATGTCGTAGTAGTTAATGCTCAAGACAATATAATTAAAGCCAGGCTCCTCCACCATAAGGTGAAAATATTAAAAAAATGATCAATTCTAGATGAACAGGGAGACTTCTTGGCAGTATCTGAATGCAGCCATCTTGAGACACAAGCATTAAAATTGTGGCCTATTTGTTGTTCCAATAAGTGTCTTTGACATGCAACATGGAGATAAAACAGGCATACTATTGGCTGTGAGGTTGTCCAGATGCTAACATGACTGGAACATGGTAATAACACAACACCAGGACAAGATAACACAAAAATTTTAGGATTCAGATACAACCTGGTTTCTGAAGATAAGTCCCTGATTCGAGGTTGTGGTTTTATGAAATAATTAGAATTGGATCAACAACACATGGGCCACAGAAATGATAAAGTAACTCCCCTATTATTATTTGTTCAATCAAGACCATGGAGAGACATGTGGTATGTTTCTAGGAGAAAATTTTTAGTAGCTTGTAGTAAAAGAAGAATCCAACAATCGAGGCTTGGTCTGATATCTCAATCTGAGGATAAAATCAATGCTTGCTTCTTTAAAAGAGACATAAATAGAAATGAGAGGTCCCTAGATCGTTCTCCCTAAGATTTTCCTAGCTGGAAATGTTGGATTCCTACTATTAGCAACATCGGTGCATGCGTTGGTTACCTTGACTATTCCATTTTCCTTGCCATAACCGTGTCATATCCTTCAAATTCTAGAATTCTCAATGACTTACACAGAATAACACCAAATCGTCTATCGTGTGGAGCTAGGACCTGTGTAATTTGAGCAATGCAGCACTAAAAGTGCCAGTATTTTAGCTTAATGAAGCTATTTGCGTCAGGGGTATAGAGGTTTCTGATGTTCAATACATCATAATTTGCTAATTTTACACCCGAAGTTCTCCATACATTGCGATAATTATATAAAACCAGCAAAAACCAGTCATGCTAATCATATCAGTCCCTAAGCAACATAAGAAAGAAATAAACATTATCTCGACGTGCCTAATAAAGAACCAATTACTGCATTCATGTCATATGCTACGTTAGAGCTGAATTTCTAGTGAAACACTAGTCTGTTTATTTTGTTCACATAAGCTTGTTTAAGAGCACCACAAGAAAGCTTAAGAATAATTACTAGGAACAAATTATTGCAACTTGCAATGCTGAACCATTGAAATGAAATAAACCGGGTGGATGCTGCTCATCACTTGCTTTGGTATTTAGATAATTATTTGAAAATCAAACTTTGGTTTTTTAATGATATCATATAGTCTGTGTTATTTTGATATCTAGCACTATACTTAACATGTATTTGTGGTCTTTGCACCTTGCATCCATGTTCATTGAACAGAACAATAATGCAGCAATTTTTTAACTGAGACAGCTCAAGACCTCAAAAAACAATTTACTATAATTTATATTCCGCAGATGGTTCTTTTTCATTAGTTAAACATCCACAACACAGCTCATCTCTTAAGAACAACTGTACCATTTCATTAATTTTATCAAAAGCATGACCCGTCCCAAATTCCAGATTCCATTAACAATTATTTGTAGTGATCATAATCAACAATACTTCAATTTCATTTTAAGTCATGAAGGCCTAATAATTTCCGGAGATTCATCGATCCCTTGTTAATAAATTCGTCTCATATGTGGCCTGTCTCATGCATGCATGGAACCACAAGTGCCATATATGGCTCACAAAGGAACACCATGCAACCAAAAAATAAATAAATAAATAAAAATAAAAGAATAAAATGTATTATCTATACAATGAATCTGCCATAAACGTAGTGTTATGCAAGAAATATTTGGTTGGTGATGCAGCTTTCATGGTGGTGGATAATTTGGATACATGTTAGACACTATGAAATTTCAATTGGGTTAGGAGCAACTTCCAAATAAATTATATTTACACATAAAAGAAAAGGAATTGCTAATACAATTAAGAGAACTTCTAATGTTGTGACCTAAATTATTAAAAAATTAATAGGTTATTAGTTTAGTCTTTCTTTCCATATTAGTGGTTAAATATTATTAGATATTAATTACATTCATATTAGTAGTTTGATGATTAATTAGATTCTAGGGTTTTATTTAATAGTATAAATAATTATTCATGTAATTGTTAAAGTGAATCATTCGGTGTGATACAATGAAATATTCAGTTATTTTTTTCTTTTCTTAGAAAATTATTCTCTTTTGCAATAGAAATGTGGATCTTATTGATATTTTAAACTTTATAAGAGAATCAAAAGTAATCACGATAATATACCCTAGATCTATGATCATTACATGATACTATTTTTATCAAATATTAATATAGCTTGATGAGCTTAAGGAATAATTACCTCTAAATCGTTAATATTTGATTTGAAACAAAGTGTTCTCACTCTTATAACAATACTAATGTCCTTTTAAATTTATTCGAGGATGATGCGTGTAGTTGATAATAGACTAATCCCAGTTCTTAAATTATACACCTATTTGTAGCATGTCCAAGCATATTATAAAAAATATTTGTTAGGTATGAAAAATCTTTAATATGTAATACATCTTTTACTCTTCCGATAATATATATAGCAATATGATGTGATTACATACATATGGACATGAAGACGAATTTGTGTGTTAATTATAGAGTGGAAATGATTTAAGTAAAGCTCAAGACGAGTTTTGTGGTAATTTGTTTTTGTTCTATTGTGTTTTTACTTGTTTATAGTCTTTAAGTTTGTTTCTTCAATTAATTTAAACTTAATAGTAAATATCGAATTAAGGAGGAGCAAAACATGTCAATATGCTGAGAAATTCCATGCATGCAAATGGTTTTGAAGGTGATAATTGAACCATTCGTATTTTCCTTATTTGCTTAACCTCTTAAGAGTTCTAATAAAATTTTGAAATGTGGTGATATTTATAAAACACGAATGATTTTTTCTTTAGAAATTAGTTATTATCACTTCTATGCATCCAAATATAATTAATAATTACTCATTATCTCCCTCTCTCTCTCTTTCTCTATCTATCTATATATCGTGCTTATAATACTTATCAGAACCATTACAAACCTTTTAGCTGCTATCGTCTCTCCTTGTCAAAATTTTGCATTGTAAATTGTTGGTATCAAATTGTCTTGATGCAGTGCTGGAATGTCGAAGCACGAGCTGCGACTAAGTTGAGAGTAGCGTGAAAACTATTCTTCCATTAAAATAGAACAAGTTGGTTCCATTTTCCATACTCAACAAAATTGAGAGTTAGAAAAAGAAAAGCAGTACATGTATTTAGATATAGATGTATATACCTAAACATTCAATAATCCAATTAACTTTGCTTTACATTGAATCCTACTTAAATAATTACCAAATAAATGAATTAAAAATATGACATTCAAGAATTTTGATAGTTGTTTCTAGTATGTATGAATTATTAATAGGGTTGTAAACAAATTGAGCTATTTGCAAATAACTCGAACTTAGCTCATTTTAAACATTGTCTGACTCTTACTTTTTTAGTAAATGAGTAAAGCTCAAACCGAGCTTGGCCATCTATCTAGACTTGCAAGCAAATTCATTAGTTATATACATAACATATATAATATATAGATTAAAATATTATTAATCTTATTCATTAATTATTACTTATATTTATCTTGTGTCTTTGATTTCTTAGATTTTAAATTATTTTTAGGGCTCAATGAATCATTTGAGCTTAGCATAACTTAAATTTGATTTATAAATGAGCCGAGTCCAAATTAAAAATAAAATTTGTTTCATTGAACAAGTTTCGTTTTCTACTTGTAGCTTTATGTATAATCCCTTGAAACATTGTCATGTTTAAATCAATGCTTGAATTTTAAAAAAAAAGTGACCTCGTAAATTTACAAAGATCCATTTCCTATGCATCCTCACTCCTTTGTATGTATTGGCAAAAACAATTCTCATTTTCTAAGTTATCATATACGATAGAAATAAACACCAGCATAGTTCATTTTTTATGCCACATATATTTCTATATATTTTTATTTTAAAAAGTTATTTTTATCGTTCAAACTTCTTTAGTATATTCTTTGATCATTTTCTACTTGCTTCTTGAATGAAAATGTACAGTAAAAGGAAAAAAAATTATGCAAAAAAAATCATCTTGAGTAGACAACAACAAACTTTTTTTTTTTTTTCAATTTATCTAACTAAGTCAGTTTACAAAAGCTTTCCCAAACATCAAAAACAAAAGGAAGAAAACAATGAAGATTTTTAAAATAAAAAAAAAAAAAGAAAAATTACTGAAAAAAAAAAGCCTCATCATCCTTTGAAACGAAAGGAAGCCCAACGAGTTCAAAACTTGGGCCTATGCTTCAGGAGAGGGCTCATCCGTGTACTGTATGATCATTTTTTCTTTTTCCAACCTAATTTTTTACACCTAAATCCAAACAAAATCTAGTGTAAGCTAAGCTTTAGAATTGAGAAATGCATCTTCTATGGCAAGGAGTTGTTCTCTTTTTATGCCTTGTTTCTTCTTTCCAAACCTTGCCAATATCTTGTGCTATTCTCACTGCATCCAAAGATGCACCGGAGAGCCCTCTCCTTGTGAACCCGACAGCGTAAAGTCCAGCATTTCCTTTCCATCCACTTGGGAATGGTGATTTTGGATAACCATTCTTCGAGAAAAATTCACTTTCCTGAAAAGAAAACAATAATAAAATCACATTAGTTTTTTATCCTAAAAATAATAAATTATTAAAAGATCAAAGAATTATTTGAAACTTTTTTTTGCATAACAGTGCCCAAGTCTCAAAATGGCCCCAAGTTTTTATTTTACTAAAAAAGGAAAAGTTTCAAAATGCCAAAACTGCCCTTTCTGTTTTCTATGACGTCCAGACTCGAAAAGTGCAGTATAAAACTTCGACAGGGCTGAAGTTTGAACATTTTCTCACCTTTAGCCAAGAAGGGACATTGCTGCGATATCCGGTGGCAAGAATCACTGCATCGACGTCAAGTTCGTCGCCATTGATGAGCTCGACGTGGCCTTTGGAGAACCTCTTGATTCCTGGAACAACCTTGACTTTACCAGATCTAATTTTCTCCAAAGCACCAATGTCCAATACAGGCGTTTTCCCTTTTGTGTTTTTGAGCTCCAATGGACCAACTGATGGCCTTTTAAGTCCATATTTCTCAACGTTTCCAAGCACCAGCCATGCCAGGATCAACAGTATCATGTCAGCTATCCAAAGTGGGAGCCATTTCATTAGAAAAACCGCCAACTCGAACGTCGATTTCCCGAGCACTTCTCTAGGCAAAACATGGACCTGCAGTTAAAATGAATCACCAACAGGCAACATTAGACATAACATTCAATACAACGTTTGTAACAAAAGAAACAAATTAAGGAAACTTGATCATGGTGATTGAATTTGAATTACATACCGAGGTTCGAACAACAATTGATGGCTGAGCATTGTGATTGCAAAGATCAAGAGACAATTCCATGCCAGAATTGCCACACCCCACAACAAGGACTTTCTTTCCGCTGAACTTATCGCCCGACTTGTAGTCACAAGCATGCATAATTTCACCTCCAAACTCAGCTAAGCCTTCGAAATCGGGCGTAACACACTCTGCATTTTCCCCTGTAGCCACAACAAGCCACCTACAGATGTACTCGACTTCAGTACGGTTCGAGCCGGAGGAGTTCGAAACCGTCCTAACACGCCACAACCCGCTTGTCTCGTCGAATTTAGCAGACTGCACACTCATTGAATTGAGGGTTGATCTCGAAACGCCTTGCATATGATTCAAGGTACTCGATGAACTGCTTCCTAGTGGGGTACTCAGGGAAATCTTCAGGGAACGGCAGTTTTGGCAATTGGCAGAATTGCTTAGGCAAGTGAAGTTTAAGCCTGTCGTAGGTTCTTTTTTGCCAGAGTGATGCAATACATTCGGCTCTCTCTAGGACAACAAAAGGTACCCCATGTTCCCTTAGGCAGGCAGCCGTGGCTAGGCCAGATGGACCGGCGCCTACTATGACCGGACCGCTCACCCAAACGCAGCGGCGAGACAAGAAATCATCATGATCACTAAATCGAAACAAATTCTCCATGTTGGCAGGTATTTTTTTTAAACTTTTCCTTGTGAGTTTGTTTAGTCCTAGGAAAATGGTATTTATGTGAGATTTAGTGTAGGAGTGTTGTGTGATGATCAGAGTGGTTGACCGTGAATTATGATAGAGAATTGGAGATTGGATTCGAAGGTTAAGAGGGCATGAGAAGAGAAGTTTATGAGTTTGAGTGGAGAGGGGTGAAGCAAGGATGGTGTTTATAAATAGGAAGAGATGGAAGTCGGCATGTGCTGAGATTAAATCATAGGCAGCCAGAGACCTGGATTATTTTATTTGTGTTGTTTTTATTATTTTATTTTATTTTATTTGACCTAATTCAAATAAAAAGATTTATTAAAAGGGGAAAAAAAGGGGAGGTTAGTTTTTATTTTTCATTTTCTTTTAAATAATTTAGAGCAGTTCATTCTTTTCTTGAGAATGGCTCTATACTACTGAGAGAAGGTATGTTATGATGAGAATCAATCATTTTTCTTTTCTTTTCAATATTTATTAGTAATCATTAGAGAGGATATCATTAAAGTCACTCGGCAATTAGGAAATTCCATAATATGGATACAAAAAGATTTATTTTGAATAAAATAATATATATGTATATTTAGCTCTATCTATATTGTTAAGTGAATAAAGAGCTTGGGACTCCACATTCTCCTTTTTTCTTTAAATTATTTATATGTTCTTTTGATATTATATCTAAATTTATATTGAAACAATCTAATAAGCATTTTATCATAAGATTTTTTTCCTTTTGAAATTTAATTAAAAAATATATTTACTAATATAAGGAATTATGATTTTTTTGGTATTCTATAGTTGAAAAAATGATTACAAAGATATTTTACACCTGATTTTTTGTGCAAATTTTAGGTAATTATTGAGGAAATAATGTCATAATACTATAATTAATTTATCTAATTTCTTTATTAGATACTTCTTAATTTTAGTATTATATATAAATTATTTGTTTTTAGTTGTACACATAATAGTAACATGCCTGTGCGTTTTCCATTTTCTTTTCTAAGTATAAAAGTATGATTTCGGAACTTTATGGATATTATATAAAAATTAATATATAATTATATATTTTTTGGCATTATATGTGATCATATATGTGTGTAATAACATGCTTCTTAATTAACTTTCTGTAATCGTAGGTTTCGCGTTATATTTTGAAATTGAATAGAACTAATTCTATTTTCTTTTTAGCCATTGCAGTTCTATAGTTTTATAAAAAGGACTAACTTTAGTTTTAAATCCTTACACTGTGTGAACAAAACTAATTATTCATTGACTCAAGGTTACCACCCAACAAAATTAATTGTCGATGCTATCAAATGGTACGGTAAAGCTACAGTGATTCCTTGGGTTTATTTCAAAGTCCACACGTACCTAAAGTTAAATTTTGAACAATTTAATATCTGACTTTTGTAAAAATTCAATCAGTGTCTAAAGTTTGGTTTTGAATAATTTGATACCTACTACTTGATTGAACTTGTTTTAGATAGGAAAAACATAAATAAAAACTTGTCTCAGATATTAAATTGTTCAAAACCAAATTTTAGATGAGAAAAATGTATGCAGAAACTTGTTTCAAGTATCAAATTGTTCAAAATCAAATTTTAAGTATAAGATATTTGATTAAACTTTTTACAAAAATTTATGTACCATTTTCCATGTTATCCATGATTCTTTTGGTTTTTTTCTTTAACCCCACCATCTAGGAAATAATTGCTCAATATCCTGCCCCGCATCACTAAACTTCTTAGACATCGGCACGGTTCGGGTTGGTTCCGGACCCGAACCGGAACCGCCGGTTCACAATTTCACATTTCATGAAATCGGAACTAGAACCGCCAGAACCCGGGCAGTTCCCGGTTTCAAGGAACCACCGGTTCTAGCGGTTCAGGTTTCACATGAACGCTTTTTTTTTTTTAGTTCATTTCGTTATGTTTTGTTTTTTTTCTTTTTTTGTCATTTTTTTTCGTTACGTTTTGTTTTTTGTCCCCGGCCTACCCCACTACGCCCCACCCTGCACCCCCTGCACCTCTACCTCCTATCCCCCTTATGCTCTCCCCCCCCCTCGAAAAACCCAACACAACACTCGCTCTTTTCCTTTCCCAGTTCGTTCTCAGGTTTTCTCCTTTTTTTTTTTTTTTTGCGGGTTAGAACCGCTGGTTCTATCACGCCGAACGTTTGGGCCGGTTCCAGCGGGTCCTTGAACGGTTCGGAACCGTCACCCACGGGGGCGGTTTCCAGGTCAGGAACCGCCGGTGACGATTCGAGACGGTTCGCGGTTCGAAATCGCTCGTGCTGATGTCTAATCTTTTAGCCAAGTTGGTTTTATTATTTTATGATTTTTACTAAATGAAAGGATGTTCCTCGGTAACTTCCACACAGATAATGCACATCGAATAATAACAGGAACAAAAAGTTCACTTAGCGACCACATTTATTAAATGAATTTCTATGAAGATGGCGTTTATTTTACGGAAAATGCCTCTAGAACTAGAATTTTGTTATTTTTATATATTGTTATAATAGTCGTAATATGTTGCAGATTTTGTGATAAACAATAATATCATTTTTGGCATGCAGACATGGTTGGAAATTGAATGGAATGAGTATTATTGAAATGACAAATACATTCTTTTTTTGTTTGGTTACATACATATATTGGAATAAAATAAGCATAATATTTATCAATAATACCTTAATTATAAATATGAATAATAAATATGTTTTACGATAAAAATTATAGTTATAGTTGATGAGAGCGAACTCCATCCTCTTAAAACAGAATTGAATTCTCTGGAGAAGTTAGTTCATTCTTAGGAGTCGTAATTCTATCTTTAAAAAATTTATCTAAATATGAAAATGAAAATAAAAAATCGGAATTAATTCCATTGTAAGTTGATTCCCACACACCTCAAATGTAATATAAGAGATCATGGAAAGTGCTAACTGTAACCAACCTAAAAAATAATAATACATTTTTTCCTTGTCTTCCCTTTTTTCTTTAAAAAAAAGGTATTATTTCCTTGAATTTCCATTAGCAATTTCCGTGATGGTTAGGCACGTCATTGGGCGTGATCTACCATATTTGCCATCTACCATTGACTGCGACTTTCGAACCCTATCATTAATTACTGTTAATAGCTACTAGTAGTAGAATATCTTAAAACAATTATAATTATATTTAACATTCATATAACTTTAATTATAAAAAATGTAAAAAAAAATCAAGAAAACATTTTTGGTAAAATAATCACACCCTGCGGTTCATAATTATCTTTTACATCATAAGTGCGAGCTTCATGGTGGCTGAAAGTACATATTTTGGGCTGGCAAACAATTTTTTTTTTTTTTGCTAATAATGGTCAAACAGATATTAGAGGCGAATTAGGGAGCAATGAAAACGACACATCATCCGATTTGATTTTATTCTACTTCTGCAGCGTCGGACCAGGAGAGTTTGGGAATCTGTAGTGTCAAAAATAGTGCAGTGCTTGACTGGTATTTGCTGTCTTTACCTTCGATGTTTTAGTATTATTTTGATTAAACATAATTTAACATATTCGTATGCAAAATAAAATTTATAAGTGTATATTAACTCTGTGATGAAGTCACAAAGGAAAAAAAAAAATTTTGATTGTAACACTATGATATGCGCGTGCTAAAACGAGTGATAATAAGTATTAATAAGTTTGTCAAAAAAATATATTAATATATTTTTAAATAAATGTTGAAAATAATACACAATTCTTATATAATTATAAACATAAAAAAAAATAGCAATATTTATATATCACCGATTATTGTACGTGACACCCAATCAATCATTTCACTCCTCCAGTAAAAACCCTTGACACAGCCATTACTTATCTTGCTATATTGGTCGACAACATATGATAAAACCCTAAAAACTTAAATCCCACATGGCAAATCAGCTTGGTGACTAGGATACAGAGAATCAGACCCTCGTGGACTGAACCAAGTTGCACACTTAAAACGCCATCGTTTTTTGGACCCCATAAACATCTCCAAGCATGGGGATGGTGACTTTGTAGGCAGTTTTGGTCCACAAAGCCCATCTCGCCAACCGGGATTCCATAAGACGAGCACCATGTGTCGACCCCACATCCCTTCATGCGTCAAGTATAAAAAAATCCATGAGCTAAGTTTTACTGACCGTATCAACCTTTTTTATTAGAATAAAAATGTACCTAAAAAATTTTAAAATACTTAAACTCCTTTTAAATTTTACTAAAAATATCTAAACTTTTTAAAAGTTATACTTGAAAGTATTTCTAGACATAAATCGTCCATTTTTCATTTTCTCACTGACGTGGCCAACAAATCTCGACTAAAATATTATTTTTTCCTATCCATTGGATTTTCTATTTTGTTTATTTTTTTTTACTTTTCACTCTCTTTCTCATCTACTTCTTCTTCTTCTTCTCCTCCTCCTCCTCCTCCTCCTTCTTCATCATCATCTTCTTCTTTAAATAAATAAAAAAATGCAAAACATATTTTTCTTAAAAAAGTTTTTTTTTTTTACTTTTTCTTCAATCTTTCTCTTCTCTCTCTTCTTCTTCTTCTTCAAATAAAAAGAAAAAATCGCAAACATATTTAAAAAGAAAAGGATTCTTTCTTTTTTTAACTTTCCCTTCTCTCTCTTTCCTTCTTCTTCTTCTTGTCCATAGAGAGTATAAGCCTAGGAAAAACACAAAACGCCACTGTTAAAAATTTTAAAACAAAAAACATCCATCATGAATTCAAAACATATCTCATAAAATCTAATAGAACGTGAAAGAGAAAAAATAGAAACAAATTCAACGATTAATTTCAAAACGTGAACTTAATCACACAATTGCTAAACAATTACAAATTCATAGAAAAAACTCTCTCAATAGGATATAAAAAGTATATCAAATGTTCTTCTTGACAAGCCTAAGAACCTATTTATACTATTACACGAGGAATTCTAAAAGATAAGATTTAAAAAAGGCAAATAATAAATACAATAAATACAAATAAATAGTGTAACTGACAATTAACTTTGGAAATAAAAGCTAGTATCCGACAATTAATACTGACAGTTTGAAAAATCAAAAGACATTAGGAATAAATTTAGGTCGACTCTAATGCCAGCGGTGCATCTTTCAAGGCCGACAGCTTCTCTTCATCTTCTTTTTGGACAACTTCCTCTTGTTCACATACGTGTCATCTGTGTGCCCGCATCATTCTCTCTCGCTTGAGAAGAACTCAACTACGAGTTCTTTTCTGAAACATAAAGATGTATCTTCTCGGTAGAAAAGGGAATACCTTAGCTCTTTTACTTAAGGTATTAGCAACTTTGTTCTGCACTTCGAATTTATGTTTCAATTTAGAACGAAACTTCTATAAAAGCTCCTACTCCTCCTGTAAAACTCAATCTCTTTGGGACTCTCTTGTAGTGTGGTAGGTTGGGTAAACTCGCTACTGACACCAAATCAATCTAATGTTGGATGTCCTCCTAAGTAGTAATCCCTCTGACAAGTTTTAGGAAATACATCCTTGAACTCCCCCAATATCTCCTTCACTACTCTTGGCATATAACATTGCTCTCTCCCCCTACTATCATGATTTGCTTCACTATAGGTGCATGCATAACTCTAGATTCCTTCTTAGCATCCTCATAATATTCTTCCTCTCCATCGAGCTCATAATAAACCTCCTTATTCATATTTACAGTGACTTGTTCTTGAGTAACCTTGGAAGTCTCTTGTGGTTCCATTGATTTTTCAATTTCATCTTTTGCCTTCTTCAAATCGCTATTCTATGCCAACATCATAAACTTCATTATATTCATGCATCAATTTCTTCTCTTGATGAAGTTTGTGGTTCTGTTGAACTAGGATTTCTTCATAACTAAGATGATGAAATTCATCTTCCAATAAAATCTTCATCCTAAACCATGTTCTCACATGTGTTTTTCCTTCACTACTTAATTTTTTTTGCAATCTCTCCCACCATGTAGATAATATCCTTTCAATCTACAGGCCAACAATTTCACCATTTTCTCTTAAAAATCCTTTCAATCTATATATTTAAAAATCACTCAATATTAACAATCCAATTAATAAAATCATTAATCCCTAACTCTCCACTAAAATATGGAATATCTATACTTTGCTGAAGTTGTCACAGTCTCTTTGATCATACCTATAATAACCCTTCGGTATTCGCTACCACCATCACTGCCTCTCCTCTGCGATTTTCTTTCTTCGAACAAAATCTCAACTTTCACCTCACAATCATATATGTAATAATCATCAAAGTTACGAATCTTACCTCTATATTGGCCCCTACGATTCGCAGCAATAGGTTCGATAACAGGATCGCCACGTGCATACTCTGCCTTTAGTCGATTCTCATAACCATTCATGTTCTTGTTGGTATTAGATTGCTCGATCAGATCATTAAAGCACTGCTTGTAACGCCGGAATCTCTTATCTAAGCTACCCAAAACCGCCCTTCGACCCAACAATTTGGCTCTTAGGACTTCTACATCTCGAACATTGTCAAAGACGTAAATGCTATCAACACTTACGTTAAATGTGATCTTTGTAGAAACTAACCTTGCTCTGATACCAATCTGACGCAGCGTGAAAGCATAAAAATAGAAACCAATTCAATGATTGATTTCAAAGCGTGAATTTAATCACACAATTGCTAAACAATTGTAAATTCACAGAGAAAACTTTCTCAATAGGATTTAAAAAGCATATCAAATGTTCTTAACAAATACAAGCCTAAGGACCTATTTATACTAACATGAGGAATTCTAAAAGACAAGATCTAAAAAAGGTAAATAATAAATACAATAAATACAAATAAATAGTGTAATCGAAAATTAACGTTGGAAATAAAAGCTAGTAGCCGATAATTAATACTGACAGTTTGAAAAATAAAAAGACAAAACTGTTAGTAATAATATAGGCCGACTTCAATGCCAACGGCACATCTTCTAAAGCTGGCGGCTTCTCTTCATCTTCTTTCTGGACAACTTCCTCTTGTTTACATACATGTCATCTGTGTCATCCGCATCAGAATCAACCCCATGTAAGAAAAGTCCAAACTCTACTCTAAAATTTTCATGATTCTTCATGCTATTTTGATTATTTTATGCTAATACACTTGCTTTTTAGTTAATTTTGGGTGAGAAAAAAATCTTTTTTATTTGTTAATTTTTTTTAACAAATTCATTTCTAGATTTATTCCTTGTAATGCAATCTTGTGATCTTCAATTTCGTGTTGGGTTTTTAATCTATTCATAGTATTGTTAAGTGGTTTTTTTACTTTGTCCTTATACAACGATGACGATGATGATTGATGGTTAGGTTCTTTAGTGTTTGGGTGTAAGTCTGGTGATTTAAGTTTACAGTAGTCGTGGGTTGCTATGTTGAGATTGTTGATGAGGTTTGATAATGAAGTTTAGAGAGATGTGGTGAAAGAATTAAGAGCTTTGTTAATGGTGGTCTTTTTTAGAGAGAGGAAATGGAGTTAGGGAAGAAGATCATTTTAAGAAGACGAAGATGGTCCCCCTGTAGAGAAGAGAAAGATCACAACTTTGATTTGCATTCCATTAAGATTTTAACATTTTGCAGATCTAAAAATTTATTTGCATTTGGGTATTTATTTACATTCTATGAAGATTTCGCATTCCAACTTTGATTTGTGTATTTAATTTCATCTCTTCATGATAGATTATGTGTATGTTTGCAATATTCATATCTGCAGTTTTTAATATAAAAACTTAAGCTTTTAAGCTCCATTAATGGCATCCTTCATTTTGGAGAAGAAGAAGAAGAAGAAGAGAAGAAGGAGGGAGAGAGATATGAGAGAGGAGAGCGAGAAGGAAAAGTGAAAAAAAATCCAACGTGAATGAAAGTTTATTTTTTAATCATTTTTTATTGTCATGTTAGCGAATGGACAGAAAGATAGATGGTTTATATCCATAGGTACTTTTAGTGAAACTTTTAAAAAGTTTAGATATTTTCTCAATATAAAATTTTCTTTAAGTACAACTCTATTACGAAAAAATCCTATCACCATGAATGAAACTCATCCAAACTTTATGTTATTCTACCTTTTTTTTCTTTGCCTTCCCTTCTTTTTTCTTTCTACCTTAAATTCCATGATGATTCTTCAAACGAAAGAATCTCCTTTACTGCACAAAGTTAAGTTTTCATTCATCGATCAGTTTCACACTTGCTACTTGCGAGCTAGCTAGAACCAGCCTTGCTAATTTATTAATTAGTTAAGCTGAATATAATATATAGTTCTAGCTATGTAGAGCTTCTTTTTCATTTTTATGCTTTTCAAGTTTAGGTGTAAAGGTTATTGGATTAAGAATCCATCATAAAGTTTTCTTTTGATTAAAAATGAAAGGAACGGTGGAAATTTTTATATGCTAGCATTAACGATGAGATAAATACCTGGCCACGCGGTATTTAATTAAGCTATAAACGTTTTGAGTAAGTTAAAATATAAGTTTAGAATTGTAAAGTGTTTTCAAGTTATTTAAAATGCTAATGGATGGCATTTTCGCTTTTATATGTTTGATAATAGCATCATTAGTGTTACAACAACACCATTAATTTGAAGCATACACCCAAAATTGTTGGGTCCGTTATTTGATTCTTTTATTTTCTCTAAAAAGGTCAGTTCCAAATATATATTAGTAGGGTTTCTTTTCATTTAAAAAGTTAATGAACTGTGAAATTTTCTATTTAGGGTTAAGCAAAATATCCATACTAACCACATTAGACCTAATCTAATCAAAATTTTGAATTTTTCTCCCTTATGGATCAATTTGTGAATCAATTTGGCTATTAGCTTTTGGTTTGCGGTTTGTTTACGATTTGCAAACCGATCAAAAATTCAAAACCATCAAAAATTAAATAAGTAAATAAATAGAACGTACCTGTGGAAAACCCCAAGAGGATTAATTGATTTAGTTTGTTTGGATTGTCGTATTTTTATCTGTATCATATTTGTTTGGTCAGTTTATGAGTATAATTATCAATTTTTTATCGGTATCTGTTTATTGACAAATATTTATTTGAAAATGATAAAAATATCTGTTTTAGAAGAGATTATTTTATACCTCCCACACAATCTTTCAAGATGTTCTCACTTCACTATCCTATGATTCATGAAAAGAGTGATTCGTACTTTGATATTATACAGAAATATTCACACAGCTGAAAAAGTAATTTCGTTTTATAAGAAAATAGCACCCAAAAGATTGATTTAGACTAATTCAGCTATAGGAGTGGAGATGTGACGGTAAATAAGAAACAATTCATGAAAATGGACACGAGCTTTCATGGTTAATCCACCCGTATAAGGAAATGATGTGTGCATTCGATAGAGGAGGAGTAAAGGGGAAAAAAAATTAGAAAATGCAAGTACAGAACGATATATTGAAAAAAATACATTAATAATATAGCATAATGTTAATTCAGCCAAATTTATTTCAACTAAGATGGAGATGACTAATTTTTGTGTTGTGAAACCCTTATTAGCTCATTTCATTGTCTAGGTTGAGTTAATTGAATGGCAGTGATTGAGAAGGAGTTATTGTTATCGAACTAGGTCAAACCCCTCTTTTTTTCATTGAAAAATTATATTATGTAACAAAGTATATGATCAGTTTGATTAAGAAAAGAATAAAAGGAATATCGTATAATTTGGTTTGGTTCGGTTCGATAGACAAATCATATCCAATCGTATAATTTGGTTTGGTTTGGTTTTATTGGCAAACCATACCCAATTATATTGTGCTCATACTTCATTCTATTATGGACTTCCATGAGTTTTTATCCTTTTTCTTTGTGGTGCATTTTCATCAAATTATGTAATCTGAATTATTTATTCGGTGGTATTTATTAGAACATGTTTAAAACGTATAGACACAAGAATATGGAATATCAGAGAATCAAATAGAATCTATATTTGTCGATTAAGTAATGATCTTTTCTTTCCAAATTATTCCTTTTATATCCTTCAAGATTTCATACTATCCAACTTTTTTCATTCTTTATCATTTTTCGGTTTTCCACTATTCTTCTCTACCGAAACAATAAGGAAAATGTTACTTGGAACAAAACGTGAGCTCCACATCAAACAAACGAAACCGCATCAAATTATCGAATGTATGATATTTATAGATATACAACATTTCTGTGTCCAAAATATTTTGTAAGGTCACAAATAAGTTGAATGAAAAGAAATTTTAAAAAATAAAATTGAAAAAATTCGAACTTAGTTTGTTTATAAAATTATCAAATTTAGCTGTTCTTATTCCAAGTTTGAAAATCATAAACTTGAGCTTGATTTTTCTATAAATTAAGTTCGAACCAAGCCAAGTTTAAATTATTTTTGTTTTCAATTGAGTAACTTAAATATGAAGTGTTAAAAAAAAAATTAGTTTAAGCACAAGTTTGATTTATTTAAAAATTAAGTTTGAGTTGAGATTTAAACAGCTTAACTTATCTATAACCCAATTTCAACCTATAAGATTAAAAGAATTAGCTTGCTCACTTGGGGACCTACTTACTCATTTTTCATCAATAATTTTTGCATGTGTCAAGCTTAAGGGGAAATTATGACACCGCCTAAGAACTAACAAAATATTAAAAAAATGAATAAATAATAAATAACACCCATACCCCATGAAAATGCTAACCCGGAAATATTGTCTCAAATATAAAACCAATTCAATGTTCTAATTGTATATGTATATATATAATTGTAATTATTCTTTTCAGACCGAACCATCATGTAATTTGAGGTTTTCTTATCATAATCAATATCTAATTTGTCAATAAGGGTTACATTAGGGGAAATACCAACTTCAAAAAATTTGTTACAGATTTACAATTGTATATATATAAAATATTGACTTAGATCTTAATTGATGAAAATTTTTCTTGTGTTAACGTTCTTCAAGGAGTGCGTGTAAGTATGGAATTTTAAAATTCGGAACTTCTTTTATTTATTTATTTATTTTGATAGTTTTTAAGGGACCGTTACTGTAATTTACCCTAATTTTGTGGACAAAACTTAAGAAAGATGTGGATAGCTCATCGGGTATTCACTCGATTGCCCCGCATAGCGACATTTATTCTTAATCATGTGATTATGAAGGAAGGAAGGAATTGCTTTCCTCAAGGAGAATAATACGAACTAAAATAATGATATGAATAAAAAGTGTGAAATAATGTAAAGTTAAATGTACTTGATGATATTGTTATGTGGCAAAATCTATAAGAAAATACAACGTGAAGTACGACCTTTTTAAATTACATGAAGAAGCTTGAGTTGGAAAAATCATGGTGCACCCCACCCACCCACTTGAGTGTGCTTTCTAGGATAAAATTCATGGGATGGGGAGAGGGGGGCATGTGCAGCAAACCTTGGTTTTCATAGAGAGACTCTCCTTTTCATGAGAAAGATCATTTCATATGGCCAAGAGTTTGGCCCCCTTCTATGGAGATATGTGTAATATTTTTTTAATATGTATTTGGCTTTGGAAATATTGGGAGAATGAGTATGTGTAGAGTAGTATCATCATTATCAACTTTTTCTCCACACTCCAAGCCATTTGAAAGCAAAATTCCAAATGAAAACATACAAAGGGGTAGGAATAAGAGGTGATGAGTAGCCATATCCTATTCCTAGATGTTGTGATAGGGTTATGATTTTTTTGGTCGGTTCATTATTTATTAACAGATGTCTCGAGATATTTGTTAGAAGATTAAAATAAAAACCGTTTATATTTTCGGTATTGATTATACACTTAATATAAAAGCAAATACACAAAAAGATAAAAAGTTATTTAATTTGAATTCTTAACAAGTGTTCGAGGATCCATTAATTTTCTGTTCCTTTTTCTTATTATATTATTTGCTGGCAGCTTCAACCAGCCTTACAACACTCCAAAGCCAGCTTATTATTTTCCAGTTATGCGCAGTTTTCAAGTTGTTAGATGAGTGATGGGAATCATATGATCTTTTCTTTTTACCTAGGTTTATCATCCATTTCTTTATCACCTAACAAATCATAAGGAAACGGCCAGCATGCTGTTTTGGACGAGCTGTTTTGTCCTTTTTGCAAGTGCATCATGTTTTTGTTTTATACTTTTACTGCTTTCTCAGTCGGCAACGAAGGTATTTAAAGTGAAACCTAGCCTGGAACAATGTTAGAGGACCGGCTGGATAAAACATGGAGCGAGAATACAGGGGCATGATAATGTTATATATGAATATGTACATATATGTATATTTCATTACAAGATACTCACAATCATACAAGTACAATAAATAAAAGGTAAAAATGGGAGAAAAAAGATAAACACAAGTATATATTACGGAAAATTCCAAAATCACGAGGAAGGAAGAAGTGAATATTCAATAATGCATCATGAGAGTGTTAAATAAGTACACAAAGCTCACCTTTGATGCAAATCTCAACTCACAAAAATGGGATAAAACCCACTGACTAGAGTCTATATAGAGTTACAAAATTAGCTTATCTCTTTAATAAATTTTTTGAGTCAATATTGGATTTATTGAATTCTCATATAGGACTTTTTTTTTAAAACTAATCCTGAGCATCTATAACCTCAACCATAATAGGGGATAAATGAATAAACTAGGTAACTTTTAAATAAGATACAAGACAAAATAACAAAGAGAAGATCAAAGAATTCAATACCTTGTGGATGACTATACGAGGTTTTAATCAATCAGCCTAGACATAGGCATGGTTTTGGAACCAAACCAATCATAGCTGGAATTGAAACCACAGGTTCTGGGTCTTAAAAATGAAGAACTAGAGCCACAATCTCTTCTATGGTTCTGGTTGATTCTAATTTTGGAATTGTTGAACCACCTTTTTTTTTTTTAAGTAAAAGCAAAAATAAATTAATAAATATTATTTTTAATAAAATATATTTTAAACTTAAAATAATTATTTATTGAGTCTAAAGGTATTAAATTATTTAACCAAAATTTTTAAAAATATGTTTAGAATTCATATTTATTTATATGCAAACACAACCAATATCATCAATTGTAGTCATTATATACCTTAGAGGATAAAAAAAAAATTACAATATAAAGAATAGTTTCATGTTATTATAGAAATGTATTTTGAAGTTGATACAAAGTAAATTATATAAGATTTTAACTTATATTTATTTATGTTGTTAATGATAACACATTAAATATTTATAAATAGGTAATAAGTTCTACTATTCATATGAAATAATATAAACATTAATAATTACATATTTAATACATTTTTAAATTTTTTTCTCTAATTTTCTTTTTTTTCTTTTAATGGAACTAATTTTGGAACTACCAGTTCCATGCGGTTCTAAGCCATAGAACCACATGAGAACCAGAATATCAACAGTTCCTTAGCCGGTTCTGGAACTGACCAAGCAATCTGGTTTTGGTTCTAGAACCACCGGTGGCAATTTTGATCCAATTCCTAATTCGAAACCGAATCATGCCTATGTCTAACTCAGCTTATATCTAATCAACCATCCTATTGAAAAATGATTGATTGTTAAAAATATACTTCTAAAATTTAAACTCGGAGCATCTCTTGTACATGGTGGAAATTTGTTGTTATGATGGAATTTTATTCTTTGTGAAGCCTATAGATTCTAAAATTAATTCGGTCTTTAATCATTAAATATAAACATTTTTTTCAACAAGTTTGTTAATGAATTGATTCAAGATTCTAGTGAATAAACAAAAAATTAAATAAAAAGACTATTCATATCAAAGTTTCAATTTTTTTTTAAAAAACTTATAATGAATGTTTTGGATGTTCATTAGTATTTTTCTTTAAAAATCTCCACTTCTTAATACTTATTACCGAATAATAAATTCAAATTATGAGTCTAGCAATTATAACAAATGTATACAAACTAAAATCGGTGTAATGATAAGCTAAAAGATTTAATAAAGATGCCAAATTTTAGTTTAAAAGGAAGTGCTTAGAAAATATAGTTTTATATGTTTTATGCTGACATGAAATTTCCATATAAGAAGGCTAAAAGATGGTGTGAAAGATCCCTATTGGGTTAAAAAAAAAAAAAACTACAATTGCTACATGTGTGTATATATAAAGAAAGAGGGTGAAGTGTCCAAATAATATGGGACTATAGCTTACTGATGCAACGTAAAAGTGTAAAACAGAAATCAACTTACCAGATGATTTTAAGTACAAAGACAACAATTGCAAAACTTGCAATTTTCCAAGAGAAAACTCAATTGTATTTCAAAATGTATCAAATATTAGATGTCTAAACCAAAACCTTATAAGACTATTTATAGTCTCAACAATAGAAAAATATAATCCAAATAAATTAAAAGATGTGGAACAAACGCTATCTCAAAAGCTGCCATCTTAGGTCACTCTACGTCAGTGGCTTACTCCCTGTGCCAATGGCTTACTCCCTATGCCGGCCATATGCCGGCAGCCTTCAAGTCAGCCTTGGATATGTCTCAAACTTGATATGAATTGTTGCACAGGCATAAGGCCAGCGGCCTTGGCTTCAACGCCAGCGGCCCTAGGCTTGAAAGCCGACGACCTTGAGTCAGCTTTGGCATCCTACTGTATTTCTATTGTGTTATTCTCTCCCACTTGTAGAGAACTCGACCCCAAGTTCTTTTATAAAAATAGAGATTTTTTTTCTTCACTAAACAATGAAGATAAACCTTTAATCGTGAATAAATACCCTCCAGGATGAATAATGAACCTACAAAAGTAAATCTTAACAAGTACAGAGTAAATATCCTAATTATATTAGGATTTAGAATTGCATCCACCCTCAAGCTCTTTACACCATCTACAGCAAGATCGTAACTTCCAGCTAGAATAAAACATTCTCCAACTTTATCTAAAGCAGTCTTTCTAATTTTTTTCTAGATATATACGACTAGCTCTTTCCTAATCCTTCATAAGGTGATAATATTCTACAGCAGACTTTACCTTCCCAATTAGCACAAATAGTGCCCTTTCTATGTTATATTTCGTCAATTTAAGAAAGTATATAACAGCTGCCTCTACCTTGCTAATGGACTCTAAAATTTCTGCAACCTGCCTATGAAAACCATAAATTACTAGAGTTTGAAAAACTCAATCTTTTTGCTTTTGCCCTGAGTCCACAAACTTTTGCCAAATTTTCACTAGGAATTAAGTCAAAATGGTGTTGTTTGTCCCTCATGCGAGGCAAATCATCTGCTAAGTCATCAAGTATCAATTCATATAACCCATCCAACTGCCTCTTGATGTTGTTTGGCACCTCTTCAGTCTTCTCCTCCTTATCAACCGTCAACACTTATTTTTCAATCAATGTATGTTCAGTTTAGGATTCCCTCATAGCATCTTCCATCTCCTTCTTTGATTGCTTAATTGTAAGAAAGGAATATCCATCTACTATGGAAGTTTCATGATGTGCTATTGAATTTTCAATCTCATCATCTATTTTTCTCAAATCTTTACTTTGTGCCAATATCATAGATTCTACTTGAGGATATCTATGGTCCTGTTCAAACATGATTTCCTAATAATTAAGAGGAAGAAATTCATTCTTTAATAATAAATTCATCTTAAACCACATTCTAACATGTGTTTTTCATTCACGACTTAACTTTGTGTAATCTCTCCCACCAAGCAGAAGCATAGCCTTTCAATCTACAAACCACTAACTTCAATATTTCCTCTTCAGGAATCTTTATATATTCAAAGAGCCACTCAATCTTAGAAATCCAATCAATAAAATTCTCAACCCTTAAATCTCCTCTAAAATATGGAATTTCTACATTTAACTTGAAATCATTCTTTCTATATTCATTCCTACATATGTAATATTATCAAAATTACATCATCCATAGGTCTTATAATTTCAAATCTACCACCACAGCCCTATCTTCATAGCTTTTCCTCTTCCATCAACTCATTTTCCTCATCAAAATTTTCATAGTAAGCATGTAATCCTCGATTTGCAGCAAAAGGTTTGACAATAGGATCGCAGCACACACGCTTTGCCCTTAGTTTTCTCCCATAACCATTTCTATTCCTGTTTGCATTGGATCGATCGATCAAGTCATCAAAGTGCTATTCTATACACTAGAATCCCTAACCCATTCTACCCAACACTGCCCCTTCAAACCTTTTATTTAGTTCGTAGGACTCCCACGTCTTGATCACCATCAAGAACGCGACCGCTGTCAACACTATTGTTGCTTGCCATCTTCGTAGGAACTAACCTAGCTCTTATACTAATTTGACATAATATGAAAGCGTAAAGTAGAAATCAACTCACTGGATAATTTCAAGAATAAACACAATGATTGCAACACTTGCAATTTCCCAATAGAAAACTCTCGCAATTGTATTTCAAAATGCATCAAATATCATATGTCTAAACCAAAACCCTAAAAGACTATTTATAATCTTCATAAAAGAGAAATATAATACACACAAATTAAAAGATACAGAACAAACGCTGCCTCAAAAGCTGCCATCCTAAGTCACTGTACACTAACTGCCTTCATGCTAGCCTTAGATGTGTATCACTCTCAACATGAATTGTTGCATGGGCATAAGGCCGACAGCCTTAGCTTCAATGCCAATGGCCGTAGGCTGGCTTTGGCATCTTACTGTATTCATGTTGTGTTACTTACCCTTGTCCCTTAGATCCAAGTTTCACTATTGAAGCCATCTAAATACATTGGTGCAATATGTTTTAGAACGGATCATGATTCATTTTATAGCTATAGTGAAATACCCTAAAATTAAGGATATATAAATGAGATAGAATAAAAGCATACAAATTACATACCTAGACATGTTATGAACTTGAAATATATAATGTTTAAGGAAATTATATTAACGGAAAATGTTACATGTGCAAATTAGATAAATGAAATATTGAAAGCAAATTAAATGGAAAAAACTGCATAAGATGGGACAGACACCAATCCTATCATTCACAATATTATTAAGACATTATACCTCCCTCATAACTTATTCTAGCAAGGAAGCCTTCATTTTGATAGAGGATGAAGCTAAAATGAAAGTTACAACATTGCAATTGAATATCTAAACTCTAAACTTTTCAAATTCACTAAGAAATTTAGAATTAACATTGATACTAATTATGAGCTCTTAATAAATAGAAGTAAGATTGATACTAATAATAAGATCATAATCCATAGAAGTGCTGGAAATATTTAATGAACTTAGTTAGAATCTTGGGAAAAATATAGAAAACCCTAAAACACTAAAATATGAATTGAAAAAGAACAAGTTGTAGCACTAAAACCTATTTTGTCCAAGATTAGGAACTTCTAAATTATAAAAGAGTTGGCATATAGATTTTCATAAGAATTAGTTTTGAATTATGTTAGGAACAATAAGATTTTCATCAAGAAGATTAGTTTTAAATCATAAATGATATATAGAAGTGTAATAATAAGATTAATTATTGATTATGCATTCAAGCCTAAGATTTTCATATTGGAGTGTAAATAACCAAGATATAATTATAGAAACTACACTCTAAAATCAATACCAATGGAAAAGCTTCATAGAAAGTTAATCTAAAATCTCAACTATTAAGTAGATATATGAATTTATAAGCTGTAATTTTAAACATGACAGTTTATAAGTACTTAGTTTTGAATCTTAGATCATACCCAATAAAAGAAACTTAATTAGATAAGTAATATAACTGACTTCTAGTAACTTGTAAGATTAAAAACTAAAATTAGTAGATAAGGAAGAATAGAAAATTTTTTAAATCCTTAATTTGGTTAGAGGTGGTCAACCAAGCAACTACAGTGGTTAGTCACTTCCTTTTCCCCATGGACTAATGCAAATAAATATCTAAAGTATTATTTTAAAGAACATCAATATTAATTAAAAGACTCGTTGGAACTTAAGATTGCTTGGGCCAATTAAAAAACAAAGTTAATTATAAGCTTAAGAATTTGTTAAGTTATACTTGTTAAATTATTATATATTTGGAAGTAATTAGTAAGCTAAGCTAAGAAAAATCAAAGGTGGGTAGTTAACTATTCTTTGCTTTGTGTACTCATCACATCAGAGAAAAAATGAATTTGGTAACTATTTAGGCTCTATTTGGTTTGTTGGTGTGCTAACAGCACAGTATCATTTCGGTTCAGACTATTTGTTAAAAAATAAATATAGATGTATTTATAAACAGATCGAACACACCAAATATAGATATATATATATATATATATATAGATAAAAATCAGACAATTCAAATGAAGTCTTATCTTTAAATGATTGCTTGATGCTTTGACGCAGTGTGATAGCGTAAATAAACAAGACCACTCACACCGGAACGATCTTAAGGATAAAACACAATTGCGCACAATTGTAATTCAGAGAAAACCTCTCAAAGAAATGTATATTGAATAGAAAATAAGTCATGAGTACATCCATAGCCCTAGAGCACATATTTATAATCTTAAGGAATGGATGAAAACGCGGAAAGTAATAAATGTAAAAACATGGAAAATAATAAATGTCCTTTGACCGGTCTTCATCCATGTGAATTCCGCATCTTCCTCGCATCCTTCCTCACGTAATAAATGTCCTTTGACCGGTCTTCATTCATGTGAACTCCGCATCTTCCTCGCATCCTTCCTCGCGTCCATTTTTTCCATGAAGTCCATCGCGATACCGTTTGCATCATTCTCTCCCACCGATGGAGAACTCGACCTCGAGTTCTCTTTTGGATATAGCGGCTCGTCATCGAGATGGAAAGAATATAAGTCGGCCACATTAAAAGTCTTCGAAATAGCCATATTTACTTTACGTGAGCATCGTCGACTTTGGATCAAAGTCGCCCAAAGCCCACGTACCCCAGCTGCATCATGCTTACGCTAAAGCTAGTAACCATTTCAAATAAATGGGTCACACATAGTGTCTTATAGTAGTTTCAAGGAGTAACATATGAAATGAAGTGATTGGTAGTTTAAACGCATAGGCCATCATTTATGGATGGTCAATATGCTGGAATAGTTGCTAACAAGGTAAAAAAAATCTTAAGAAAAGTTGAAAAAGAGGTACAATAGTGATATGAGAAATCCCATTTAAGAAGACTAGATTTGGTGTTAGTTTTAGATGATGGGTTTTGCAGACCTTTACACATTGTTTCTATTTGGCCATGATATACTAAAGTCGATAATCCAATATATAGTATGCATATTTCTTTAATTTTTTTTTTTTTTCTAAAGTTAAGTTGTTGGGCTAAACTTTAGTTATATTCTTAGAATGTAGCTAGACTCTCAGAAAATAAAATTGCCAATATGATACTATAAAGTTAGACTTAGACACCAATTTGGTTTAGGACTTCATGTGGGTAAGCAAGGCAACTTCGTAGAGTGGGCTTAAGAAAATAGATATTAACTCTTTTTTGTTATTCAATTTAGGAGCCGCACTTTTGTATTCATTATAGAAATGGCCTAGGGCTTTCCTTTGATGCTTTTTTCAATCTGAGGTCGGCGGTACTTGCCATGAAGCATCTCATTTTTCGAAACGATACAAACTAAACGTAATTTTTAATGATGTTTGCATATCTTTTGATGTAGGTATATATTTATAAATTAAACGAAAGTTTCATGAAACCTATAATGAGTAAGTCACGCGTAGAGAAAAAGTTCCAGTAAAAGAAGAATTCGTTAGACAGCATTTAGATAATTAGATATGCATTTTTTTATTAGACACTATGGAGGAGAAGGTGCTTGGGAATTTATGGAGACCCCATCGTATCTTTTGCCACTTCACTAGAAGAGTGAAGATGCACAAAGTTGCTTATGGGATTCGTGTGACCAACTGACAGCTTGGATCTATATTGGGTGCCTAATATAGAATCTACGTATAGATATGTAAAGGTAAATTGTGTGGAGATATATATACTTATATATAAATATGTATATCTAGTATGTAAATTTATTCGAATTCAAATAATAGTCCTAAGTTAAATATGAATTCAAGTTACTCAAATAGTTTATATTAGGGATGAATACAGAATTATACGATTAGGGGTTAAATGTTAATTTAATATAAAAATTATTTGTACATACTCGCTCATCATTATAATTATACTGCATGTTATATATGTATAAAAATTTCGTTAATGATTTCATCATATAATATTTACTCATAAATTTGAAAAAAATCTTCAAAGAAATAGTTTAGGGTATTCAATGTATTTTATAAAAAATTGTATATATTCATGTTCGGATTGTTCGATTTTCATCTATATTTACATCTATGTCTGGTCTATTTGATCTGTTTATTAGTAAAAATATCTACTTTTCATTTGTATTTATTTCTTCACAAACATTCTAAACCAAAACATCGACGTGCTATCGGCACCCTAATGAACCAAATAGAACCATCTATTACTTGAAATTAGTTATTAATTAAAACAATAAAATTAATACATGAAACCTATATAAGTTATGTTTTCAGCAAAAATATATTTAAATTAGGACAAATGTTGGATGCCATGTTTATTTTTATAACATTAATTGCAAATAATAATAATAATAATAATAATAATAATAATACCATATAATTAGAGCCATTTAGTAATACTTTATTGGATAACATCAAACCATTTGTAATACAAGCTATTAGTTACTAGAAAAAGAAAAAAAGTTTTTTTTTTTTAAAAAAAGCAACAAAATTGTAACATAATAAATGCATTTTGGAAAGTAAAACTAACCTTATTAGATTTTAACGCAAACCTTTTGAATTAGAAACAAGAAACTTAAATATATTTGCGTATTCTAAATGATTAAATCTGACAGAACTCGAATTCTTTTCTTTTTTTTTTTTTTTTTGGGCCAATGATAGAATTCGAATTCATGGGGTACTAGCTTAAGTCAAGTTCAAGCTCACAGCCTTTTCACTTCACGGCATCAAACAAATGATGAATTGAATTATCATTTGATATGAAGAGTTGTAATTACTGACATCTCTATTGCATTGTTTAGTTAGCATAAACAAAGATAAGGAATTTTATTAAATTATGGGTATATACATTTTAATGGAACATATTTATCACATACTTTTTGACCGGACAGACATGGTCATAAAGGTGAGAATATTAATGAAAAATTGCTGAATAAATTGCTTTTGTTTTGTTTTTTTTGTTTTGTTTTTTTTTAATGGGGCCAAAGAATAAATTGCTTTTCATTATATTAGTTTTTACTATTCTTATTTAAAATGGTGATGGTGTTTTCAAGGTGGGGGTATTAATGAAATATAATAAATAAGTTATTAAATAGTAATTCAAAAGGGTTGGATATCTATTATTCTACATGACAATAAATTATATAAAATTACAATTTGGTATTTAAAGTACAACTACACTACACGTCATAATAATAAGTTAATTTGATATAGGGGTTAGATAAAGGTCAAATGAAATAGTTTTGAAATCTTGAATCATGGTCCAAAAAAAAATATTGAATATGGTTGCGCTTTGTTTTCAACTGTATGTCATCTACTCGATTCAGTTCAATCACAACCCATCTAAATCTCGATTACAGCCCATCTAAACGTCAATATAATTTTAAACTTGGTTGTAGAATTTTATTATAATCATGTCACCAATTGGCAACATTATAAAACAAAATTGATATTTGTGATATTTAAATAGCTATCAATACATTAACAAATTTGACAAGAAGATTACCATAAATCTGTATGAGATAAGACACAATGAATAGAAACAACAATGTGTTGAAAAATGTTGGAACGTTTGCACATGGGCCATAGGTGGGGGAAATTGAACCACGTGCATACAATGCAAATAACGGATTCATGCACCCCATAAGAAGATTTCATATATTTTGCATTATGAAAAAATATTTCTAATAGCCTCTAAAATTTTGTGACCTCGAAAATTGCAAGACATACTCAGATTAAATGCATTTTGTAATTCATACCGAGCAAATTAATTAGGCAGAAAATTGCGCTCACACATGTATTATGTATACATAAAACATCACTTTTGTGGTAATAATTGAATTTTAGGCTTATTTGTATATATTTAGAAGTTTTGAAGAAATAATCACAATTTAAGGTTTGCAAAATCTATTCATAGATGACTACGATTTTCATGGTCCCATCAACTAGACCATATTGTTTAGACTGATAAACTATAAACTAATATAGTAAGTAATATATTAATTATTTCAATGATCTGATTATGATTGTATATAAAAACCATTAACAAACCCAAAAAAAAAAAATCTATTTGACTAATAGTTGATGAGATGTACTTGCAATTATTATATATATATAGACACATAAATGTGTATTCCCCCTCAACAACAAACTAATGATAGTTACATCCACCCAATTTTACCTCATAAACTATTTTGTGTATAAAGTATAAAAATGGGAAATTATGCTGAATAATCAATTTTATGCATTATTTGTTGGGATGCCATTACAAAGATTCCACATTGATTAAAGAAAAACATCAGATCTTCAATGGATCCATCTGGTCAAACAGGAGAATAGTGTCTAGTCAGACATATCAACAAAAATGGCGTTAGGTCGGGCAATGATTAGGAAGGAGCTGCTCAGGATAATAATAATTTCATTAAATCTTCCTCTTTTGGATTTTATTTTTTTATTCTTAAATTTTCGTACTCATCCACACACTGAAGTTAAAATATTAAATTAAATAACTTTTTCTCTCCCATAAACTTCCCTTTTTTATTTTTTCAGAAAGATATGCAATAAAAATGACAAATATCGATCAAAGTCCATGTGCCAAGACCTTGTGGGATTTATATTATTTTTCCATTAATATATACAAACTTCTTCACAGTAACCTTGACGGATCTTGATGAATTGCTAATATTTACCCCACAATCTCTACTAAAGATCATAACATTGTACTTTAACGATCAAATAATATTATGCTTGATATATATATTTTTTTCCCATTATAATGAGAAAGGATATTCAAACATGATGTTTTTCAAGTAAGAGATCAGAAAAAATATTATTACACTATAAAGTTATTAGTAAACAAAATATTTGAAAGTCACATAATATGGAATAAGGAACAACGGGGTTTTACCGTATAAGATTCCAAAAAAGGCCATAGCACCATATACAAGATCCTTGAGCCAACGAGTATATGGAGGGAATTTGGAGTTTCTCTTAATTTTGGCATAATTTACAATGTTATCATACCAGATGAATTGACCAAGACGGGTGTAAAAAAATGTGAAGCATTAAATGTCAATACATTTAACCACTGATTATAGTTAATGAACAGAAAAATATTTCCAATATAAAATAATGATTCGTTATTTTTTAAAAATTTAATTCTAATACTAAAATAATTGTAGACATGATTTCAATTACTAAAATCTCTAATCAATATCCTATTTCAATTAAACATAGTGTTGATATGGAATACTTAACTATAGCCTAGCAAGCCCAACCTTGATCTAATAGGCTGGCAAGCATATGAAAAGCCTCCACAAGCACTTTGGCTAAAAAGCCCCACAAGGACCTCAATCCCATGAGGAATAATTATTAATATGATTTTAGTGTCTATTAAAATTTCAAGTCAATATTCTATTCCTACTCAACATAATATTGATAGGAAATACTTAACTATAACCTAGTAGGCCCAATATTGATCTAATAGGCTAGCAAGCCCATAAAAAGGCCTCTTCAAGCACTTTAGCGAAGAAGTCCCACGAGAAGCTCGATCACATGAGGACCTTAGCTTTGACACAAAGCTCCATGAGGACCTCAATCCTATGAGGACCTTGACCTCGTGATGGAGCTCTATGAGGACCTCAAGTCCTCGTTGTTATTGTTGCAATTTCTACACCTTAAGGGTCGCATTATCACTTCTCATTTCAGTGTCCTTGGGGGACCAACTAGGAGTCTAACCACCTTTACCACAAGTAAGTACCACCTTGGTTTTGAGGTCATCTACTCCTATATAGGCCTAGGTCTATAGGAAACTAGATTTGGTGAGCTTGCAATTGAGGTATGACCAAAAGCTATAAATAGAATATCACCTCCAAAGACACATACATCTAATCCGAGCTTACTCAACTCAATACACTTGCTTTTTACTCTCTCTCAAACCTATAAGCTAATTTAAGCATTTAAGTGTCTACGCCAGACAATCTCCCAGAGTAAAACTAACTGTGTTTTGTGTTACAGGCCTACAACACACTTACACACACTCTATTGAAGCATTGGCTCCTACAACACATGTTATTTCATGTGATCCTCTAAAATTCTATACACAAAAGTAATGTCAATTCAAACACAAAGCAACATAATCGTTTAGTAACAATTTTTAGCTAACCAACATAATAAAAAGAAAGATTATAAACCATAAATCACTACAACCACATGATTAAATCTTTTCATCAAAGCTATCATTGAATGTTTCATCGATATCTGGTAATTTTACTTAGTTCTTGAGATAAGTTAGACTCAATAAAAATTGTCACGGTTTGCGACTATCTATCATTCTTATTTTAATCAGGCAACCCCCTGATATCATCCTTCTAATCTCAAAAAGTGATAAATTCTATCTTAACTCACCACTATCTTTTATATATTCTCCTATCATACCCATTAACTCAAGTTTAGGCATTGTTTACACCTATTCATGAAGTAAAGGGACAAGTGATATTAAATATGTGATATCCTCTATGGGTAGGTCGTAGCATACTTACTCATGGTTGTCAAACTTGAGATTCTACCCAGAGTTATCAGAGGGTCTGTAGAATTGGAATGTAGATCGTAAGATTCTATAACCAATTTACTTACTATACTAATAAAACATTAAATAAATGATGAAAATAAAGAAATTCAATTTTAATTTTAGTTATATACAACGAAAAAGATGACACAAGACCAATCATTTCATGCTTTCAAATCTCTCTTGTTTGCACTACAATTCAAATCTTGCTCTTAAGTTTTATCTATCATGATTCATATGCTCTTATAATTACAATAATTATTTACATCTACTGATGAGTCACAATTTGTAATTATTAAGATGTATCATAAATTTTGTTCAAATTATGACGTGTGGGCAGCTGGTTTTGTGCAATAATGAACATTTTTATGTTCATTGAATATTTGCACAAAAAATCATTAAATTTATGACAAATAAATTAAATACATAAAATTAGAATAAGGGGCAAATAAAACACTTTATATATTTATTCAATTTCCATTCCAATATTTCAAAATACATTCGAGTATATAATCCAAAAGAAAATAACCCTCTAAAAAGAAAGAAAAAACAAATGAAATAAGAGATTAAAAAAAAAACACCAAAAATTAGGCATGCTTGAGACAAATATCAAGAACACACCCAAAAGTTCCTAAATTTAAGCATATTGAATTATTTAATTTTCAAAGTTTAAATAAAACAAAGATGTCTAAAATTAATACATCACCATACTATGTAGAATCGCAAGTCTATAGCAAGTTTATTCTAACAACAATTTTGTATGTTAATTGAATCGAAATCACGTCACACCAACTTGTAGAATCGTTCGAGTCAACTCGTAAGTTTGACTACCATGTACTTATTTAACTTCTAGGTACCTACCTATGTAACTTTGATATATTTTCACTAATCCAACGAGATTGAATTAATTTATATAATGTGTTTGTCTAAATAGTGTCATCTCTAAATAATTATCTAACCAATGACAAATTTTAGATAACATGATATCATGAAATTCACACTAATAATATACCACATTATTATCCTAGATATTCTCCAATTACCAATAAGACTTTATTAAATATTTACGAATAAAAAGTATACATGATATATATACACACATAAGTGTCTCGACACATTATTTACAATTGCAAAATATAATACATGGATTTATTACAATAAAGTACCATTTTTCTAATTGAATCAATTGAGGACAATTTTGTACATGATGATAATGAAATAGACTAGAAGAAATGGCTCATGAGCAACATGACACTAGACTTATGAGGATAGAATATGTCGAACATAAGATCTATATTGGATGCAAGTTTTCTTCTTTCTTTGGGATGACATGAATTATGATCCTTCAGGTTAATGGCTGATCATCTTAAAAGCTTTGACAAGCGGTTGACATTAGCTAGAGCTTGTTACCCCAAGATGAGTGGTTGCTTTCCTCTTATTTATAAGGTAGAGAAGATGTTGCAAGTGTTGGGTTTATTTTTAGATAATCCAGCTAAGCTTATATGTGTTAATAAAATTACAATGTAATAAAGCTATCATAAAATATGAAGTCCAAATAAATTGATCAAATAAAATTATGGATTGTAATGCATCATATAAAGTATGTAATATTATGTGTAGGACCGAACATATTGTTTCTCATTTTATGATGGACAAGTATTCTATTTTATGGTGGATAGGCTTCCAATTGTATAATAGGCAAGTTTTCTATTTTATGATGGATTGAATAAAAAATATTAAATGTGGACTTACATATCTATATATGATTGTGTTACCTAAGTTATATGTATCGTACATTACTCATTTGACATCCTATCACCAAAGAGAGAAAGAGAGAGAGATGAGTTCTCCTCAAGGTTGTGTATTGATTTAGAAGACAAAATCAATCAAATTAAAGGATTTTGTTTGCCTACCATATCATGGATTTAAGTATGCTTCCGCAATTATTTTTATATGTTTATGTCCTAATCTTACATATGTGCTATTCAACTTAGAGATTTATGACTTAATCTCTATAGTGAGCATTAGGAATGGATGTAAAATTATTATTGTGTGTGAGGATGATTGTGTTGTATTTAGAAAATATTTGAGGATCTAGTCGGTTGAAATGTTAGAAATCAAGTTAAAGGTCAAAAATGGGTGACGAAAACTAAGGTTTTGCCTTTTTCATGTGAGACATGCAACTATAGTTCCATTTTTGAAAAATTTTAGTGCATATGAAGTAAAATTTGAGAATTCATGGATCATGGATCAATTGCAATGTTCTATGAAGCATAAAGATCGAAATGGCAACCACTTAACTATAACCAGCAAATGCCAATGAATGGATCTAGCAAACCAAATATCAATGATGGTAACAAGCAACCAACAAGTATAATGGATGTAACTAGCAAACTATAAGTAGACAACAACAAAGCTCATTACAACTACTAATCAACCCAACCACCAATTATTCATTACCAATTATTAATCAATCGGACTCCAACATAATTCATCACAAAATCTCACTCCCAACTTAAAAGGAAACAATGTCGTCATTGTTTAGTACAAGTAAATGAATAGTAAGAGAGGGGTAAGGAAAAGAATGCGACTCCCCTGGGGTTTAGGTTAACGCACCTATCACTTTCTTGCAAATTCAAATGAAATCCATGCCTTTTAGCTACTAATCATCATTAAAGCCACACAACACACTTAGTAAAGCTCCAACCCAGTTATCATTCACTAGAAATGCATGTTCTAAGGCTTCGAATGTCAAAATGCTTGCACAAAGAGAACAAGAACATCATAATAGTAAATATAAGATACTAAAAGAAAATATTTACGAAAGATAAAAGGATATGCACAAAGCAAAATTATTAGTGAATTGCCTCCCACTTAGCGCTTGTTTTATAGTCTCAGCCTCACTTTCCAGCTTTCTTCCTCAAGGTGGATCAAACTGACAAGTCTTCTTGCCATCATTGTCCTTTTTCCTTTTAGCGTCTCTACTTGGAGCTTCAACTATTTTGTCTAACTTAGTGGATTGAGGGTCCTTTTTTCAACACTTCATGATATTCACATGTAAATCCTTATCTTCAATCCTCAATACCATTTTACTATTTTTCACATCAATCCTAGCTCCGGCAATAGCCGTGAATGGGTGCCTAAGGATGAGAGGAATCTTTGGATCTTCTTTCAAGTCTTCTTGCCATCATTCTCCTTTTTCCTTTTAACATCTCTACTTAAAGCTTCAAGTGTTTTGTCTAACTTAGTGGATTAAGGGTCCTTTCTCCAACGCTTCATGATATTCACATGTAAATCCTTATCTCTAATCCTTAATACCATTTGCTATTTTTCACATCAATTATAGCTCTGGTAATAGCCATGAATGGGAACCCAAGATGAGAGGAATCTTTGGATCTTCTTTCATATCCAACACCACAAGGTCCGCAGGAAATATGAACTTGTCCGCTTTCAATGACACATCCTCAATCACCCCTCTAGGTCTCTTAAGAGAACAGTCAACCGACTGAATTGTCATCTCAGTTTTCTTAATTACATCCCTAATCCTAACTTCTTAGGCAATAAAGAATGGTATCAAATTGATACTTGCACTTAAATCGTAAAATGCACTCTTGAACCAACTATCCCCTATAGTATAATCCAAAGTAAATTTTCCTGGATCATTCAACTTGAAGGGAAGTGCATCTTTTAATGCTTCAATGCATGCTTGAGTCAACATGACCATCACTCTTCCATTCATCTTCCTCTTTTTGCTTATCACGTCTTTCAAAAAGCACTTGTGATGAGGTGATTGCTCCCAAAGATCAGCCAAGGGAATGTTGATCTCTAATTTTTTGAACACCTCTAGGAATTTTTTATACTCTTCATATTCTTTCCTCTTTCTTAATCATTCTAGAAAAGGAACCGATGGTGCATATAGCTTGATATTGGGCTCGATGACTACATGAGTATGCTCTTATTGTATTACCTCTTCCATTTGATGTGGTATAGAAGCTGGAATCTCTTCTTTCTCAATCGACTTGCTTGAATGTACATTAATCTCATTGATTGGCTCAACTAGGGTAGAAGCTTTCATAACACCTTCAATTTGCTTTCGTAATTTCTCAAAACCCTCTATAGTCAAATTTGCAAGTTTTTCAATAGCCATTTCCCATGATGTTTTTTTCTCATTCACTTCAACCTTTTTAACCAATGGGGAGTTGCTCTCAATCTTTCCTTACTAAGCACAACTACTTCCACCTTCTCTTCTTCATGCCGTGGAGAGTCAATTGGACTTCCTTGTTCCTTTCCATTACTAAAATGCTCCCTTTCTTCGCTTGAATTAGCAAGTCGGAACATAGAGGATAGAAATTCTATTAGACTTGTCACTCGAGTCTCCAATTTCTCTATAACAGCTTGTTGCTTCTCAAACTTTTCTTCTCACTTCTACTCTAAACCCCTCACAATCTCTTCAATGCTTTTCTCTTTTTCTAGAGCTAGGGTAGTTGGTTTTGTAGAAGGTTTGCAACATTATCTTGCCTTAGAGCTTCATGTTGGTGTGTTACTCTTAAGCCAAGGTTTTTAGTTCCATATCTGGTCTATCTCTTTGGCATTGAGAGCTCTCATGCAATCCACCACACCAAAAACAAACCACTGGAGGGGGGAAATGTGGATTAGTGTATAGACTTCCTACTAGCTCTTCAATCATCCTAAACACCATTTTTAAGGGCATTTTTGTTACCGACCCTCCAGCAGCTGTCTCAATCATCATCCTATCATGAGCCTCTATTCTATCAAGGAATACTCTCAATTGTGACCATGTAAACAACCTATGATAAGGGCATTTCATCATCAAATTGTTATACCTTCCCTAGAGCACTTGACAGTGACTTGCCCCCATACTGCTTATAGTTCTAGCGTTACTATTTTTTTTTTACTTAAAAAAAATGCTTTACTTCTCTTGTCATGATTTCATAGTATAATTAATAAAATTATTTTATACATTAAGTTTTTAGTTGACTTTAGTGCTATTCCTTTTTATTGTCCTTTGTCTCTTTTCTATTCTTCGTCCACCATTAAGCATAAAATGCTCTAAGAAAGATCACCATAATCACAAATTAATTATGGACCTATGTATATGATTATATCTCTTTCTTTTGATAATTTGAATCAACATGCTTAATTACGGCATTAAAAACTCGGTTCTTTTATTTAATTTACCAAAACAAACTTAGATTCTGTTTGGATGGTTTGTTTTTTATTGTATCTGATATGTATAACATATTTATGAGTAAAAATATCTATTTTATATCTGCATATCTTTTTGACAAATAGTCTGTTTGAACACATGAAATCGATTCCAAACCAATGATCTAAACTCACCCTTAAACTTAACCCAATCGTGCCATAGTCATGGGCTTTAGAGTTTTTAGTCCCAAATGAGTAACCGAGAGGGGGGTGAATTGGTGACAAATAAAATTAAAAACTTTTCAGATTAAAACTATTCACAACCTCAATCAGTTAATCAATATTATTTGGCTTTTGAATTCACTTATAAACACAATTTAAACATAATAAATAAACAATAAATGCATGAAAATAAAGAGAGTAGGGTAAGAATAGATTGTGCAAATATTTATAGATGTTCTATCTTGTGCATCAGTTCTCTCTTCCATCCCTAAGCTAAGGACCCAGTATTCCATACCGATGTGTTCAATTATATTTAATAAAATTTGAGAGTATAAATAGTGTGCTAACACAAAAGAACTCAATTTCCTCTGCTCAGTCTATCTCACTCACGCAGCTAATTACTAATCTACAAAACTATTTGCCACTCCTTCTTATAATCAATCTTACCAGTATACAAATCAAATCGAGGAATAGAAGAATATAAAAGTTCCTCTCAAATAATTTCGCTCAAAGCTATAGAGGAAATTTTTATGAAAAATTGTAAGGTATGGTCGATGCTCTATTTACTCTCTGAGTTACCCTTTGAGTAGTAGAAGTATTTCAACTTTTCTTGCTTTTCTTGTTATATCTGATTGGATATGTGGAAATCCATTTATATGAAGCTTTTTCAACATTCAAATCCTTCAAAAATCAAAATATTTAAAATTTTGAATCTTTTTATTGTTGTATATGGATAGACTTGAAAGATATGCTCTAATAATTTCTCTAATATTTTTCTCATGTTGTAATGTTATAATTTGAATTTCTTACTAGTATGAGCTTTAAATATTGTAATTTGAAGCTTCAAATTCAAATTTCTTTTTATTTTGAAGCTTCCCTTGAATTATAGAGTATATCATTAAAAAACCTTATCCTTCATTTAAAAAAACATCCAAAATAAATCTCCATAATTTTCTCTTGATATTTACTTTCAAATTTGCACCAAATCTGCATAATCTTCATCATAAAGTTTATCTTTATAACCTTCTTTTAATTTGAAATAAAAATCCCCAAAATATCTCCATATCCCTTATTTTTAAGAAAATGTCTTGCTTTCATCTTCTTTTTAAATATTCAACTTCTATGAGATCGAATCTTCAACAAAACATGTTCTTAAGACTTCAAACAAATGTAATTTTATCAAATAAGTCAAGCTTGAAACATTAGAACATGATATAATAAAATCTAGAAGTAAACTAAAGTAGCTATCATGAGTTCTTGAATTTTCCAAAAGCTTTAATCTAATATCAATTTTAATCCCCTAGATATGTTGACCATCTTAGTGGAACATTTTGCATGTATTACCCAATACATGCAACTTTAGAGTCGAGCCTCCAATTTGATGAAAACTTTTAATATAAACTAGCTTTGTAGCATTTGTTTGTGTATGATGCGCATCAAGTTTACCCTCCAAGTCAATCTCTGAGGGTTATAGACTTCTTGATAATTTTTTAAATAACTTCGACATATCCACTAAATGCTTTCATAAACCATCTTAAACTTCTTTATCTTTCTAAATCCGTATTAAACTTTTTTTAAACTATAATTGCACACTTAATAACCTTGTTGGTAATCACTTATACATGTTTTGTTATCATCAAAAGCAAATTAAGAGACTTAACAAGAGTCACTAGTGTCTTATTAAGCAGGATAAGATATACAGTGTTTAAAACTTCACCACCCTTTGGTATCATCCGAGTTCTCCAATTATTATATTAATAATGAATTAATGGAAGAGCTGCATTTACCAACGCTAGAAGTTTAGCGGTCAATATGCAAGATGCTTGAAGATCTTAGATCTAAATATTCATCATGATGGAAAGAAACACTGATGCTTGAATTGGGTATCCCTAACCTTCAAATCATAACCAACTAACTTAGCTTTACTATTTATATATTTTCTAAACTACTCAATACAATATTACTTTGTTAAACTTTATTCATTATAAAGAGCGATACGATATTTAATTGCTTATAATAAAATTCCATAAGAAATCCTTATTACTCTGTTACTCAATTTATGTATAACAATTTAGTACTAAGTTTGATTTTTTTTTCTTAAATACCCCCTGTAAATTATAAGATTAAGAAATAAAAATCTTATTATAACTCTAATTCATTTCTTAATATTAGTAATTATATTATAGTCAGTTAAGTAAACGGCAGTCAAGTCCTTGTCCAACGAATAGGTTCAAAACATGTGATGATTTGTGACCATCTCTATTTTAGACAGTGAGTCAGTGATTCGAACATAACCTTTTTGAGATTAGTGTAATATTACTAATTGCTCATCCCAACCACTTTTGAACACTAATACCATCTGCCAGTATTATGGGATTCGATTATGATTTTGGATCGGAAGAAACACATCTAATATGTTTTTTTGTCTTTGAACTCACATTAAATTATTATCCGGTGGTTCTGAGCCTTTTGACTTCGTTCATTTTCACCCAAAACATCTCATGCCGCTAATAATTCTACCGTCTCCACATGACGTGTGTCATGGTTTTCAACTATAAAAAGGGTAATAATAGTACTGAGGAATGCATGAAGGTCACATGTTGGAGAACATGGCGCAGGCTGCAAACGGAGCAATAAATTGGAAGGCACATTATGCAAATAGTAAAGAACACATTAATAATTATTGAAGTGTCATAAATAATTGAGATTCTATAATATGGTTTGACCTAATTATTTTATATACCCTTTTGATTACATTCCTTCATTAATTACAGGGAGCAGTTTCCAACGGCCAAGTTCGGTTGATGAGGTCGGTAAATCGGTTTGAAGTTAGCTAAATCTCAAGTCAGGCTTGATATATTTTATCTCTTTAAAAGAATATATTGAAAGATTTCGAATTGATTATTTTATTAGCCATATAATTAAACTAATAATATATATCATCTAGATACCCTTGCTAGGATCATTGCACCTGGCGTAACCAAGCTCTTGGCATATGACATAGGACAATATTATATTCGTTTTCATGTGAATTGATGTTGTTTAATATTCATTTAGTTTTGTTTGATGCGAAAATTATTATTGTTGTTGATGTTGGACTTCCCAAAACCCTAGATGGCGCCCTCCCCACAAAATGATGCAGAAACCTTCCCATTCAACACACAGATTTTAGTCTTCCGAGTTTCAAACTTCTAGAAAATGAGATTGGCTGACGGCGGATAAGAGAAAGCTTTCTTAAGAAATAATCTAAAACAAGCATGTGTGATGACAATGCAACTACTATTAGTGACAAGGCTAGTTTTTAATTTTCTTTTTTCCCTCCCCTCCTCCTATCACAAAAAGTTAGTTTTAGAGTTACATTCTTCCTTTAGAAATGGAAAAATTCCCTAACAAACTTGTTAATTGCAAGGGAACTTCTATGGAATTATTTAGTCCATTATATCTAACCGTTGAAATATATGCAATAATTGATATTATAATTATTTTAATGGCACAATCACAGTAGAGTATGAATATGAGTCATTAAATAGGCAATGGGATCAATTCAATTAAAACTAAAGATGGGACCATAGAATTTTTCTTAATTGCAATAATGAACAAGTTCATGCACTAAATATGATATACATGGTTTAGATCTGCTTATTGGAATCTCAATGATCCTTTAAACTTTTCCCTATCTTGCTTGTGGGATTAGACATCTCCAATGATCAGTCCGAATGCAGACTCGACCTGATCTACCCACGGCGAGTCTAACCCATAGGTTGGACTTGTTGGGTCCATCAGTTCTAGCAAAGTCTAGTGGCTAGACCGATGGATCAAGATGGTCCACCAGGTCCCCTCTTTACAAAAATAACAATAGATGGATAGTCATCAACATGCTTTGCATTAAATGGACAATTTAGGGAGTTGTTTCTTATCAAACAATCTCACAATTCACAGTTCTAACTTTTTGCATAAAAGGGGCATCAGCATTTTTTTTTTCCTCTCTCTCTTTTTCTTTGTAAAATTCATAATGCATTAATGTGAAAAGGCAAGCAAGAGATTTCCAATGTCTTAATGAGTGTGTTTATATGCCTATACATTTCTATATGGTATTAATTAATTTGTTTTGAGATTTAGTGAAAGAATTGTAATAATAAAAAGATAATGAAAAAACGAGTTAGACTGAATTGGACCCAATCTACCCCTATCTCGGGCTATTTTGGGTTTGCATTTTCCATAACTGAATTTTTGGAGATGTTTATGTGGGATGGTACGGTAGGATTAGTTTAGGGCACTATTCATGATATGATAAGTTTAGTTAGAGTATAATTGATTGATTAGAGTTTAGTTACATCCTTAATTAATTTGGTTCTTTAGGTTATTGTAATGTAGTCAATTACTTGTTGGTATAATATAAGTTTAACTTATGTAAGATTTATAATATTATTTTTAAGTATGTATGTAATGGTACATCTAATCTTTGAAATTTTGGCTAATTGAACTCATCTCTTTAGTCTTCATGTTTATTGGAAAATTACATTGTCAATTATCGAGAAAGATGATTATGATATATGCTATATTCTTATCATTATCAATTTCGGCTAAATATGAGTATTATTAGGATTATGAAATACTTAAGGTTATATTTAGAAAGTAGAGTTCTTAAATCATTATATTTGGATTTACATAAGATTTCCTATGATCATTAGGGATTATCTTCAAAATTTAGGTTTTATCAGTTAGGTTTTTGAAAATATAATCTATTCATACTTTCACTAACATTTGAAATATCTCAAAATTCTTAGGGCCTTTCAAATTTATCTGCTTGGTCATGTATGAAAAGGAGCTTGGCAAATGGTTTCATAAAAAGGAAGAGCATCAGCATTATATTAGACTTATTTATTTTTTTTTTTTTTTTTTTTTTTTTGTAATAGCAACTTATGTGATATAAATTACTATTATTTTTAATGAAGCAATATTAATTCATTTAACTTATTATTCACTTATTAAAATACGATTAAACACTCAGGGAGTAGTTTCATAAAAAAAAAATTGAATAATTATTCTTCTAAGTCAACATGCATTCGATGTTTAGGGGTGGGCAAAAAACCGATTAAATTGAGAAACTAAACCAAAACCGGAAAACCAATCCGAAAAATATGGTTAACTAATCATTGATATCGGTTTAGATTTATGGTTTTAAACTTTTCGGTTTTTTGTTGCAGTTTCGATTTGTAACCGCGAAAAACCAATGGTCAACGAGTAACTGATATCTATAAATATATAATACTATATATAATTAATTATTTTTAAAATATAAAAGGTTAAAGAGTTGAAACCTAATGTAGTATTATTAAGCATTGGTCTTGGTCTAAACTACTTCGACTTCTTGTGTTTTATGATATTATACTTCTATCTATATGGACAAAGTTCTATTTATTTATCTATTTTCTTTTAGAAGATTTTGCTGTTATGATGGAAAAGAAGTAATAAAAATTATGAGTATTTAATTTTTCTGGGATGAGCTTGAGACATTTTGGAACAATAGATATGGCTATTATTTTCAGGCTACTATTCGTATTGTTCTCCTTTTGTGTATGAATTGACAAGACTTTATCTATTATAATTAAGATGAGGTTTTAATAGCATGTAACTTTAAGAAATAAAATGGTTTAATTTCTTATAGACCAACTGAAAAGATGGTTAATTATAACTTTTAGTTAACCATTATGCTAAATGGTTAAAAATCGAAAACCAAAAATATTAACCGAGAATAATGGTTAACCATTAAGGTAATTAACCATTAATAATAGATCGGTTTAGATTTGCCATTTAAAAAACCGATTATAATTATTAGGTTCAAAAAATGGATCATAGACTGATTAACCGATTCATGCCCGCCTTTATCGATGTTTCCTCTTTTCTTGTTAGTTACATGTAACAAACCACCATTTTGTTAACTTTCACGGCTATTCCCATCTCCAATCATAACTTACAATTACAACTATAAGTGCAATTAACATTGATGACTTCAATTTCATTTGCAACGGGATAAAATCCAGGGTTATGCATTTTGATCCGAATATATATATATATTAAAGTAAAAGATGTATTTAAAAATTAAAATTAGCATATTAAAATATATGTTCATAAAATGTTTTAAATATGATATAATTACTATAATTTAATTTAAAATATTAATTTTATATTATTGTTTGTGGTCTCTTTTTTTTTTTTAAATTAAAAGATACATCATTTAAAAATATTTTTAATATAATATATTATAATAGAATCGGCTATACGAAGATCAAGGCACTTAGGAAAACTTTACACATTTCAAACTACTTTGATCGATGAGCTTTTAGAAGGAGAAATTCATATATCAGGGTGCACACATGTTTCTTTTATTACTTCACTGGTTAACCTCATGCCTAGCTCCTTTTTCCTTTTTTCTTTTCGATATTAACAATAGGAATAGAAATTTAATCCCGTACTACATTTTTAAAAGGATAGTTTTCATATCAGCTATGCCTTTTGGCCGAAATGATACATCACAATACAACGTTTGCAAAAGAATTATTAACACCGTTATAAATCAAATACTCTTTTATGAGTGTCTTATGTGTAACATGTAAAACAATTTTTACATATATCGTCACATAAGATATTACATAGGTATGAGAACTGATTGTCACATGTTATAAATATAACACTAGTATAAGAACGAGAATCTCATCTTATATAAGTAAGATTATGTTGATGTTTTGATAATTAATTTTATATTATTTGTATTTATATGAGTTTTATTTGTAGAGTTGGTAAATTCGCATTACACCCTAAATATTTATCATCTATAACTTTGTGTCTGAAATGTACTCCTAATAACATCATTAAAGTATCTAAACAAAATATTCATGTATCAATTTAAAAACTTATTATTCCACTAAATCAAGCATGAACATTGGATTGATAGAAATACATCTATTAAATAAATAAATGAACTTTCTAACAGCAAATATCTATCCCTAAATTTCTGTTTGGATCTCTTAATCTTCCCAATAAACCGCCTAGAAGACAGTGGACACTGAGCAGGCATATTCTTGCCCTAAATTATATTCAAAATTTCAATGGCAAGCCTTTGGCAAACACTAATCTCCTCACCTCAACACACCTTGAAAATGTCTCCGCGTGGATGGCACCGAAAGGATGAGGATTCATGCATTTCAATAGTAGCACGTTAATCCATATATATCAGCTCCTCTTTTGTGCCTTTGATTACTCCCAGGTCCTGTAGGGGAAACCCTGACAATGTATCTTATAACCTTTCCTTTTTTTTTTTTTTTTTAATTTGCTGTTTTTGTTACTAAACTTGGAAAATTGGAATCTGGTGGTAGATCAAACGGCTATGTGGTCTTTGGATGCATAACCACATCACGCATCCCGTTATAAATAAATAAATAATATGTGATGGCCGTGGCCCATGTCAAAGCTTAGAAGATAAGAAAATAATAATAAACAACTATATGTAAGAATGCATTAAAAAAATATTTATATTAAAAATATAAAAAAGTAAAACGTTGATGTTAAATAATAATTCTTTATCATAATCTTATTTGTCTGTTATAATTTTTATCAATTTTTAATCCCATATATAATTTTTTTTAATTTTGATTAAAAATAATATTTACATTTAGTGTGATTACATTGTAATGTTAAAAGTTTACAAAAAAAAAAATCTTATTAGGTTGGTGGCTTGACCCACAAAACCTACCAACTCGCAAGACGAGACGAGCCAAAAGTTTTGTCCCCTTTATATTGCGAGCTTGCCCGCATAACTCGCGAGCTAAAGCGGGACGGGCCCGTTTGGCCCGCTTGCACAACTCTAATTAAGTGGAATAAACTAACTACAATATATGGTTAGATAAATGAACATAATTGAAATAGCAAAAGATATAATTGAAATTAGAGATTTCAAAAATTCTCTATATTCATCCAAAACTCAAAAAATTATCTTCATTATTAAGCCAAATTACTCAAATTAAATTTGAACACATTTCTCAAATTGCATTACCTAAAATACCAAATTATCAAACTAAGCTAGTGTTATCTAAATTCCATCACCTAAACTCATATGAACTCAAATTCAATATCCTAAATTTATATTACAAATTCATGTTTTAGATTTCTAAATTGAGCTTAAATAACAATTTCCAATAATTAAATCTCTAAATTTATTTCCTAAACTAATTTAGTTAAATCCCAAATTCTAAACTCTTCACCCAACAATCTAACTCATAAATAATTACCTAGCCCACTAAATTACTAAACCTATCCCATGTACAAGCCTAAGCCCATAATTTAATCACATGAGCTAATTATATGTTTATTTAATCCTTATTGAGCATCATCACATGCTAGTGACCATTTCATTACATCCCAACTATTTAGTCACCAAGAAACGCACTTCTTATATTCTTACATTACATTCCAACTATTAGTTCAAATCTAACCCACTTTTCACCTCATCATGCCACCTTAACCACCCCGGAATCCTCCATCCAATTTATCATTCTTTTATTCATATTATTATCACAAATTGACACAAAATATCTCCCTAATTTTCTCTCTCATTAGCACCATTGCGGCTACCTTATCTTCCCCAAGACACTCTTATTTCATCTACAAAATTTTATCTACAAAATTTCATCTAATTGAAAGACTAATTAGGTGAAGTGTTACTTAATAATTATAGGAATACTGTCGAATTTGGTACCTAAACTTTGCTAAAAAATATAATTAGGTACATGAACTTTTAAAAGTTCAATTTCAATACCAATTAAACTTTTTGAGGCTACTTTTGATGCCTCATATAACATCATTAATTTCATCTTCCTACATGGATAGGCAACCCAATCATAGCACAACACATGCAAAGATGAAATAAAAAATTATGGAGAGAAAGAGAGAGAAATTAATGTTTTTGTAAAAATTAATGATGAAATTGTGCATGAATATATTAAATATGTTATCATGAGTATGAATTTCATTTTAATATGATTTACGAAATTAAATGAAAAATAATAACTTATATTTAGTTAATATAGCAAATTACCCATTATCAAATTACCTGATTTAATGAAACAATATGTATGTATATAAATTTGTATGTTATGGATCTATTTAATGATGTTTATTAACCATATTGAATATGTATTTGATGATTGATTGTGAATAAATTATACTTTTACATTAATTTCCTTAAATTTGGATCAAATAAAAAACTAAATAAATATCAAATCAATTCAATAAATTAAGATAAATTATGTTGTGTATTTTATGTGTTTAAATGTTGATATGGAAATTTTGATGCAAAAATACAATCACTTGATTGTTTTAGACAACCATGGTGTTTAGAAATCACACCATAATGTTCGAACGCTACCAAAATTTCAATTTGATCAAAAGGTTCTTATTATGTGCAAACACAGGTGGCATTTAGAAGTCACACCTTATTGCTGAGACAATGCCTTATTTCCACATAATCATATACTTCTAATCATGTTCAAAACCACCTATTGCTTGGATGTTATTCCTTGGAATTTGAACGCTTTTAAGAGAACATGATCAGCTCTTCTAATTGAGCTCAATTGAGCATAGTAAAAGTTGATTAGGCCCCCTCATAATAGATTAGCCATATTAACAATCAACTAGTGTAATCCAAATTATGCTCTCCACTTTCTTTTGTATTTGTAATTACTTATAAACTTTAATGAGGAGGTTAGTCTTGATTTTTCAAAAAAAAATTGTTAAACTCCTCACATAAGTTTTACGTATCCCTCCTTTACATACAACCAATAATTATTACTAGTGAATTGTTGCCTTTATCTTCATTGTAATTCAATCTTATTTTCTTTGTGTGCACATGATAATAGTAACAATACAACGATACAAAATTCTTAAAAAATTGCGAATAATCATTCTAAAATTTTACTTTGGTGTTGATACATCCCTTGAATTTTCAAATGTTGCAAAGTAGTCTCTTTGAGCTTTAATAAATTAGTATATACCCCTTAAAAGTTAAAAATAATTTTTTAAAACTTTGACTTTGGTCCAATAATTTCTCTCAAATTTGTTAAAATCTACTATAGCATATTCTAAGCTTTAATCTTAGTTTGTTTTATTAAACTAAAAAATCATATGTCCTTTATATTGCTAATTGATCGAAGTTTGGAGGGTTCTCTAAAATATTTGAAAATTCAAAGTTGTATCCATGATTAGGTCAATGTTTAGGAGTTTATTTGCAACTTCCACCAAAATGTTTATAATTTTGGCAATTTTTTATCAAACAATGAAATAAATATGCTCACCTCAATAAAACTAGCCCACTACTCAGCCCACATGCTCAACACTACTACACCTTCCTTTGACATAATGCCTCCTAAATACTCCATGCCTCTTCTTAAGCTAAGTCATTATACTCTCTCTTTCTTTCTCTTTGTTCTCTTGTCTCCCTTAGGCCCCTTTTTTTTTTTTTTTTTTTTTTTTTTTGCTAATGTCTTTCTTTGATGGGATTCACATGTTAACAAGTTCTTCAAGTGGCTTGCACACTCATAATCTCTACGAGACACTTTGTTTTATGGTATAGTGGGATACCCCTTAATTTCATTCATCAATCTTATTTATACATGTATTTGTATATCTGTGATAGATTTGTTAAGATCTCTAACTAATTCAATTGTCATACTAAAAATATATTATTGTAACTAATTTTAAGTTTTCTATTAAAACCTAATTCATAATCCTAATACTACATTGTTTGTTTCATGTTCCCCGAACGTTTTTTAGTTGTAACAAAATCTTTCTAATTATTGCACTCGTTATCAAAATGTAACATAAGATGAAAGTAGGGGCAACAAGGCATGACTAAAGAGGTGGTGAAGTCTTGTACAAGCATGGGCGGATCTAGAGGGGGGGCTAGAAGGGGCCCTAGCAACACCCACCCACCTCCCTGCAGCACTAGACTCAGAAATGTTTAATTCTTTTGAATTTTTTTTACAAGAATAAAATATATATGTTATATATATATATATATATTATAAAAAGTAAATAGTGACATGAAAGTAAAAGTAAATGTAGTTTAGTGGTTAAACATTTTGTTTTATATCTATGAAGTCATGGTTCAAATCCCATGAATGTACTTTTTACATTTTTTAAAGTGCATTTATTAGGCATTCACTTTTTTTTTCTTTTTTTATCCTTCTCTTTCATAACAACTAATAGAATTGAATTCATATACCAAAGAATATCAAAAAATTATATTTAACTAAATAAATTCTTGTGGACATAATAATTATATTGTCCATATTACAATTCGTTTTGATTTTATTCCATGAAGTTTTTCAAAATAACACTAATTATATAATTTGAGATCCCATGTATTAATTATGTTAACAATTAAGGTACATTGAATAGATATATATATATATATATATTCTCGTACCAAATGCACTAGCTATATATAATTATTTATTGGTTGAATTTTTTTCACACATATGAAGTTTTGGAAAATATCAAACTAAAAATCATTAACAAAATTCTAATAAATATATAAAATGTGATATAATTATAATCAAAGTGAATACCTTAAATAAATTAATTATGTTGCTGGCCCCCCCAGTCATTTCATCTTGGTCCGCTCCTGTAAGAGGATGTGAAGTGATTCAATTCTTGTGTACCTTCTTCTTCTTCTTCTTCATTATTATTGAGGGTTTAGAGGCTATTTCTAAATTAAATCTTTCTAATTAATGCACTCATTATCAAAAGTAATATAAGATAAAAGTAGGGGTGCCAAGGCATGATTAAAGAGGTGGCTAAATTTTACAAAGGATATGATGTCATTCAATTCTTATGTATTTTTTTTTTTCATTTCTTTCTTCTTTATTTATTTATTTACTTACTTACTCACTCACTCACTCATTTATTATTAATATTATTATTACTACTACTGCAGAGGATTTAATGACTATTTCAAGATCGATTGCCACTTGCCACTTCAAGAAAATAAGTTATATTATAATATGAAGCAAAGGCAACATGGTAAACGCCACGTCTGGTCGGTCGATGGAGCAGCTGATAGAAATGAAGAAATAAAAATCGTTACCACAAGCAAACCGATCAATTATAACCTCCCAACAAGATAAGCAAAATTGGGGTGGCTTGTAATAATAATTAATTACCAAATTGCTTGATTCCACATGCATCCTAATTCCTAAGTGGCTCGTCAGCCGTCACAACGCCCTCACTCGCTAAATTCCATAAGAAGAAAGTCAAATAGCATCTTTTGGTGGCACCAAAACTTGTTAAATTCCAGCTTTATTGTAAGTTGACCTTCCCATTATCATGCCAATGGCTTGTTCAAAACCATCTGCACTTGACTGGATGATGACTCCCTGTCATATATTTTATATTTTATATTTAAACCGACACCCCCATTTATTCAACGATATCATTACACCTGCACTTAGAATTACTTCATTTTATGATGAAGTATCTGTGTGCCATGCTTTGATTAGGTTAATCAATACTTTTTAAATGTAGTCCTCAAAGTTTATGTCAAAAGATATAGGTGACTACATCTTTAATGACTTTAAAGACTCCATTATAACCTTTTACAAACATTAAGATAAATTTAATTTATTCTCGTCTAATTGGATTGCACTTAGCATAATATATTATTATTTTAAAGGTATGATATTTGATACATGTCCTTTGAGAGATGAGTGATGTCATTAGGTTTGAATCCTGTAATGAAAAAAAATATATATTATATATGCATGTCCAGAAACACTTATTAATAACTAAAAGAAAATCACATTTTTCAAATAATTTTATAAAATAATATACATGAAAAAAAATAAACATATTTATATAAACACCATACCATTTATGATCATTGTACTACGATCAACAAGAGCTTAACAATATTATATGGATGATCCTTCCTAGTCCAACTCCTCTATGATATATTACATTGGCAAATACTAAAATTGGTGGCCTATGGTCCTAAAGTAAAATAATATGGCCATGAACAAGGATAGAGAATATATATATATATATTTATATATAAGTGTACTATTATTTAGTTATTGTTTGATTCTTAACTTTTTGGAGTAGGAAGAAGGAAGGACTTATTAAATCACTAAGTGATAATGATCCTCCTCCTTTCAATCCTTGTTCTATGAGAAATGCTTCTAAAACTTCATGGGTAAATGTAATATTTGATACTAAAATTAAATTAATTCGTGCAAGATTATCTTAAATTTAAAAGTGTCAATTTATTATCTGCATGCTTTTTAAGATTATGTAAAGAATAAAGAAAGACGAAGACGAAAAATAAAGATTGAAACGACAAAAACACAAAATTGTTTACCCAGTTCGTCACGGATTGCGATTATGTCTGGAGGCGCTACCAAGCCAGAATTTTTACTAATTAAAAATGAGAGAGAGCATTACTGTTACATTACATTAATTGGTTATTTATATGGGAAGTAACCCTAATGATAATTTTACGTGAATTGCCTGAAATACCCTTAAAAAAAATTTCATCGGGGGCAGCAACCCCCAACCAACTCTCCGGCGAGTTAGATCGCCGTACTCGTGGGAAAAGTGTACAGTATTCAAGCTCCACAACCCAACAGATTATTTATAATGCTAAGTAAAAGTGTTAATTGCAAAATGGGAAAAGTTCAAGAAGTTGATTGCAAAATTTAGCAAATTTTAAGTAGTTAACTGTAATAAAAGACAAAATCAAAGTATTAAATTAACACTTTTAAATTCCAAGTAGTCAATTGCAAAAATCATGAAAGTTCATATACCAAATGTGATAGTTACTATCCAAGAAATAAAACGTTTCTTGTCAACCACCTAATCAAATTATTGTAAGAACTTAATGATGAAGTAAAAATATAATCAAAGCTTATTGAAAATTAGTCTTAGTTTGCACTTCCATCAAAAATATTACCTAGCTCTATGTTCGAGGCTTCAAAGATTTAAAGTTATAGGGATATTAAGTACGATAAGTGAAGACAATTTTAATTTAATAATGCTTGCAATTTACTTCCTCTCGGAAAAGATATATCACAATGAAACCAAATAGGCTTTTAAGATTAAGTTACCTCAAAATGGAGAAGTTATTAGTAGAAATAAGGCTAAATTAATGGCTTAAGGTAACACTTATAAAGAAAGAATTAGCTATGAGGTGCATTACTAGCTAGACTTGAGGCAATAATATTCTTGCTAGAACTTCAAACTTTTTGAAATAGATATGAAAGTATGCTTTTGAATGGTCACATAAAAGAAGAAGATTTTGTCAAGCAACTCTTGATTTTGAAGATTAAGCAAATTATGCTTATGTTTTGTAGCTAGTGAAACATAATTATGTATGGCTTAAAAGAGCCTCTAAGAGCTTAATATAAAATGTTAAACAAGTTTTTAATTGATAAAGGGTTTTATAAAAGAAATAGTTGACACAACTCTTTTTTACAAAGAATAAAAAATAAGACAAATTATATTGACCACCCCTATAAACTTTGTAAATTATAACCATACCTGCTTTTAAAAAGGGTAAATTATATTGACTACTTCTATAAATTTTGCAAAAGACACTAACACCCCACTTTTTTTAAAATGCAACACTTACCTTCCTTCTTTTGTTTACACTAATACTCGTATGGCATAATGCTGATGTGTCATTACCTCATCACCATTATTAATTATTTTATTTAAAAATTATAATTATACATATTAAATTAGTTGAAATAATAAAATAAATTTGAAGTAGATTCTTAAGAAAAAATTGTTAAAATTTTATTTTTCTTAAAAAGAAAACTATACAAAATATAAAAGATTTGTTATATATGTTAAACAATTAGATTAATTATGAGGAAAAAATAATTAGATTAATCATAGAGAATCCTAACAAGGGGTTCTTACTTTCGTATACTTATTCTCTTTCTTTGTCAGATTTTGCATATCCAAGTCCCCAAACCTTCTCAAATATATTGAAAGAAAAGAAACAAAAACTAACTTCCATCTTAGAATTTCTAAACACACACGGTGAAAAAGCAAATGATTTATTTGAACAAAGTTAATTTGGAAGTATGATGGGTCACATCCCAAAGAGAGCTACATTTTTTTTACTAAGTTTGTCAAGAAGTTTAGTTGGAGTTGTTGAAAAACTTCTACAAATTTATGGGTTGAACTTATGTAAATATATTTGGGAACATTGCAGAAAAATTATGAACATTTTGAGTAACTTTAGTATTTGCATACTAAGAATAAATTTATGAATCACCACGGGAATTTTTATAAAATTTTATGAAATTTTAAAAAATATTTTTTATATTTTACAAATAATTAGATTAAAAAAATTGTTAAAGAATAGAAAAAGAGAAAATACTCTTAATTTCTAAGAAAATGCACCAAACACTAAACACTTATTATATATAATAAATAAATGAGTTTAAGTATTTATAAAACAAAATACTATAAATGATAATGGTGTAATTAACATTATTGCTTGCTCGAATTCGGTAGGAGTTGGATTGATCAATGATGGCTTGGGACACGGTTGGTGAGGGGACCCATAAAACCGGAAGACAATTGGTAGCATGTCAAGCGTGGCTTCAGCACGGCCACTTCGATACTAAAGTCAGTAGCTACCATGGTAAGCTTGCAAATTGGGTATGTAAAAATGGTATAGTGCAACATTACCTCGATCTGGGGTAGGTTTAGGTATTTATAGAAGACCGACCTAGCAGTTGTGCAAGTAGTGGGCGAGTAACCTAGCGATTACATTTGTAGTTGGCATAGTGGGTATAGCAGTGATCATGAGGAGTAGTCACATTTATCCAAGGTGAAGCAATCCTGATTAAGCCACTGATGCAGAGCAAGGGGTGTGTCAAAGCTGATTGAACATCTTGCTCGAGTCGATCTGGAGGCTAGTGTTGTTGACAATTCAAGGGCCCAAAGCCTGCTTTGTCGTCCTAGCCCAAAGATGTAGAGAGTCCAGCTCAGGTAGGCCTATAGTCAAGAATAGGCCATCAAAAAAATATATTAAAAGTCATTTTAACTTGTCGAGGGGATTAAAATAAATAGTGACATAAGTATCATGCTTAGATACGAATGTGGCCCATTAAATAACCAATGAGACAAATCAAAAAATATGATGAGACCATAGAATTTTCTTTTTAATCATCTAATTGTTTAACATATATAATAAATCTTTTATATTTGGTATAGTTTTCACTTTAAGAAAGATCAAGTTTCTTAATAATTTTTTTAACAATCTACTTCAATTTATTTTATTATTTCAACTAATTTACTATATATAATTAGAAATTTTTTTAAATAAAATAATTAATAATGGTGAGTGGCATTGACACGTTAGCATTTATGTCATACAAGCATTAGTGTAAACAAAAGTTGAGAGGTAAATGTTGTACTTTGAAAAATGGGATCTCTGTAGTTTTTACAAAATTTACAAGGATGGTAAATGTTTACTCTTTTAAAAATATATCAAGTTATCCCTACTTTTTCCTAGATGAACATTAACAAGACACAAATGCTAATGTGAGGTCACCACATCATCAACATATAATTAGTAATAATAATTTTATTTAAGTATTGTAATGATGTATATAAATTGATTAGAGTGACAAATGAAATAAATTTGGGAAAACAAAAAAAAAAAGTTTAATTTTTCCAGAACACCTTAACTTATACACTATCAATTAGTAATAATAATAGCAACAACTTCTTAAGAAAATGAAAAAAATAATAATAATAATAATAATGAAAGAGATTGACTTCCGGTCATCCCAAGACAAGCCACAAAAATCTATAGTGCATTGCGATACAATTTTGAAATTGAATTATTTGATCCACCTATCTACAAGTGTCACCTATCACCATGAAAAGAAAAATGTTTTAAAAGCAAAAATCCAATCAAGTTTCGTTTGAGTCATGCAATCCAATTGCAACTTATCTTTTACCCTTTCTTGCACACACACGCACGCACATTCGGCCACCCTCACCTTTAACTGTTCACCGTTTCTCCTTACTTTGACATTTGTATAAGAGAGTTGACATGCTGAAATTAAAATATTCTTATAACAGCTTGTGTGCCGCAATTTCTATTGTGTATGTATATCTTTTCAATTACAAGGTTTTATAACCACAAACTCCCAAGAAAGATGATAAGATACATCAAGATTGATCCATTTTTTAAATCAAGATTATGTTAAGAATTCCTCGTCGGACCATATGGGAATGAAAGGGACTGACTTTCGACATCAGCTTCATCACCCCAATTTAAGTAAGAAGAAGATCGAGTAAATTGTAGAGTATGACTCGATAGTGATCGGGGGATAATGACTTCTCTTTTGCACTTGGTTGGATATTTTGAAATTGATCCCCACCATTGAATTTGAAACAATCCCATGGTTGGGCTTGAGTGTGGTTGTGAATTGGGTTTGGTCAAAACTTACTTATATTATATTATAACATACATATTTGCACTATGTTTGACAAACTTTGTACAAAGTGGAAAGCTGTAAAAAGTTGAAAACCATGGAAAAGAAATAAAAGGTAAGGAAATTGTATAAAGGAATCTTATATCATTGTTTGGATATCAAAAGTGAAAATGAAAGGAAATGAAAATAAAATAAAATTATAAATAGACAAATATACCCTTCTACTATTTTTAACTCTTCTTTTTGTTTCATCATGCTTTGATCATTTTGACATCACATTTTTATCATTTTTAAACGGATATTTTTCAAAAAATAGATACCAATAGAAAATGACAGTTTTACTTATAAATAAACCAAATAGATATGATACACATATGATACAGATAAATCACGTATGTAAATCTGATTTAGATAAGTTATATCTGCAAATCTACTACAAATAAATAAAAACCAAACAAGTCGAATAGATCCTTAACTCATCGAAAGGAAAAAATGTAATTTCCATTTATTATTCACCTTTTCCTCAGCTTTATGCCCAATCATGGAGAGAAAATTGAGGCGAAAGTGGAAATATTTCCATTCTTATCCAACATTTTCATCAACTTTTCACAATACCCAAACACTAGTTTTCCTCCGACATCCACTGTTTTCTTTTTGTTTCATCAGCTTTCCGTCTATCCAAAGACAATATTGGTATCATTTATCTATTATTTTCAAGATATTGTTAATAATATCACTTGAATCATAAGTGTTTCTTTTTAGGATTACGACTACATTTTGGGGTTAAAAAATATTATATTCAATCAAACTTTTATTTATCAAATTTCCTACCTTAACTATATCATAATTGCTTGTCACGCCATCTTTCTAAAAATGATAAAGAAGATAAATTTGAAAAATAGAAGTTAAGTTTAAACTCAACCTTTGCATGTCAAACTCAAGAAGTAAAAATTTGATAACTTAAAAATTAAGTTTAAAATTGAAAACATTTAAAATTTAAATAATGATAATTTTGATATCATCCCTTATTTCTATCCTATTGCTACGAGTTTCACTATTCACTATACAGTTGTACCAGCCTAAACTTATTCACTACAAAAGATCATGAAATCTCTGTGCTCTATACATTTGGTGGTCCTCTTATCAAACCCTTGCAGAAATTTTTTAATGCATTTTAGTACAAGATACTATTATTCATGCTAAATTTGAGGTAGATGCACACCCATACTTGGAGACGCTTTCTTTGATCATTTGTTGTCATACGAAAGTAATATTAGTGGTTAAATAGTCCAAAAAATGTGATCTTTAGTTTATATAAATAATGTCTATGTTATCAAAATTGCGCAGGTTTCATATAAGTAGGGGAAAAAAATTAAAAAGAAGGGATTGATCATCTGATGATTACTTGATTGTTAATTACTTAACTTTGCACTCTGTGGAGTATTTAAATTATTCTAAATCCATATTAATTCATGCCATGCTTAGAATTAAAAAATATATATATTTCATTTTATATATTTGCTTGTGATTTGTTTGTGAGAGATTAAATGTTTATATTAATATGATTTTTCTCATTAGTATATTGAAAAAAAATATCCAACAAAATAATTATTCTTTTACAATATAAATTGTATATAAAAAATAATGACATTACAAATATTAATATGGTTATAAAAAATCGAATGCTTTTACTGATTAGTTAAAATGATTATTTAATCTTATGACCCTAGTTTAACCCCCGATTAAACTTTTGACCCCTTGCATATAGGGATGTAACCGGGCTAGGTTTAGGATAGGCTTTACAAAACTTGAACCCGATACCTTATGAGCTTTCAGAAACCCATTTCAAACTCTATGGGGATTTTATCCATAAACCTAAAACCCACCTAATAGACCCTATAGAATACCCAAACCTGAATCCAAACACGATAAAGTGAATATTTCAACTATAACTATTTTACATTTTATCTTAAAAAAAAAAATCTTTTTTCCCTCTAAAATACACATTCATAATTTTCTTCTTGTTTACTTATGGAAAATTTATTTATATTAATATTTTTTATATAATAAATCCTTCTAAATCTATTTTTTTTTATTTTTTTATTAGCTTAACATTGCAATAGGTCACCATAATTAATTAAAATCAAATATTATTAAAAATGGATGATCCAAAAAATTAAAAATGCATGTACTATTTATTAAATTAAACTATAAATTTAAAGACTTATCTACTATTTATTAAATTGAAATAGTACCTTAAATATATAAATTTTAAATTAGTTTGAATTATAATTTTGTTAATTGAAAGAAATTTAATAATATTTGTTCTTAACATGTTCGGGTTTCCAACAGAATTTTATATCCATCCCAAGGTTTTGCATAATGTCTCATAACATGTCCTAAACCCTATGGGGTATTACCCTATAAGATATTTATCGGGTTAAGCAAGTTGAGTTCCCTATTAAAATCCACCCTGGTTACATCTTTACTTACATATCCAGGCAAACCTTAATCCAGTTTTGACAACATTGGTTTATACTTTTCTAATTTTTATTTGTATCTTATCTGCATCTTTTTTTATTTGTATTTGGTATGTTTAACCTTTTTATGAATAAAAACATATTTTTTGTCATCTACATCTATTTATTAATAATATATGTTTGAAAACGACAAGAATAAGATGTCAAAATGACCAAAATAGATGAAACAATCAAACTTGTAAGGTATGTTTGGTTGGTTGTTTTTTCTGTCGGTTTGGCGTTGGTTTGATGTCTGTTTGAATTAGATTATTTGTTAAGAAACAAATACAAATAAATATAGACATATTTACTTATAAATAGATCAAACAGATTAGATACAGATAATATACAGATGCAGATAAGATACAAGTACAAATACAAATGAAAATCAGACAATCTAAACAAACCAAATGGTGTGTTTGTTTCATCTATTTTTTGTTGTTTTGGTACTTATTTTTATTTTTTTTCAAACAGATGTTTGTCAAGAAACAAATATAAATGAAAAAACAAACATTTTTACTTATAAACAAATCAGATACATATAAAATATAGATAAAATACAAATACAAATAAGATACGAATAAAACCAAGCAATCCAAATAGACCCTATGCTAGAACGATTTTGGGTTGTTGCATTAATGTGGTGTAAGTTTTAGGCCGATGTATTATTACGGTGCAATTAAACAAAATAAAGACAGTAGTAGGGACCAAAAAAAAAGATGTAAAAGCAAAACCATTAATAAAATGAATATAATACGTGATATATTAAGTATTTCAATACAATCATGATTAGATACGAATTCAAGTCATTAAACAATTGAAGAAATAGGATATGTTAAAAATTATTAAAGTAACATGAAATTTTCCAAAGTGAAATAGATGATGCAAAGATTTACATACAAAACTCTATGTAAGATTAGCGTGAAAAAGTCATGGACACAAAGTAGTGATATCAAAATTGAAATGTTTTTAGTGGGAGAATGGACTCTTGCTCATTTTTTAACCCCATTAAAAGTTTTTGTATACATGTTTGCTTTTGCGTACATGTATCCATACATTCAGAACCAGCATCCTCCTTTCTTCCTTGAATGCCATAAATTTGCAAATCGCTCACTGTTGATCTCTATATTCATAGAAATCCCACTTCTAAAAAAAATTAAAAAAAAAAAATCTATGAATCCGTCACTTCTTAACCTTTTCCAACACCATTGAGGAATCCTCATTGCAGATCTTATTTCCACAATCTGCAGAATACGCATGATTTTTCGCACCTAATGGTTATATTTTTCCAAAAGTAAATAAGTTGATAATTAATAGATAGCTTTAATTAACAATTAATTAATGTTCCCTAGCAAGTGCCACTTCCACTTGATAAGAATTAAAAATGCAAATAATTGTGGAGGATTAGTGGTCTAATTCTATAGTTGGATAAAGCCATAAAAGGAAAGAACTAGGAAAAGAAAAATAAAAAAAAATTTTTTTTTTTTTAAATAGAAGGGATTGGGGTAGAGGGAAACAATTAGAATTTTTTTTTTTTTTTTAAATAGTCATTCTTCCCTCAAACTAATGGATGATAATTCACCACTAGGATTATCTCTTTTTTCTAAAATATCTACATTTAAATAAAAAATCAATAATTAAAAATCCTATTACAATTTTATTGATTTAACAAAGTGAACAAGCCATCAAGATTTTTCCTTCATAGTGATGAGAAAACCAATTTTGCTGAATTTTAAACAAGGAGAGGCAGGACCATGAGATCGGATAGAAGGAATATTAGACCATGAGATCCTGTCAGATTTGGGTTTTTTATAAAGCCTATTTTAGAATGAAACATAAAATTTTTCGTTCCCGTCAATTGCCCAAACCTCATGCAACATAATATGGAAAAAAAGGAAGAAGAAAGAAACTCATCTATTTTTATTATGTGATATAAATATATAATGTTGAAGTAAGAGACCATGTTCGATATCCTATAAGTTGTGCAAGTGCAGTATTTTAATTTAAAAATATCAAATAATTTGTATGTTTTCTTTTCCTTCTTTTTTTTTCTTTTCCTTTTATCTCTCTATTTTTAACAGCACTAATCTAAATAAGGTCGTATTTTGTATTTATATAATAAATATATTACCCACACGGCTACATTATATTTATAAATTTAAACTTCTACATCAAATTGTTGTAGTGCTAACCCGAATATAATATCAGAGCCCACCTTCAAAAGTGAAGTATTATATAATAAATATACGCCTAACATTATATCTATAAGTTTAAACTTTTAGATCAACTGAATGTAGTGCTAACCTGAGCATCACCGACTAATGCTACTCTTCCGGTTCCACCCCATTTCCTCACCTACTCATGTTGCAAGTGATTGCACATCACTCACTAGCCAGAAGATTTTGTAATTGTATTTGATTATGTAAAGATATTTTTTTATACGTTCTTAAATTATAACTACTGAAAAATTATATTTTACAAAAACCCATACACAAATTTTTCAATCTAATTATTTAAAACACTCATAATATGGGTATAATATCTGCTAATGTGTGCATATTATATATCTATATATAAATGCAATTTTTTTCGGTGTATTTACTCCCCTCGCTCTCAATGAATGCAAAGCTTAGCTACAACTACAAGATACCTAGTCTTATTAAGAACTGGAACATATATCAAATGGCCCTAAATGGGCCTAACATCGTCGGATTCATGTGGTTCACATGCACTTTCCTCATTGTTGCAATTGCCAATCATGACTTTTTGTGGGGATGTTGTGGACCCAGAATTGCTATGGACCAATTACAGGGTGCTGCGGTGACCCCACATCAGGTGAACCCTGAGGAAAGCCCACGAGGGCCCCCATCCCCATCCAGCCCAACTTGCCCAGTGTTCACAACAGAAAATCCGTCAGATCATATGATATTTTATATATCCACTCATATATTTTTAAATTCTCTTTTTAGCACTTAAATATTTCCCTTAATAATAGTTTTGTGCTTGTGCTAACTCATAGCTTAACCGCATTCAAAACGGATCGTTCAAATCCTTAATGAATCAAACCGCTTTTAACTATTTGGGGTTTTGAACCGAACCACTTCACATGTGGTTCGGCTCGGTTCGTTTCGGTTTGAATCGCTTTTAAAATATTTAGTTCTAATAAATAATATTAAAAGTCATTTGAGTTTGCAAGGAAAAAAAACGATGTTTAGATTAAGAAATGTCTAACAAAAATTAAACTCACTTATTATTATATCAAGTCATATATTTAAAAATTTCAAAGACATATTATCTCGTTTTAAAAATATTTTTTAATGCAAATTTAAAATAACATATATTTTTAATAAATCTATAACACTAACTAAGAAAATTATTCCTCTACATTAATTCCATATTTACTTATAATATTCTTCTTTTTATAATGTATTTAAATTTTTATTGTACTAATTAGTTTAAAGTTCTAAATTATCTCAGTGTTGTTGATTGTAGATGTTGCAACCTAGTATAAAACTTGCTCCTGTAAATGTATTCCATGATAAGAATTTTTCATTTTGTTGAAATCTTTGAGCAATACAAGTCCTAATATATAATGCTCAAGAGTTATAAATAAATAAAATGGCTCTTATTTATTTTTTTTATTTCTCTTAATATAAAGCAGTTCGGTTTGAGTTCAAATGGTTTAGGATCAAACCGAACCATAACCATTTAGGCTCTTCATGAGCCGAATCGAAATATAAAAGAACTGTATTTTGCAGTTCGATTTGGTTCAATTCAATGAACAGCCCTAGCTTTTAGTGACTGAAGTTCAAGCGTAAAATCTAACGTTAATACATTTTAGTATAAGATATGAAAAGATACGATCATGCTTTAAATGTGCAAGGATTTATCAGCACTCGACCAATGAATTAGGAGGTGTGTTTGCCATTATCTCTACAATACTATGTATCAAATGAAGATGTAAATACATTGGAGCTTTGACAATATAGAGTGGTCCTGTAGATGTCATTATAACTCCAAAAACTCTAGGTCCCTAACTACAGAGACGACTTTGTTGTGGTACACACCTTAAGGTTTTAGTGGCAGTATTTCAATGCACCATGTGAACTCCTTATGGGATGATAAAGAAGAACTCTTTCTTCTTCACATCTGAATCCCTAAATCTGGGTTCATGTAATGTCAATTCTCATTAATTGTTCTATTGCTCCGCTAACTTATCCTCAATAGGCCAATTGCAAGATAAAACTTGGAGCCAAATGCATGAAAAGTTTTGAAGTAATTTGAGATGTATATATAGATGACTCATTTAACATGCCACGTGTTATCTGTATTATCAAACCAAAATATCTTACTCAATTCCATCTATTGTAATGGATCCCAACACAGCATATTAAAATTTGATCTGCCGACCAGTTTGATTTTTGTCTTTTTTTCCCCCTTTGCTACTACTTTTTCCTCTCTTTTTTTTTTTTTTTTTTTTGTAATTCTTCTTTTCATATTATGTAATTTATATGCTATCATTTTCCAAAATGTCAAATTTTGCATCTCATACTTGTGTATGTCCATTTGCTGTACGGAAACAGCTGAAAATATCAACTCCTTTTTATTTTTTCTTGCCGACATGTTAATTTTACAAAATTTTGTTTATTTATTTATTTTTCAAACAAAGGTTTGTATGTATTTGTACAGCTTTGTTTCTGCTTCTGCATCTCGATCGTTAGCCAGTTTCATGCGATATTATCCATTCTCTAAACATTATTTTTGTCCTCATCTAGCTATTGTCCAACATGAAATAGTATGAACTAATTAAATTTTCAATCCTTTTATCTTTTGAAAATTTAAATTGGTGAGTTTATCATACCATTGAGCACTTGAGTTTATACTGGAAGTGACACAATCCGTGAGCTTTATCCTAAAAGAAAAATTAGATGGCCCAAATTTTAGCAAATAAATTATTAAATAATTTTTCAGGAATTTTAAAATGGACAAGTTTAAAAAGAGAAAAAAAAAATTGATAAGGTAGTATAATGCTTTTCAAGTAAAAAGTAAAAAATTAAAAAGAAATTTCCTGCTTTTTCTTGTGAAGAGCTTACTACTTAAGAGGAAGGTTGTTGAGATCTGAGAAAACGATTCCAATTGGCGACATTTGATATTGCATATAAGCATCGGTTAACGGTGATTAAATTAAGGAATTAATTTATGATACGCAAATCGTTTGGGTTTAATTATTATAGAAAGTTATATAAAAGAAGTCTTCTATAAAGAATAGATGATATCTCCTATGCATTTAGTTGTTAATTTGTAATATTCATCCGCATGAAATTCAAGCTTTTTCATGAAATTTTAAGAAAAAGTCAGACGTCATCCTAAGATTTTTCTAAATCATACTGATCGTTCTTTCTATGGTCTGTTTTGTTTCATCATTTTCTAATTATTTAGCCATCTTATTTCTATCATTTTTAAATAGATATTCGACCAAAAACATATATAAATAAAAAACTGACATTTTTACTTACAAAAACATCAAACAAATCCAATATCAATATAATACAGATTAGACCAAATCCAGATGAAAGTCAAACAATCTACAAACACCCCCAGTATTTTTCTTACCCGGATAAATTTACACTTATCATTCAACATTAGACTAGTCTTCCAACTTTTAGTATCAAGAAGGGGAAAACCCTTTTGATATCAATTTTAAGGATCCTAAATCAGAATAGAAGAACAATTGTTCGGATTGTCCTGCTGGATGTCCAATATGTCCACACCTATGTCCTCACTTGGACTATTTTAATCCCTAGACTACCTATATGATCAAATACCTCCTGAAATCCTACAAGACATTCATCAAAAGGAAGAGTAAATTGAACAGACATTTGGCTCATCAATTTTTGAGAGACCAGAGACTGAATCTCAGATGTTTTATTTTGTATGAAGACCGGGTGCAAAAATTATAAACCATCCAACAAGATCATTAAGTGATAAACATAATACTCGCACCATGTCTACAACTTTAAGCTTCTAGACCAAATAGCTGTAATGCTAATCTTAACATAATATTAAAGCAAAAAGTTATAAGTTTGAATCCCTACATACTCATTACAACTCTATTTAATTAAGTTGTCCACTTGATGAACCTTGGTCAAAGTTTCGGTCCTAGCCCACCATCACCAATCGTAAGCTCACACTGCTATGTATGCTGGTAGCTCCAAGAGTTGGTCATGATGGATACCATGTAAGATAATGGAAGGTGACAAAAAGTCCAGAAACAAAAAGGACCAACACATATAAGCCCAAGAAAACCAAATCCAATATGATTTTCTGAGTTCACAATATATCATTTTCTTTGTACAATAAGCTTGGGTGGAGAGCCCTTTCTCAGCCACCACAGTAAACAGAATATACACATTGCTTGTGGTATAATAATTGCCAGCAGCAATGGCGACCCAAGTCGAAATCGAAAAAAACAATACAAAAATGAAATAATGCCAAAACTCAACCAAAACTATTTCCCTGCCCCTCTTACTGCATATTTTACACTTATAATTAAATTAAAAAATTGAATAAATAGCTATATGGCAGGGGACTGACAAGGGGAAAAAAATAATAATATCCCAAAGCAGATGAAATAATAAATTTACAACCACTACTGCTTTGAGAAGATACTTAATAAGATGGACTTTGTCTAACAATCACTATAAGCCTCATTCATGCAAAAATTGGAAGCCGGGATTGTCAAGAAGTTCCTCTGCTGGTGTGACATCTTCAAAATCCTTCACTTGGAGTGAGCCAGAAAGGTCATCAACCGAGAAGGGGATGCTGTAATTTGAAGTATTTATTAGCAATGTCTTGCAATGGCGTTTCATCAAAAAGAAAACATGAAGGGATGCTTTTTTGACAATCATGTCTAAGTAGCACAACCACTATTATATCATCAGTACCACGCAAGAATACAGACAAGCATAATGTAAAACAAAATATACCTGGAATTGTCATCTAGTAAAAATGAATTGCTGACAGCGTTATTTGAATCCTCAGTCATTAGTACCCTCATGCTGGCAATGACCTAAAAACACAGAAACATTATCTAGCTGACAATTGACATACAAACATGGCAACCAGTAACTATTTCCAATACCATCAGAACCATTCCTTCTGAGGACTTACCGCAGGAGATACACTTCGAGTATTGTAGCTGTCATCCCAATACAACGTACATATTCTGTATAACTGCTGGACACTCAAGATCTATACAAAAACAACAATTCACGTTAGCAAGCAAGAAATTGCATCTATAGAGAGAGAGAGAGAGAGAGAGAGCTTACAGGGCACAGATCATTGGTTATTTCATCATAGGAAATCCTATACTTCTGATGGATAACCTGTGCATTTAAGAAATCGGGAATTAGATGAAACTGGCAACCAATCAAATTTTCAAAGCTATACTGACTCATTGCTGTTAACTCTGAAAATACGGGGTAATTCATAATGCTGAATATAATGATGCATGAAATAGAAAAATGTCAATCCGGTATCACTTATTGACTTTAAAAAAAGCTGTCATGAATATGACAGGCAAAAGATTTTAACTTTAAGAAATAATCCTAATCAGCAATCAATGAAACAGGAGACCAAATCTCTCTCAGCACACTCATGCGTAGGCATGTGCTTTGAAGAAAATAAAGAAGTTGATCGTACCAAGAATCCAACAGCCTGTCTTATATGCTTAAGTTCTTCCCAGGATGAGCCTGCATACTGCATTTAGATGTACAAATTTCAAGACTGGAAATTGCATTTTAAGCCAATTAACTAGCTTCCATAAACTTTATCATCTCAGATAGTAGTAGCTATATTTATTCAATTATTATAAATTAATATTTATTTACAAAAATATAATAAATTGAGATCAGACATCAAAATTTTATGAGAGGAATGTACCTCTTCTTTTGCTTGGGCGCACCACAATTCTAGTTCAGCTAAACCAGATTTGACATACTCCCCATTGCTAAATGTGCAACACTCCCGACGCAGAAGAAGACTGAAAAATGTCACCAAATTAAGCAAAACTAGATCTTTCTTTCTACAGAGTAAAAGAAGGATAAAAGAAGGATGACCTTTACCTATTAAATAGCTGAACATTAATATAAGAGAAAGTTTGAGTGTAGATCTTCTGTACCAAAATTGGAGGCACCTATAAGACAAAAGCCCATTAGTATCCCTTTTCTCAGGGGTTCATATAACACATTGCTGATCAAACTTTCCACTAAGAAAAGGATGAAATGGAAGATCCTTACAAAATTTTCTTTCAGTGTACAGAGAAGAGTATTCAAGCTTTCAATAATGCTCTGCCAGTGATTTGAAGGAGAATCTTTCCCAAAAGACCGTCCAGATCTAAGCACACTCCCCTTGGATGTCCTTGGAGCCTAAATTGAGCACCAAAACAGAGTTGACAGCAGAACGTTACGTATAAGAGAAAACCATAAAAGAGGCTTATTTCAAAACTTAGCAAAGCATTTTAGTCAGAGTTGTAAAACAACAAAAATTGCGTTTCCTTTTTTTTTTTTTTTTTTTTTTGGGGATAAGTGAATAAAAAATTGCATTATCATGATGGTTTTACACATGGTTTTCACATTCACTGGTTCCAATCAATCATAGATAGTTAATATAGTAGTATCTCAACATATATGCAAACAAAAGAAGAACTGAACACTTCTTAGTAGGGTAAAAGCCAGCAGACCACTGTACCTGAATGCACAAGGAAAGCAAAGATGACAACTCCTTTTTCAAGTTGTCCCTTATAATTCCATAAATTTTCTCTACATATGCAGTAAGCTGCTGTTTGAAAAGCAAGGCAGGGTACTTTGCTTCTACTTGGCGTACTACTGTTGCTGCAGCAGCTGCAGCGGCAAGGTTTGCAGATGATGGAGAGGAAAGAAAACCCTGACGAAAGAAAAATAAATTATATATCAGATAAAAATGTTAAACCACAATCTCTTCCAAAAGGGGAACGCAACAAGAAGAAAAATAGACAATTTCATACAGTCATCCTGCCAAAAAGAGATGTTGGGTTTGGAGGTTTTTTATGTGCAGCTGTGCCACCTGACCCAGAAGTCTTTAGACTCCGTTGAAGCAAGAACAGCAAAGCAGATGTATTTGACAACCAATAAGCCATGTGATCATTGTTATCCTCGCTCTGTGATAATAGAAAATGGAAAAGAGAACAAATTTGTAATCTGAGGAAATTTGCAGATTAAAGGACCATGCAGCAGTAGCATAACATGAAAAAATGTGTCTCACAATTACAAACTTGCAAAAGAAGATCAAAAATATATAAAAAGAAATAGAAGGTATATGCATTTGTAGATTTGAAGTTTTTAATCATTTACAAATTTTAAACTATCTGTAGGAGGCCAAAAATCCACATTCCACATATTTGAATAACTATGTAACATAAAACATGCCATATTAGTGAATCAAGCCCGTCTTAAAAAATCTAGAATCAACCGAATTACCTCAATAGCTGAACCAATCATCTGAATAAGCCGATCAAACACACTAGTCCTTTCAGCTTCAAAAGATTTCCAATGAAGAAGACATTTATAGATAGTGAATGCAGCAACAGGTTTCCCCTGGCTGAAGCCAATGTTCTTCTTAACACAATTAATGAGAGTATCAATGCTCTCCTACAGACAATTAAATGCTTTGTTAGGAAACCTGGATAAAAAGCATGCCGGGAAATTCGAATAATCTAAAATATGAACACCTGCTGCCGCTCTACAGTAGATCTCCTAAACTTGCCGTCAGATTCAGTGCCATACTTTTTAACAGGAGTTGCAGTTGGAGTTGTTTCCTGCAGGAGAAAAATTTACTGATTACTAAGCGATAGAAGAAACCAGCATGAAATAGACAGGAGCTGCAGTTGGTGAAGTTGTTTTACAATTGCTTTATTCTCTTCAACAAAATGGTGACCATTTTCCAAGCTCTGCAAGCAAGTTGTAGTACATTGTATGAGAGAGCTAAAAAGTGAAAGAAGGGGAGAGATGGAGAAAATGCAGCAGATATTTGATTACACACGTATACCTGAACAGCAGCTGTTGACTTTTCTGATAGTGTTGTCACTGGAGTGCTTAATAAGGTTTGCTGACGAAGAATTTGATTCTCAGACTCCATGTCAGATATTTTTTCTACAAGCCTGCAAAGGAAGAAGTCCAAAAACAGAAAACAAAGGCTATCAAGAATTAGTATTTACCAAAAAAAAAATGATAAAATTATAGAAAAATAAAGGTTTCACTCCATAAGTACATACTCAACAAAAGAGAACATTCAGAGAAGGAATGGCTTAATGAAAGAAAAATGTGTCAGAAAAAAAAAAAAAAGAAAAACTAACAAACCTTTGCATATTTGTCTTCAATTGAATTATTTTTGACTCAGCCTCCATAGCTTGCTTCAACCTCTCCTCACTGATCTGTCTGGTTTCCTCATACTTTTTCTCCGTGTCATCAATTTTCTTCTCCAGTGAATCCACCAAAGCCTGCATATATTTGTACAATAACAATGCAAGACGTTCAAACACACATATCAACAATCAAGTCACAAAGCTAAATGCTCTCAACCACAAATTTGTAGGTGCAGTCAATAAAGCTTTTGCACCCTTACCTTGAGTTTTTCATTTTCACTAGAAAGATTCTCCATCAATGAATGGTCAATGACTGGAACCTCCTGAATAACAGGAGCTTTCTCTGCTACCAATTTTGCAGCTTCACGTTCCTTCAAGAGCATATCTTTAGTTTCTTTGACTTGGAGTTCCATGTCTTGCAAAGCAGACTGCAATTTTGCATTTTCATGATTTTTAGCTTCTTCCAGGTCCGCCTACAGAAGATTTGACCAAACAGTCATCAAATATCGACTATTGTCAATTGCAATAACTCAGTAATTCCTGTCTCTTAGCAACAAAGACGGGTATACAGCAAAAGCAAGAAAAATGTGGTGATCTCAAAGGCTGCAGCTATTTACCACTGGAAAGAGGAAGCATAACTCAGATTAGTTATTTTTTCCGTGCTCATACTAACAAAAGGATGTAAATAGATGAAAACAAACATATCAGAAGTTTTATGATGCTTCATTATGCCTTCGTGCAACATTGAATTCTGCGGGTTCACTCTTTATAAGGATTCACGATTCACATCAAAGTTAATACAAAAAAGGAAAAGAAAGATGTGGTCCTGGACCAGCATTGATGCAATCATTAAGAAGCTACTCAAGTGGTGTAGCCCCCCCTCCCCCACCCCCAACCCCAAAAAATAATTAATTAATTATTTATTTTAAAAAATTAAGAATATTGTAACTAAATTTGACTTACTCTCATGCGCTTCTCCAACTGCAATCTCCATGTGAGTTCTTCAACTTGTTTCTCTAACTTATTCTTTGCAGCTTGAAGGGCTCCTGTTTCCCTTGCAGCCTGCAAAAAAGACAAATACATAAATAAATAGATAAATAAAAAAATAAAAGGTATATGTAAATGCCATGGTAAGATAAAATATGGACAGATCTGCTATTTATGGGTGGCCATACAAAAAATAAAAACTGCTGCTACGATTGATTTTCTACAAGAGAGGAGTGATCATTTCACACCTTGTATACTGTTGAAGATATGCATGAAACCTGTCCATCTTTTTTAAAAGGAGATTAGCCTAACATTTTAAGATTTCTCCATAACTATTAAAAAAGTTCATTCTTTCCTTAAATGTGATGCAGAGTTATACAGAGTGAGGTTGGCAAACAACTTAAGTGGCCCACACCCCCTCCCCCTAAATAAGACAAAGGGCTTCTCAAGTCTCTTCACAAGTCCGTTCTCATCCCTAAACACATGCACATTAGGCAAGAAAGGAATGCTAAACACATAGGAATCCAAGAGGCTTTGCCTGATGGAGTATCTAGATTTGAGTTTTTTTGAATATGTAATTTGAGTTTTGTATCCTCACTTTAGGCACAGGTCTTGTTAACTAGTTTTGCCCTTTGCACTTCTTTTGAATCTAGGGCAAACAACAACAATTGCGCTCTAGGCCTCTATAGTCTACTCGTCTTTTGTATAGTGGAGTATACCTCTTGTACACCCTTAATTGATAAAATTCACCAAACTTAAACGTAAAAATAAATAAGTTTTCACCCTATATCATAAGGTTTTCAAAAATGGGAACAAGCCCACTAGCTTTCAGCCACTGCCATGTGATCAACTATTGATTGCATCAAGTACTTTCCTCTGTAATTGCTCATGAATGGAATAAAGCTCTGAATTTTACGCCATAATTGGAACAAATTTCCCAAAAAGGGACTACATAGCACTGAAAGACATTACCATCTTAAGCTTCCGCAGCTCTTTCCGAGCAACCCTTCCTCTCCATGCACATTGAGTTGCAATAGCAGCTTTCTTTTGCTTTAAGTAATGTGTTTGAGCCAAGTATTTGCGGCAATGACTCTGTATTCAATATATGAATAATTAGTCATAATTTGACAAAGAAAAAAGTTTGGTCCTAGAGTGACATTTATATGATTAAAAAGTTTAAACTAGAGATGTTTTATATTAATACTCCCCATATTTGGGCAGAAATTAATTGAAGGCCATCAAGCCAATCAAATACAGATACTCTGTACTATGTTATATTTAGATCCACAGCCAACGACCGTACAGAGTTCCTGGATTGATACACTAGGGCAACCCTTGGGTATTTCGCTCTTATAGTTGTAGTTTAACAAATACAAAGTCTTTCATTAAATTGAGCACTAAAAAAACATTTCCCTCAAAATTTTTCTAACTCTATTGGGAAACAGAAGTGATAGCATCACAAAGAGTTCAGATGTAAAATTTATCCAGAATATAAAACAGCAAGAAATTTTGTGAAAGGGCGTGAACCTGAATCACGATGGCAGCTTTAATTTGTTTTCTCAAGCGTAGCTCATTCCGAGCAGCCATCCCACGCATGCCTGTTTGTATGCAAATTGCACTGGAACACATATCTTTGTAAGCTTTCCTAGCACGATACATGCGGAAGTCTTTCTGAATCCTCAGGGAAGAAGCTTCACGACGCATACATTCATAAGCTTGACGAGCAAGTTGTCCTGCAATCAACAAATTATAGAAACATGTCTAGTCCTTCAATAAGAAAATATCATATTACATAACTTGCAGAGTTTGACAATCTTTAGCCTATCCACTAAAAAAAAAAAAAAAAAGAGAGAGAGAGAGAGAGAGAAAGAAAAGGCATCATAATTTTTTACCTCTACATATTGCTTGCATTTGTATAGCAGACCGACGAACCATGATAAAGTTTCGTCGAGCCAAATAGGATCGAGTTTTTCTTTGTATAATACTTGCTGATCTTCCCAAGACCTCAGTTCGGCGTGCATCTAGCTCTGCCATTTGACCAGCTCTTAGGAATACCTTTGTTTTACCAATCTACAAGCAAATAGTGCATGTCATTTTTTATAAGTTACAACACATCCCAATAGTAACTAGAACTTTTTAGTTAGTTATGGACTCCAAGATCCCATCCTGAACTAGATTATCCATGCATGTACCTGATACCCCTCCAGTCCCACCTTCTCCAGAAGCCTTTTGCAAACAGTGACCTCATCGGAACTGCAAGGCATAGTGTGTTATCTATACACGATAAACACTTTCAGGTAGTACTGGAGAAAATAAAAGTTACCTTCTATCAAGAACTTCAGGAGCAAGAATGCCAAATCTATCTACAAATTCAAAAAAGGGTCTTCTGGTAGGATAACCAGCACAACTTATCCTTATTGCCTCCATGACACCCTGATAAGATGCACAAACATAATATAACTTCACAAATTGTACGGATTTATTTGATGTATTTACTTCACACAAACAACTATGACGGTATATATATACAGAGAAAATCTCACCCCACATCTGAGTTGCTGGAGAACGTTTTTGTTCTCAAAAATGGCAGGCTTGAGAAGATTGTTGGGCTTAACACACCGAATATAATGAGGCTCGGTTGAACTCAAAGTTTCAAGCAACGATAGTAATTGTTGCTGCATTAAAAAAATAAAATAAAATAAAAATCAAAGATCAAGAAAAATAAAAGTCACAAAGTGTACAGAAATATCATACCATTTACCCAAAAATAGAAAAGAAAAAAAAAATCATACCTTGAATCGTGATCCTATTGAAGAGAACTTTGATTGTTTAGATGATTCCTCAGTTAATAGTGGAAACAATGCAGACACAAACGGACATTTAGAAGCACTCAAGAGTGCTTGGTGTTCAGCAACGACATAATCTTTGTTCTTGTCCAAGAACAACTCAGTTTGATAGGTGACCTGAAAATTATTAAATCTCCTTGTCACTATAAACTGAACATATTTTTCAATGCACTATCTGCTAGAAAGAATTGATAAAAATTCTTACATCACCAGCATAGTGCATAATGGTAAAATCACTGCGTGAGAGTTTAGGCTTGCTGAAGCGTTTATGATTTTTAAAGGTCTGGTAAAGTTTCTGGGCAAATGTTTCATGTGTTGATCTTGGGAACATACTGCAAAAGAAAAATTTTGTCTTCTGAGTCTCAGAACTTCCATATCAATAGGTAAATGAATAAATATAATCATGAGTTGCATGTATTACAACAGTACATTTGCAACAAAGAACTTACCATGCCTCATCAAGAAGAGCAATTATGCCACCAGGTTTCTGGATTGACCAAAAAATAGAAAACACAAATGAAGACCCAAAGATATACAATCATATATAGAAGGGATATGCAGAAAGAATATCAGCCCAGAAACTATACTTATCTCTGACTCTACAGATGTACAATATCTAATTGTCTATGTGAGCTAACTGGCAGTAACAATAGTTACCATGGTTGAATAGTACTTAAATCAATGAGTAATTCAAGTTTTAAAGCATATAAGGTCCTTTCAATAATTACACATGAACAGACTAAAGAAAGGAGCTAAAGTTCAAAAACTAAAAAGGCAAGCGTTCCAGTTCCATCCACAAGAATTCCTTGCAGTAAAAAAAATAATAATAAAAGATATCGTCCAATAAAAATGATAACAAAGATGTGCCAAAATAACAAGAGCAGTAAAACAGAACAGTGGAGCAAATGAGTGATCATGCAAACAAGATGTAATTATATTCAGTTGAAGTCAACCATAGAGTGAAACACCAACACTCAATTTCTTTATATGAATAAAACAGAAATCTAAGTTCTCTAAACATTTTTATAAATGCGCTGATACATTTAGATCTGTAGCACACAGACAAAATGTTTAACACTATTCCCTTCAGTTTCAGCTTACTTTTAATATTCCTGAATTCAAAATTCATCCATCATGTTGTCGTTGACAATATATGCATAATAAATCTTTCGATAAATTGTAAAGGCAATGACAACAGAGACTATTTGATATAAACTGCTTAGGATCGCAATGCATACAGCTATGGTAATTTCTTTACTGGGAGGTAATGGAATAGAAGATGTATGAAGCACATTAAGGTTAACACTGAAATCAATTAATCTAAATGTTCAAGTTCAGAAATTTGGTACATACTTCATATTTATTATTTCACACAGTTCCTCACTTGTAGGTTGAGACTTTGACCGTATTAAGAGATAAATTAATTAGGTAAGAATGAAATGACTATGCAGAAATTTAAACTCTAAATATCCCGCTCTAATACCATTTTGAGATTAGCACTAGAAACATTTCATCTAATAAAAAGCTAAAACTAGTAGATTTGGTGCAGGTTTTATATTTATTACTTGACAAAACACACAAATGGTATTTTCTTTTCAGTAGTGGTGCTGGGTATTGATGAGCTTAAGAATTAAAATATGTTTGCGAACAAATGTTAGAAGCAAATCAAATTCGAAGTAACTCTACACAACATTACATCAACTGATAGTATGCAACTCATGAAGTCGTTCTTGCTAAGATTGACTAATTATGTGTCCATAAACCACTGACCTTCTCTATGAGATCTAGAACATCTTGATTATCAACAAAGTCAATGTAGCTCCAATTAATTTCTTCCTTTGTGTACTCTTCTTGTTCCATTTTGAAAACATGCTGAAAAATAAAAGACACAGCATAAAAAATGCAGAAATACTAGCACCTAAAAACATATACAGTTATTTAACCAAAAAACAAATACATATATATAATATAGTAATATGAGAGAAAAGCCATAACATTTTAGATGACAAACCTGATTGAAGTGTTGCTGAAGTTTCTCATTAGTCAAATTAATGCAAAATTGCTCAAAGCTGCAAAAGCAGATGAAAATCAGCATTTTCTCATATCCTCTGGAAGCATTATATCCTAGAGCTATTAATCTAATAGAAACACTGAGGCAATTAAATATGCCAAAACTAGAGAGCTTCAGCCCATCTTCACCAACATGCTTTCACTAGTAGAGAATTAATAGCAAAAGTAAGAGTATCGTAAAGCTCCAAGCTAATCACATACTCCTCCCCATCAAGTTGCCTTTGGCAAAAGCAATAGAACGTTCAAATACTATAAAGGGATATGTGACGAATGGTACTAAACTTTAACAAATATACAATCAGGTATCTGAACTTTAAAATTGGTCAATTTAGTATCTGAAAAACTTTGAAATTGATCAATTTAATACCTAAAAAAACTCAACAGAGGCATCACTAGGATGCGCAAAAAGTTATTTCAAGTATTAAATTGATCAATTCCAAAGTTCAGATGCCTCATTGCATATTTTTTCAAAGTTTATATATTATTCGTGACATCGACCCTACTATAGAAGCAATTTGTCTTCTTGACTGGAAAGTGATTGTGGTCATATCAGTATTTTATTCCAATTGAATTTGGGGCCTAATGAATTATAATGACATGATGTCTAGTAAACTATGACTAATTCACCAAGCTCCCCATTTTAGGTAAGTGCATGACTCTTCTAGAATCTACAAACTAAAAATGAAGTTATTCTTGGAAAAAGGAAGAACTGAGGATCTATAATGAACATGCAGAAATTCCCCAGTGAAGCTTCCAGTAAAGTCTTAAGTGTCAGGCAAAATGATGAAGAGAAAGAGAAAGTTCTTATTAATTTTGGAAGAAATGGCTTAAATGCCAGCACAACAAGGTAGCAAAAGTGGCTGGCTCGTATTGATCTATAAAAAAATAACGACTGAAGAAAGGGATAGTTGCACTTTGAAAGAAATAAGGGTCTATCTCAACATAGAAATATAAAAATTCTGCAATGTCTGGTGAATTGCTATAGAAGCTTCCAGGACATCTCTTTTTCTTTTACAGTAAATAACTTCTATGATTTATCAAATGCCAGAAATGAGGAATAGCCTGAGGAAAGGAAAAGCAAGCAAGAATCACAAGACCAAAGTGAAAGACATGGTAGAGCAAGTAATCTGGAAACTGAAAAAACAACAAATTATAAGCAGCCAGGGGATCAATCTCAAGAGCCCCCCTCAACCTAAAAACTGCAAGCTCACAGCACCAAGAGAGACATTTACGTCACTCCGCCACGGAAAACCAATTCCCACTTACAATCAACTTAAGGATATTTACCAATTAAGTACCTGTTTGTCTTGAAACTCTCAAATCCATATATATCCAGCACCCCGATCAAAAACTTCGAGTCTGGATCTTGGCCAATTGAACTATTAATTTTATCTACAATCCTGTAGGCATAGGAAAGAGTTAAGACAATATACATGAATTTAATCAAGCAGATAAAGATATGCAACAGAAAACATTGGAAAACTACCAGAAAAGCTCAACATTCAATGCCTATGATTGCCATACAGCAACTCACCAGTCAAACAACCTTGAGTACACAATTTTTGCAAGAGCATCTCTACTAAGAGCTGCAGCTTCTGGATCTAACCACTTTGTAATTGTCTCATCACGAGTTACAATTACACGTTTACACAAAGAATCTTCCAGTGCTTTTTCATCACACCTGAGCAACACAAAGAATTAGCAAAATGCGTTATTGTACATCAAGATAGCTTAAGAATTTTCAACACTGAAACAGTTCATCCCACATTGTAGACAAGTACAAAGAGCTTAAATCTTACATGAAAAGTTCAGCTGCAGTTCTGAGATGAAACCGAGATTTTTCATCCTTGGGTATTGAGGAGTCTATTTCCTTCCCCTTTGCAAATTCAATGTTTCCTAGGTGGAGCACCGCAGCCACAACACGAAATATGGCATCCTAAGGGAAGAGAAGACATAAGACATGGAGAAAGATGTATCATCAGAAAGGATGCATTATCACCTGCTACCTTTGAAATACCTGCTCATCAGAACTAATTCCAACAACATCCATTGCTCTCCTTGTTGCCAAGTATTCTTCAGCATCATCAACACCTTCCAATTGGATGCAATTTGATTGGTTCAAATAATGGAAAGTACTTGGATGTCCTAATTTGAATCTTTGAAGATCCTGTTAAAGAAATTTGGAAGATGAGAATCTTCTAAAAGCACAAAATAAGTTAAGTGAAATCGCAAAACAGTTGTAGCTGTATTCCTTCTTTGGTTATTAATGAATTTATTGATTTAACCAAAAAATATATATATATCTTGCAAAAAAAGAGGCTAATAAACCTTTTAATGGGATCCAGATTTTCAAATGATCACATTAACTTCATTTTTCAAACTTTCTAAGAATTTCTAGGGCATAAGCTGTTCTTGAAATATCAAAGCTACGTGCATATGCATCTTCTCTTTTTCATGAATATAGGGATTCAACCAAGATCTGCGACTAAAAGCATACAGACTCTACCGCTGGATAACATGAATAGTTTCTTCAGTTGCTCACAATGATGGTTAAAAAAATGAAAACAAGTACAGAAAAGATTATTTGCAAATAATACTTGAATTACAACAGAATTCTCACCTCTGGGGGTGCAGCACACAGCATATAGAAACAGTGATAATTTCTTTCAGGGTCCGAGACTTGACAAACCCGAGATCTCTCCAGCAAGTAAGTTCGGATAGCAGCTCCAGATATTCTTCCCCGTGGGTCAAATTGAATCTCCACGAACTTACCAAAACGACTAAAAGTTTTAAGACAATCAAATAATTAAAGCAGTTAGATATGGCAGAAGATTTTACATTATCTGATCAAGTTATATAAATCTGTGCGCACGACCAAAACAGTTTCCCACCTTGAGTTATTGTTTCTCACAGTCTTTGCATTACCAAATGCTTCTAGTACTGGGTTGGACTGAAATATAGTAGTAGTAAAGAGTTGTCACTCTAATCATGTAATGGTGATGCAAAATATTACACAACACATGCTGTGTATTTTTACCTCTAAAACTTGCTGCTCAACAGTTCTCCCTTCTGTTGCAGCTCTTCCTCCCATGTAGGCAAGATAACGCATGAGCAATTTTGTGCTCTCTGTTTTACCTGCCCCACTTTCACCACTGACCAAGATGGACTGACTTATCCCCTCGTTGATCATGAGTCTGCAAGCAGAAATAACACTTGGTATCTAGAACATAGAATGTTATGGACATCCTTACATGGAGAATGCGATTCTCTACCTATATGCAGCATCAGCTACAGCAAAAGGATGTGGACTGAGCTCACCAAATGCTGCCCCTTTATATTGAGCCATCATATGGCTGTTATATAGATGCGGTAATTTTGTGAATGGATTCACAGCAATTAATATATTTCCTGTGTAAGTCTGATGTCACAACATAGGAATGCAATGTATTAGTCTAACTATAGAAAGTCGGACACAAGAAAGAAAAAGATAATTTAGCCAACCACTCTTGTCTTTCCATCTACAACTCAGACACCCAGAGAAAGAGAAAAGAGGGGGGGGGTTGGGGGTGGGGTGGTGGGGGGGTGTGTGTGAGTGGTGGTGGGGTTTTGTTGAGTGGGAGGGGAGGAGAGAGAGAGAGAATAAATAAGATAATCTTCTTTCCTGATACTCACATATATTTCATTCATATCATACCGCGACCTTAAGTTTTGTAACACCCCTGGTTCATGCAAATAAGCCAACTTGGTCATGTCATCCACCCCACAGGGTGGAGTTTCCGTGTCCTTAGCATAGACATCTGAAGTTTTGACATTAACCTATAATAAATTTTAAAAGCAAGATGAAGAAAAAATGAATAAACAAGTCTACTAGCAAAATATAACTCAAAATTATTTCAGCATTTTATAATAATGAAACTCACCGTTTTCCCTGATGTGCAGAGGACTTTTAATTCATCACCTTTAACTTCCAAAACTTCACCATCCATCCAAGCTACGTCAGGATCTTCAAGCCAAACGAAAGATCCAACTGTAGCCTGCACGGCAAAGTTAAAGAAAATTGTAAGGCAAAACACCGTGCTGACATAAATTGCTCTTGTGCAACATAACAGAAAATAGCAGATTCAGGGTCATATGAATCTGCAATTTAAAGGTCTGAAGTTGAAAACTTCAAGCTTGTTCTGATTAATAAAAAAAGACAATTCATCTCCCAAACTACTCAAGAACAAGGAATCTGTTTAATCAAGAAATGGCACTCATAGTATCTTGGACAGGCATACAAGTCCATGTTGGGAATATGTATGAAGAACCCGAATTCAGCTTAAACCGCATTGCATTATCTTAATATGTTCCATTTTCAAGTCAAAACCCCTCTCATTTCAAACAGAAACAATCAGCAATACCAATGTACAATCTTGACACTCATTCCGACCCGAAAATGGAATTAGAATATAATGAACAGAGCATTGCATTATTCAAAAAAAAAAAAAGGAAAGCATTCAAAATCTTAGCCAGAAAGGAAACATCCACAAGAGTATCAAAACTACAAAAATCTAAATGTAATCAAACTAAGAGTAAATCACACTTCAACCTCCTGGTCGAAATTGAGTCTTCATGAATCAAAACTATCTTCCCCCTCAAAACAATCCTATCCAAATCATCAAATAAGCAATAACTAGAAACTATCCACACAATGTATCAACTCACAGATCAGTTCAAGAACAATACCATCTACATTAAACAATCTAAAGGAAAAAAGAACTCAAATTTTTAACTAAAATCAACCAAGAATCAAACTAAAAAAAAAAATACCATCTTTACAAATCTTGATCTATCAGAAACTCAGTTGGCTTCTGGGTTATCTGGATCTGCTTCAAATCTTTCAGATACCACCATGCAATTTCACAGCAAACCCCCAGATAATCCCCACTTCCTCTTGATTCACACAAGTATAAAAGCAATACTCAATTCAAAAAAGAGAAATTGAAAAAATAAAAAATGGAAACCAAATAATCAGTAATCAAGAAATAATATAGCTGAGCTTCTTCTTAAGCTTTTTTTAAAAACTGAAAAACTGAAACTGTTGCTGTTGTTGTTGTTGTTGTGGTTTAAGCCCTAAAACTTTGGTTTCGTGTGTGTGTGTTTGCTTATGTTGTCTTGTTTTCTTTTCTTCTCCTAGTCGTTTTTGTTCTTTTCTTTTTCTTTTTTCTTTCTTTTTTTTTTTTCCCTCTTTCCAAGTTTTCGGGCTTTGATGGAGTTTAATTAAATTCTTAAATTAATTAATAATTATTAATCTTGTCTTGTCGATTAAGCGTTTAATTAATGATCTCTTTCCTTTTTTTTTTTTTTTGACGCGTTAAATTAAGAGTTAAGTAAATAAATAGTTTAAGACAGTGAAAAGAGAAGAAAAGAAAAGGCTTGGAATATTAGTGAGAGAATTTTTTTGTCTAGGTTGACGGATTTGACCTTGGTTTTAGACGATTATTACGGAAATGAATGCCAGCTCAGACGCGGTCAGGCTAGTGTAGTGAGTTGTGCGGCTGATTGCTGACCCTGACCCCGCAAATCCAAAATGCGGAGGCGGTAAATTATCATTAACGGCTTTCCTTTTTTTTTGGCCAAGTTTATTTTATTTGAATTGATGATTAAATATAGGTTATTGGTTCTCCAAACCTAATTTGTCTCTAATTCTTAAACTAATTCCTATTCGCTTAATTTTAAAGACTGACCTACTGAATCATATATAAATTACGCTCCAGATTAATCATTTAGCACACTTTCCTAACTACAATCAGTTCCACTAAGAAACATGGCTGGACGTGAACCTGTAAATCTAGTTCCTACGCCCACAATCACTATCGTCAACCTCATACTACTCTATGATTGCACAAAAATAGCCACTAGAAGCTCATACTCTATAAATATCTTCCTCTCATGCCATAAAAAACAAGTGTGTTGCTCTGATGGCTTTAATATCTCTCAACTTCTACATATTTAAGATGTAATCTAACTTAAGCATTAAAGTAACCAAATGAAATAACAATCTAATGCACCATTGATTATGATCTGCTTTGCAAGCTCAATACTTATTTTCTCCTCTATCATATTTGAAATAATGATAATGTGTATTTTATTTTATTTGTTTTAAATTTGATGTGTAGAGAAGTATTTCATTTATATTTTATCTAAATCTAGTTGATAATTATAATAGAAAAGAGTGATTGGAGAATCAATAAAAGTCGAAAAATGAAAGCTCATGTATTTTAAAATAAAATATTTGCAAATACATATTAAATTAACTAGAAAATAAATTTTTTCCATTATTTTTTAAAATGCACAAAATAAAGAATTAATAAGATTAAATTTATGAGAATTCATCATATAATTTCATTAACGTTTATAACTTTTCTTAAACATAAGAGGACCCGGACACGGATGAGGCACCAAACCAAACACAAATTAAAAAAAAATAGAAATATCGTATAAATGATAAATTAAAGTATTGATTTATACGTGGAATCCAGCATATAAGCTCATATACGAGGGAGGCGTGTTTGAGATTTTCCGAAAACAAGCATGGCTATCAGTATCACTTTATCATGCAAGCTACTCGTGAATACCCCAACCGTAAGTTGTTGAATTATGTGTTTTTTATTATTATTATTGCAATGATAAAATATTATCGAAAAAAGAGAAGCAAATAAAACTTGATTTGTTTTATTTAAACATTACCAAGAATTGTATTTTAAAAATGGGGGAGAAAAGGTTCGCATCCTGCAAACGGCAGCACACGTAATTGGAAATTTCCTATTTACATGACTGGTAAAAACGACAGAGATAAATTTCAGACTCTCGTTTTTTTTTTTTGCTTTTTCTTCTCTTTCCATTTTGTTTGTTGTTGGACATTAATATTTTGGATGTACGGTTTTAGTGTACCAGAGAAATAGGAGAATCCAATGAACGTTTTTGGCATACATATAGGTTTAGGTAGAAGGAGAAGTTATTGTTTGTGAATGTATGCATGTGTATATATGTTGTGTGAGAGATTGTAAATCGTCTTAAATTTCAGTCTCAAATTTGTTTGGATAGTTCTTTTTTTATCTATATTTTATTTGTGTCGGATCTGTATCTATATTTAATATGTATCCGATATATCTTATTATGAATAAAAACATATATTTTTCATCTTTATCTATTTTATAATCCGATTGAAACAAATATAAAACAAATGTCAAACAAAATCAAATCAACGAACCAAATGCATCTCAATTTATTTAATAATCCTAAACTTTTGAAATGTATTTTAACATGCCTAAACTTTAATAAATTAGAAACATGCGGATTTTTTTACTTTTTTTTAGTTTAAAAAAATAAAAAGAAATATAGAAATCATATTTAATACTTGAAATTTGAAATTGAAATTTGAAATTATCAATTTAATATCTAATCAAGCTTTTTAAACCATTTTTACTAGGAACGAGCGGATACAGGATGGATAAGATATAAAGCATTACTCATTCCCTACCCTAGCCTACCCTACCCACCCTACCATAAGGCATAGGATATTGAAGTTCATACTTGGAACATACTACTTGATTTCTTATACCCATCCTGTACCATGTATCTTATAAAATCTATAGGGTACAAGGTACATGTGGAACTTGTATTTTTTTAATAAAATCTCTATGTTTTTTCTTTCTTTTTAAAACATTAAATATATAATATTTAATATGTTTTAATATAATATGTAACACCATCTTATTTGCATACATTAAATATAAACAACATGTATAAAGAAATTTAAAAAGTAATTTGTTAATATCACAAATTTTATAACATATATATAACATTTTTTTGTGTAAAAGTTGAAACCTACAACAAATACTTATGGGACCTATTTACGTGATATTAAACAAATTTATAAAACTTGCACAAAATTCCAAAATTTAAAACTTTGGAACTACTTCTATATATTATTTAGTATTATAATATAAACAATATATTTATATAATTTAGGAGTTCAAGTAGTTACATACAACCATAGTTTTTTTAAAATGAAATCATAAGCCATTCTAAAATTGAATAGTACAAATCCTTCTATAATAAAACTTTTTTGAAATATAGTGTACAAGTAATAATCTTGAATGTTTATTGATGTATAAGAGGTAGTACAAATCAAGTAGTTACTCCTAATTTTAACTACTTCTTTAATACCGTTTGTTCGGTTTATTGATGTATAAGAGGTAGTTCATTGTTAAATTTCTACTAATAGAATGTTTCTTTCATGTCAAGAAATAAAACAAACAATGTTAATGAGGCCATAAAAATTTTGATTGGATATTAAATTAATCAATTCGAAATTCAAATGTCAAATTGAATTTTCATATAAAGTTCATGGACCAAATTTTACACTTTTCCTAAAAATAAAAGAAGAAAGTACATTAAGATCAAGGTTAAGAATCTTAAAATACATTTTGATGAATTGAAGGGTATTTCCGGACTAAGGAAAAAATACAAAAGGTTATTTGTAATATCTAAGAGTTATTTATTAATTAGAACTTATGAAATGTCAAAAAACACAATGTTGATTAGAAGTGTAAATCTACGATAAATGAACACCAGGGGAAATTTCAGCGAAAGAAGTCAGGTATTTGATTGAAAAGGTATTTGAATGGAAATAATTTTCAGTTTAGGACACTTATAAAAATTAAATACTTATTTAAGGTTAATATAAAAATAATTACCAATATACCATTTCTAAATTGAGACTTAAAAACAAGATATACAAAAGTTACAATACCATACCTATATCGTGAAATAAAGAAGCGATATACGTATTATTTCATACGTATATCGCGTTTGGTAGTCGCGATGTATATACTATATCCCGATCTCTTTAAGCGATATACGTGTATAGCTTTTTACAAACATGATATAGCGATGGTAATGTAACATTATATCGCGTTTGTATATCACGATTTACATATTAAAAAATATATCCCGTTTATCAAATAGGATTTTAGTATAGTATATTTGTAATTAATTTCATTGGAGTTGTATATTGATAATATTTTTTCACATAAATCTTAGACATATATTGAACTCTATTTGAATGTAATATAATGTAAATATGAGAGAGAGAGAGCGATGGGAAAGAGACATGAACAAAGAGGAAATTATGCCTAAAAATATCGAGTTTAGCCCTACTCCGATGTCTAGTCAATTGATGGACAGCAACGCAACAGAGGGATATTAATTTTAGTTGCCAAAAGCAGGGAACTGTATTCCTTTTGTTGATAGCAACTGCTATATTTGTGTATAAATGTTACAAAGTTTATGCAGTGTATAGCAGTTTCCGTATATAATTTTGTTGGGGTCTTGGATCGGAGAGTACAGAGTGCCATAATTCCGATAAAATCTATAGTTGCTGTTTTCTTTTGGAGCTACTATAGACGGGATCATCGAGTCGATTATCTAACCGTTAAAATAAATATAGTAATTTAAATATTAAGTATTTCAGTGGTTCAAACATGGTTTGATATAATATGAGCCATTAGATAGTTAACAGAAAATCCTATCAAAATTAATATCAGAATCGTAAAATTGCCCTTTTTTTATACATGATGTTATTTGCTATGGTATTATGATAACTTTCTTAGGTTCTTAAGGAAAGGAAAAAAAAATCGTTGTACAGCGTTTTATGCTTTTATAGAAAAATTTAAAACCCTTCATATAAACACAAAACCACATTATGCTATAAATTCATTCTAATGAACAGTCCACTGTACACTACTGTGGGGTCAAGTATATCAATCTCCTGCCATTGTCAAATATTTAATACGAGTATATTTAGATTGTCTATTTTTTATCTGTATCGAAATAATATATAAATATATCTTATTTATATTTATATTTTATCTATATGTGATCTATTTGATCTTTTTGATAATTTTTTCTTTATTTATATTTATTTATTAATAAATAATTTATTTGAAAAAAATGTCTATATCAAAAAAAACTATCCAAACGGACTCATTATTTAAATGCACAATTATATAATCCGTATAAATACTTTCAGTGTAACCTTTAAAATGGGCAAGGTTATTTAATATGCCAATAAATTCCACCTGAGCCTCGTTACTTTAAAGTAGTATAGAGAACGAGTAAAATAGTGAGTGGTTTTTAAAAATAACAACTTTTTCTTTATTTACTTAAACTTGATTTAAAATAAACTATTTTAAAAGTTTTTTCTTTTTACTCTCTCCAAAGAATGACAATTACCTTTTATTGGATGATGGTAATTACTCCTAAATCCTAATAGATAAGAAATAGGCTTTATATTTGTGATAATTTTATTTTCACCAATACGATACCATGGCAAATACCATCTTATCATCATTATACCTATACTACCACTACCACCACCACCATACTACCTCCATCATCACATTACCACCACAGTACTATTGTTCTTGCATTACCACTTTCATCATTATCATTGCCATCACCATTTCCCCATCTATCATTACCACTACAATCTTGTCACCTATATTGCTATTGTATTGTTACTATTTTTACTATCCAATACTAGTATCCTATACAACAACAACAACAATGAGAATATCAACACCATATTCCCATCAACACTACCAACATGGTTTTGATGGTAATGGCTCGGTGGTATTAGCAATAGTAGCAATAGTAATAATGGTTATGTAGTAGTGTCGGGGTTATAGTAATAATAGTTATTGTTCTAGCTAGTGTGTTGAGGTGGCAATAATATTCATGCATGGCTATAGTGGTGGTTATGATACTCAAGATGATTGTGGGTAACAATGCTAATGGGACAGGGAGGTGATGCAAACGGTGATAATCCAAGTAGTGGAGATAGATTTACTAATAATCACATGAATTTGTGTAAATATGGAAGTTTTTATGAAACAAGCAAATGAAATCTACCTCATATGATGATTTTTGAAAGGTTTAAAATCTGGTTAAGACACTAAATAAACATGTTTTGCGAGTAAGGAAAGGGAGTAAGGCTAAAGGTATCTATAGCTTTAAGCTTTATGAAATAAAGAGGTAGCTAATACAAAGTTTATTATGTACGTTAGCATGCAATGTACTATGCTTCTCATGTAATGGACAGTTGATGCATAAATAGCATAAGACAAGATTAGACCTTATAGAAAGATCATATAGTCTTATTATGCTTGTATCGTAATGTGATATATAATGAAGCAATAACTCAATGTTTTGGTAGAGTATGGTTATGTTAAATATATAGATTGAACATCACACACACATATATGTCGTGGGTTAATAATGGACTATTACAATTGAATGGTGTTTTATTAAAAATATTAATTAATGCCATTGAAGAGCTTATGAAAAAGGATTGTGAATAAACTTAAGAATCCAAGGAGCTTGCTCACTATACAAGCTTATTGGGAAATATTAAAATAATGTGCTATGGATTTGACAAATCCTATCATGTTTTAATGACTTGAAACATAGAATTTTTATTATTACACTAAGTTGTGGGATGTGCTCTTTACATTAGGTCATAAAAAAAGCAAAAGAATAAAGATAACTATTGTTTGATACGCTTTGTTAAATAACTATCTCATTAAATATCTAATGATATGAAATAAGAAATTATAATACTTTCACATAACTAAAACAATAACTATGACTTGCTTCTATTTAGCATATTTTCACGAGATATTAATCCTATAACCAAGTCATGGAATAGGAGGATATGGGTATATAGGTGTTTTTAAAACGTGCAAACCACATTTTTTGTCATGGCCTAATACTTGGGATGCAACAATCCTATTATGATATCTAAGCAAAACATAACTATGCTAAGGCTCAAATGCCTACTACATACCACAATTATATACATGTGCATATATACATGTATATAGGTAGGGTTAATATTGATAATCGATCACGTGTGATACACCTTAATGTCAATATTGGAAATTACTTGATTCGATGACACATAAGGATGCAATGGAAAGATATATTGGATGAGGAATAAATAAGCTCGATGCGAAGTGATGTGCATGTGACTGAGGATAGAAGTGAATATATTTTATTGTTTCTTGATTCACCAGATAGTTGATTGATTTTCCCCAAAATAATATTGGCATATAAATTCGATTTCTGTCTTAAATTATGCAAAGTATAAAATGTGTAACAAATGAGAAAACTAGACTCCTATTTATGAATTTTTGTGGCTAATCCAATTTTTAATTCAACTCCAAATAAGTGGTTGAAGTTTAGTATTGATAGCAAATGATCTAGTGGACCCGTGCTTAGGTTAATGAGCCGTATGCGCCTCAAAATCACATAGCAAAACAATTAGAATATTTTTTCTCTTCAACCAAATTATAGGTTTCCTATAAGAAAAATCACTTACCATATGTTTGCTTAGAGGAAATGGCTATTTCATTCCCTCCTCGTTTCATACAAAATTAATATTACTGTATTTGGTTGCACTTTAAACATAGAATAGCAATTATGAATAAATTGCTATTATGATGCAAAATAATGAATAATCATTTATATTTCCATCTCATGAATACTTATTCAATAGTTTATTTCATGGTATTTTTATAAATAGCTCTACCTTGAAAATTGCACATTTGCTCACATCCATCTACTATAAAATAAATGCAATAAATACGATGATTAAGACTAAGGGTGTGCACGGTACGGTTTGTTTCGGTTTGCATCTCGAACTAAACCGCACCATATTTTACAATTCGGTTTTTCTTTTAAATTCGAACATAACCATATGGTTCGGTTTGTGGTTCAAACCATTTTTATTCATAAAATAAAAAATATATTCTATTAAAAAACTTCAATTACGTATTTCTTATCACTAATGCAAATATAAACAACAATATATAAAATTAATTATTTACCAAATAAACATGTAAAATTTATAAGAATGGAGGAATTTCATCAATTATAAAATTATAATCGTGACTAGTCTTTTTTTTTAATTTTTTGAACTATAATAGTATACAAGACTTTATCCCAATATAAAACATGAAATTTAATCTTTTATATGCTTCTAACTAACGTATCATCTATTATATAAATCAATAAGTAACAAATAATAGAATTAGTAAGACAAAGGGCATTTTTTTTTTCATAAGTTAGAATACTATATGCTAAAATCTAAAATCTATCTTATTTATAGACAACATAATAATTAAAACATAATATGACAAATCTAATTTTATTTTCATAAAATATTCATATTTAAGTCATAAATTTTAAAAATAATTAATTTTTTAATGAAACAATTAAGAGTAAAAATAATATTTTAATTAAAAAAAAAAAAAGCAAAACGGTTCGGTTTGATTCAGGATCTTGAACCGAACCGCAAACTATTTACTCTACATCAAACCGAACCATTTAAAAAAAAAAAACCGAAATTTCAGTTCAGTTCGGTCTAATTCGATACGGTTCGTGGTTCGATCGTTTTTTTTTCACAGCCCTAATTAAGGCAGGAGATATTAGATGTTGACTATTATTTCAATAAACTCTCTTTTTTTATCTTTATAAGGTAACTAAACACCCTTTATCTAATGGTTATTGTACCTTTATTACACTCCCATTGAATTATAATTAAGCTTTCCCTTATTCCACACTAAAGTTAAAATGTTAATATAAAGGATAGACAATCTATGTATAATATGACAATGATGAAAAATGAAAACATTTTTATAGACTTTTTTTTGTATTTTTATGAAAATTAAAAAAAAAAATGACTAAGTTTGACATACCAATCTTCAAAAAAAAAAAAAAAGAATTGGGTTTGATTAAAATATAAAAATTGAAATGATTCACAGTTCCCATAATTAATCAAGGTTGTTAAATTAATAACCAATTGACACACATAATATCTAAGTATTGCAGTGTTCATCACTAAATAACTAAATTGATAACAACGAAGTATATTTATAAAAAATTCGTATCATAAGGATATTCATAAAAGAAGACAAGTTTTAATACATGAATAACAAGTAATTCATTACATAATTTGAAACGACACAACCCTTAGGGTGCTTAAGGGTGTGGTTATTTTGCCAACATCGTCTCCAAGCGACATGTGCAAGGCTTCCAATAATAGGTGAGTTTGCTAATCAAATTTTGGCTATGAAATCATAATTAGGCTCTTTAGTAAAACCATAATGCATCCGAAATAACCTAATTCATAATACATAATTAAATTTAATATACAAGTTGATTTGAGTAAATTATAAAATCTTTTTAAGTGTTTAGTTGACGAGAATGTGTTATATTGCTTGGAATCTAAAAATTATGGTAAATAGTTAGTTAATGAAATATGGAGTGTTGGTATAATTTAGTAATAATAGAGTATAGCATATATATATATATATATGTTTTACTTGATTTAAATATGAAATTTGATGAATATATCTTAGTTGATAATTTGTATATGTTTAGAGTTTAATGTGTTAGTGTAATTTGATGTTGGTATTGCATTGTGTATGTTGGATTAAAGGTTGCATTTAAACAAAACCTAACACAAACCAAACATGGCAGATTTTTATTCCAAACCAAGCTAAAAACATGCAAATTTTTTCCTAAAACCCAAGCCATTTTTCTCTCTTTAGCAGCTGCCCCAAAAGTCAATAGATATAGGATAAAAATCAACTCATTTTTTGTCTAAACAACAAAGCAAAAACAGAAAAAATAGACCTCTCCAAACCAACGCCCAAACAACAACAACAAATCCAATTTTCTTTTCAATTTTCTCATACAATCCTCTTAAAGCTTGCACCAAGCTTGAATCCTCAAATTAAAGCTTCTTAAGGTTAGTTGCATGCTTTTATAGTTGTTGTTTTCTTGTTTTCAACATAAGAAAGATCTCTTGTTCTAGTAGGTTTATAATGATTTGAATGTGATTTTCATGATTCATATTAACCAAAGAAGTTATATGAACTTTTGAAGTGTATAAGATGGTTTGAATTAATAAGTACAATAAGTGTAGGAGTTGTTTTGAGTAGTGCATGAGTTGGTGAAAGTTGGTGATGAAGGAGTTGATTCATGTTGAGTGATGTGGAGAAGTTGTTTGATGTTGAAAAATAGAGTTTATACTTGTTTTGTGTTGTTAAATGCTTAAACATGTTGTATGATGTTTATACAGGTCTTAAGTAAGGTTGAAATAGTAAAAAGTGTGTTAACTTTAAGTTTGAAACGGGGGAAATGAGAAGAAGTTCAAATATTCTATCAAACGGTGTTTAAGGACTATACGGTTCAAACGACCCCCAAAACGGCCTATGAAAAGGGTGTTGCACTCTCGAGTGAGTTTCATGAGCTTTCCTTGGGTGCAAACAAGCCTTGAAATAGCCTGCGGTGAAGGGTGTTATACATTTTAGAGTTTTTGCAAATTTTTCTTGTCCAAACAATCTTGCATAAAGGCCTGTCTGGAGGGGTATTGCGCCATCTGACCATTTTGAGTAAATTTTCTTGGTTGAAAACACCTTACATACATCCTGTTTAGAGGGGTATTTGAGCCAAAATAGCCTTGCATACAAGCCCGTTTGGAGGAGTGTTTGGTTTACTGATTTTGTTCTAAAATTTATAAAACCCTCTAAATGGCCCTATATGATCCATGCAGTCCTTCAAACGGTCCTCGTATGGGCATGAACAATACGATACCCCTTTAAAAAAAAGTAAAATAACAATAATAATTTTTATTTAAATAATTTTATTATTTTATATGTTTTTCCTTAATTGTTTCTTAGTTTGTGATTAATTAAAAATATTATATGAATCCATTATGAGTATTAACACTAAGTTATGTTATTATATAAGTTAATTTGAGATTAATGAATGTTAAATACTTAGAAACTAATTATGATTATATTCATTGAGAAATAGTGATATTTGATATATATATATATTTTTTTTATTTGAAATGTAATATATATATACACACACATACACACATTGTGTGAGTGATTATGATTGGAATATGATTGTGAAGTTTCGATCAGACTCGCAACCCAGTTCAGGGGCGCTATTCTTGAAGTGAGCAGCTAAGCAACAACCAACATTTAATTTAACTAAGTGTAAATTCGTAGTTCGTTATTAATACTATCTTAGCAAGCAACATACAATTACTGCGTACTTATTGGTCGATTCAAGCTTGCTATCATTTTCCAAGCTTGAAATCTAATAACTATTCATAATTGAAATCAAAATCAATTCATCATTTACTACCTTTATTTCATTTGTGTTGTTTGTTACATCTATGCCACTTTAGTCTTAACAGTATCTACTCAAAGATAATGTTTAAAAGGTCATTTGTTTCATTTAGCCAAGTTATTTAGTTAACTTAAGTTAGGTTCGGCTTTGGGGATTAAGTTAACCAACCCTTAGTGGGATATACTTTTATGGGTCTTAATTCTTTACCTTTCAAAATTGATTTCCAAAGTTCACTAATTGCGTATATTCTTTAGAAACCTATTCTAATTATTGAGTTTGAATTATTTTAGTTTGTGTGAGGTATTTTGGCCTCAAGTATTTGGATGATGTACATTGTGAATGGGTATTAGCACTTGTTAAATTTGTATTTTGAAGGTCTTGAAAGGTTACTTAAAGTTAAAGGAAGAATCGAGTTAAGTTTTGTGCAATTCAGGCGAGAATTGACGGAAGTTATGAAAGGTTAGAAAAGAGCATGACTAATACACGGGAGGATGTATCGCTTGTGTTCTAGTACATGACTGGATAGGTCACTTATGTTTCAAGCATGTTCCTTCTTTGTTTTGGGGTTAGAGAGAAGCAAGGGAAGAAATACGGTTGAATGTATATTCCCGTGTTCTTCTAGCCTTTAAAGCATTTTTATAGCATAGAGAAGCATGGGGGATACGGTTGCATGCACCTCTCCGTTTTCTTCTAGGTTTCAAGCATTTTTAAAACAAAGAGAAGCACGGACAAGTACACAGTGTTGTTTATATATTGTGCTTTTATAGGAAACAGGACTCTTTGTATTTTTTAAGAATCAATGAGAAGTATAGGAAGGTACACGATTCATGTATATGTTGTGCTTTTCTAGGTTTGTGTTGTTTCGCACTTGTATTTGATTTTTCTATCGAAAACATGTTTTGGAACAACTTTTGGTGATTTTTGAGGTATTAAAAGGAAGTGTTTATGCTTAGTCTCATCCATTTTCATTTCCTATTCGCTAAAACATGATTAGATCAAATCGAAAGCCTAAAACATCCAGTTTTGATAGCAACCATAAAAAATATCATTTTTCTTTGAAATTTCTAAAACATTTCATATATAATCCTTCATTTAGCTTCCTCTAACATCAATTACACAAAAGTCCATCACTCACAACTTTTTCTGCAAAAACACAACCTTCAAATCACACTTAAAAACATTTAGCACTACCATAGTAGACCCACCTCCAAAACCATTATAATCTAATGAAAAATAAGTTATTTTTGATGTCTTATCTCGGTCCAAACGATAGTTTTCGCTTGCATCAGTTGAGAAGGGAATTTAAGACTCCAAAATCACTCAAAAAATTGATTTCTTGACACTCCAAACTCGTATCAACTCATCTAAGTCAGATTTCATGCTGAAAATGCTAAAACACTCGCATTTCAACATCTTAAAATCTCATGCTTATCTTGACATGAATTTTCTTGTGGTGGTGGGTTTTCTTCCTCTTCTAACATTACCCCATCATCTCCATTTTCCTCATGCAAGAGACCATATCAGTTAATTAGTGCTAAACCTTTTTTAATCCCATTTATTTAGTACTAAAAGCTAGGTTTTAGAGAACCTTATCTTACGTTTTGGGAGGGCTTCATAAAAGGAAAGGAGGCAGGAAAAAAGAAAAGGAATATTTATATGGGAAAGGAAAGAGCAGAATTAGGGTTTTAGATAAGGGGAAAGGGTTCCTTTTAGGTTTTTCTCATATTGCACAATCTTTTGCGTCTAAATCTTACATATGTAAGACCCTTGCTTGTATTAAAAAAGTTTAGGGTTTTTAATTAACCTCTTAGACTAATAATGATTTAAATATATCAACTAAATATAATTTATATGCAATTTTGAAATTTTAATTTGCATAAATTCCCGTTGGTGTAAAATTGTAATTTTACAAAATTTCAACTCCTAACTGCATTGTTTTGATTTTTTTAAATATTTTCATTGAAAGAACTATAATTGATTTCTAATTCACTTTATTTCAATATTTGAATTTTTTCGAATTTTATAAATATAGGTTTCGTTTAATACTAATTTGAGAATTTTGAAAAATTTAACCATCTAAACCCATGCGTGACTCCAATTGGATTTTATTGACTTTATTTGATTTTGAATCTTATGATTAGTGTTTGGATCATTTCATAATTAGGATAAAAACTAAGGATTAATCTCTCAACATAAAAACATATAAAAAACTAAGAATGAAACAATAAAGCATAATAGCTCGTAACACTAATAAAATAACAAGATACAAATCCTCTATTCTCAATCAATAATTTCTATAAATAAGACATGTGGAATATTTTCTTTCACAAATCTAAATTCTTGCCCATATAATATTTCAAATCTTTGGATCTAGTGTTGACTGAAATCTATACTCATGTTTGACCCTTTTTTTTTTTTCTAAACATAAATCAATAGCTCTTTACTTTAACTTAAGGCTTGGACTTTAATTCTTATCATCTTTCTATCTTTAAAAAGATTCAACTTGAACTTTAAATATAATCCATTGGAATTGAAGACCTTTATGAAATTCAAGAATGAACTAGAGACAATAGCTCAAGGAAACATCTAAAGTCACCAACTACCAACACTCCTTTCATTCATTATGGAACCTATCAATCGTAGCTAGTTGAGTTTGAGGGTTGTTGAATAATTGTGATAGCACCACTTCAAATTGTCTTTCTTCACATAATATGGATGAATTTATATAAACTTCACTTTCAATAGTTTGATGACATATTGTTTTGGTTGTGAACTTAGACCATCATCTCTTAAGTCCAATGTATTATTCTTTTCATCTACTATAACAAATTATTCTTTAACTTTGCGTGTGACTTCTTATATATTTTTCTCTAGGCCTTCTTCCACAATGTCTACCTCTTCCAAATTCTTTCCAAAGTTGACATATTTTCATGGAATTTCTATTTTTTTTTTCCTGATTTTCAACCTACTCTGCGTTAGTTTGGATAGCTGCTTCAAGTAATGTGCTGTAGAGACTTTGCAATCTTTGACTTGTCACATGCCTCTTTACAAACTTCTTTTTCCATCTTTCTGCTCTCGCGTTGAGTTCTTAACTTTGTTTGAACCTTTTTAGATCTCCTTTGTAGATATGAAATAGAACGCAATTTGCCTTTTTAGTTAAACAATAAGTGATATCAATATAGTCTTGTCATGCATTATAATATGATTGCCACATATCTACCAAATAAATAAACTCGGCTTAGAAACCCACTAATAGAAAATGCTATCATTAGTCTTTTCTATCACTCAAATCACCTCTTGAATGTAAATAAATTAAAAGTAAAATGGGCAATTAATGACATTGAAATCTAATCCATCAACTATAACTTTAAATTTTAATTGACAAGGTAATCACTAATTCTAAATGGCAAAATACCCTACTCATTTTCTACTGTGAAAATACATCATTTTCTCACCAATCATATTATAAAATAATCCCTATAATCACTAAATAAATCAACGAGAACTCTACAATACCAATAAGCGACAAAAAATAAACACCACATTGCCACTCGCCAGTACAACGCAACCAACGGTAGGACTCTTGTACAAATTTTGAAATCTCTAAGACCAAAGTCTGTTTGGATTGTCTGTTTTTCATCTGTATCTGTATCTTTTTTAAAATGATATATATAAATATATTCGATTTGCATCTAAATTTTACCTATATTTGTTCTATTTGATCTTTGGATGAGAACTGTCAACTTTTTTTTTATCTATATCTATTTTTTGATAAATAATTTGTTAGCAAAAAGTTTGAAAAAGTGTCTGTATCTGCCGAAAAAAAAGTCAAAACAAACAGACCCATAAACGAGGAACTCTGATATTAAGACAATGTGCCTCAAAATCGCATAGTAAAAGGACAAGAATTTTATTTGCTCTTCAACCAATATATGGTTTGCCTAAGATGAATGATTAGTTATTTGTAATTTCAAGAGCATTCACACATGAATATAGTTAAATATCTCAAAATGGACAAATACTTTTACAGAATTTATGCATCGTAAGATGACAATGAAAGAAAAGAGCATGTTTTTCTTTTTCTTTTTTTTTTTCTTTTTATGAAAACAACAAATGATAGATATGAGTGAATCTTGATACCATATTGATTCACCGATCTAAAAAATGAATTGAGTTTAATTAAAATGCAGGAATTTGTATGACTCACAAGTTCTTGTAATTAATCAAGGTTGTTAATTTATATATTGGGGTAAATGTTAGATTCGCTACGTGAACTTTATACGAAAATTCAATTTAATACTTAAATTTTAAAGTGAAATCTAATATCCAATCAAACTTATTATGACTGTTTTTACCATCTTCTTGTTAAAGATTGCTTTATTTGCAAACATATAAAAGACAGATCATTGAATTTATACTAGTGCTCCAAATATCATCTAACACTAATAGGTTATTTCTTCTAAGTCAAGAAATAAAGCAAACAGTGTTAGTGAGATAGCAAAAATAGCGATAAAATTTTTGATTGAATATTAAATTAACCATTTTAAAGTTTAGATATCAAATTATATATTGTACAAAGTTTAGATACCAAATTTGATATTTTCCCATGACATTAATAACATGATACATGTAAGACAGAGTAACAAGGTATTCATTACAAAACTAATTGCTAGATTTACAACAATGAAATCCAATTACAAGAAACCCATGGTATAAAAAAAAAAAGATATTCATAAAAGAAGTCAAAGAATCCGAAACTCATTGATAATTATCCTAGTACTATTAAAAATAACTAGATTAGAGCTTTACAAGCAAACTATGCCTATGCGGACTAACCCGCTCCACTTCGCTTTGACCTATGGGTTAATAGACTGGCTCACTATGGTTAGTATAATAAAGCAAGTCAAAATTTCAAGCCTAGTCCATCTACTAACTAAGATTTTTTTTTATAAAAATTTAATATAATAATTTAATCATACGAAAAATAAACAATACTTTTAATTAAAAATTGAAAAAAATCTTATCTACATACAAAATAAAAAATGGAATAAATACCAAAATTGTTTATTTGCTATTTTTCATTATAAGACAAAAGGTATATTTTCTTATCATCTCTATTTGTTATTTTTCTTTATGTACCTCTTTTCCCAATCATGGAGCAACATTTTTAGGTTCTATTTGGTTTCGGACATTAATTGCAAAGCAAAGACGACTGATGTGTTGTCTCCAAATGGAGAAACAAGGGTATTTATTGTTATCATCTTCTCTATTATATAACCTTATAGATATATATTATATATATATATATCAATTTATCTAGCAAGACGAAAAAGGAATAAAAAACAAGCCCGATACACATATTAGGCATGATGTTTAAAAAAAAAAAAAAAAGAACAAACGAACGAACGAACGAACGCGGCTTTCGCAAAAGTAGCCTCACATAGATTCGTTTCCGACGAAATAATTTTAACATCTAAAACAAAAATGGGGACTAACTCGTCTCTACTAAATTCTTTTAATTAGTGTCAAAGCTATATCTTTTTGCATTTTAATTTTATCCTCTAAGTTCGATGTGAATAAAGATATTACGTACACATATCTGTTTGTTCATGAATATAAGCGTAATAACATTTGGAGAAATTACAATATTTACTACATGTGTGATTAGTAGGAATGAAATAGATATTTCGCCTTTATTTATGCATAATACATATTTTTTCGTTTGATTTGTATAAAATTCTACTATAAGGAATATCTATTTCATATAATATGGAATAAACAATGAATTTTTTTTTTTTTTCATTAAAGGAATCGCTATACCTCCTAAAAAAGCCTATATTTTGTCAAAAGTACCCCTAATCCTAAAATAAAGAAATGGTTATTCCATTCAAATGAACCAAATGTATTATTACTTTGCTGTTCATAATTTTAAATTTCTATTTTATATATGTGATCTAAATCTCTATAAGAGTTCATGACTTGTGTATTAATTAATTCCTAAATTTTGGAGGTAATGCTTGTTTTGTTAGATTATGTCACCCAATCATTTCAAATACTTGCATGTCAAAATAATTACACGACTCTAATTAAAATAGATGATATTAATTCAAAAGGATGAATCTAAGTTTAGAACATCCTTTTGAAATGAGAAAATTGAGATTTTTTGCATGATGTGCTATCGTTAAGGATGGACAAATCATGCCTTAAAACCTGGTAACAAATTATTTATTATAGAATTCAATGGTGCCTAATCTCTTTGTTGTTTACAATTTGTTATTCATAAATATAAAATGCAAGCCGCAAGTAGGTAGTATATTTGTACCTCCTTTTTTTTTTCTTTAATATTAATATAGGTTCACGTAGACATAGGCATAATTCGATTCCAAGCCAGGAATCGAATCGGAATCATCATTGGCGATTCTAGAACTGAAACCAGATCGATTGGCAGGTTCCAGAACTGGCCATGGAACCGCCGGTTTCACCTGATTTTATTAAAAAAATTAAATATATAATAATTTATTATTTAAATTATTTCATATAAATAGTAAAATTTATTACTCATTCATGATATTTAATATGTTATTATCAACAACATAAATAAACATAGCTTAAAATCATAAATAATTAGTTTAAATAAATTTCTTCTAAAAGCAAAATTCATTTTCTTAATAATGCGAGACTATGTTTTGCATTGTAATTTTCTTTTTATCTTTTAGAGTATTTTACAGTATCATAATACTAATTATAATTGATATTAAATTTATTTGTATACATAATTGTGTATTATAAACAAATTTTTAAAAAATTTTGGTTAAATAATTTAATACTCCTTGATTCAATAATTATTTTGAGTTTAAATTGATTTTATTAAAAATTTAATTTATTTTTTTTTAAAAAAGACGGTTTCACGGTTTTAAAACAAAACTGGGAACCAGCGGTTCCATTGAATCAAGCCGAAACCGTGGGAGATGGTTCTGATTCCGGTTCCTCAATTTTAAGACCTCGAACCGGTGGTTCCGGTTCTAGTTCGATTCGGTTTCGAAACCATGACGATGTCTAGATTCATAAGCCAACATGCACCTGTAATGAATTCTAGTTAGTCTACTTTGACATATTGGCTTAGCGGATAGGCTAAAATAGCTCACACATTAAGTAGTTAAAATTTTCAATCTAATCTACCTTTTTTTTCGGTTAAATGGTTTGTCTACTTAATACTATCTTTAAGCTTTGGTATTCGGTACCAAAGCCATGAAAATAACAAAACAAGGTCTTAAATGTACTTCGAATTACTTAATGGCACATCAATCTCAATAATCCAATACTTGTTCAATTTCTTTTCTTGTATTAAGCACATTATAAAGCCACACCTAAATTTTTACTATGCAACATTGGTTTTGAATTTCTTTGTAGGGAATGTCAGAATTTGTTTGCCAAACATAGCACCTGGCACAAAAAAAAATCGATTGTATATACATCACAACAAAGTAGTGTAATTGAAAGAAACATAGATACTTTGTAGAGATGGGTAGAGCATGTCGTATACATGCAAATCTTTTAAAGAAGTTTTGGGAAAAATGTGTTTTAATAGCCACGTATCTCATTAATAGGATACTAATGCAATTGTTGCAACAAAAGTCTCTTTTCCAAATACTTCACAATAAATCATCATCATTGTATAATGATCCTAAAACTTTTTGGATGTCTTTTCTATGTTATTGTTACTCCTAAATCTAAGGATAAATTTGATGTGAGAAGAAGGTGGTGTGTGTATGTTGAATAGCAGTTATGTCAAAAAGGTTTATAAACTCTATGATTTTGAATCATCAATTATTTGTCAGCCCTAATGTTCATTTCTTTGATAATATTTTTCCTTTTGTTTAATCTTATACTGATTTCGGACCTATTTAGAACATTGTTGATTGTCAAACTCTTTTTACGTTATCTATAATAGCTTCTAATGCAAAAATTGATAGAAATCTTCCAGCTATATAAGAGTGTTGCAGAACCATCTTCACACTAGTAAAAATCTAGCCTTGTGAGGTGAAAATTTTGCCTAAGATTTTTGCCTAGGATGATCCACTGTGTTTGGGAAAAAGAGATGAAACTTGCCTCATAAATTTTACTTTATGAGGCAAAACTCGCCACATGCAGGGATACGTGAGGTGAATTTCGCCTCACACATGACTGATGTGTCATGTCAGCCAATTTTTTGCGTGATACTTGTATGTTTGCAATTATTGCTATTATTTAATACATGTTTGTATTTAAGTAAGCCAAAAAATTAATTTATCAATTATAGAATATATACATACACGCACACATACAATATGGGGGGTAGCTATTGAATTGACTCTCTTTTTAAGCATTTTTCTGGGGCATGTCATTACTGGTGTTATTTTAAGCACTATTAAATAATGCAATGGTTTTTATCCTATTTCATTCCTTATATTCAATCATGGTACAAGTTTGGATATTTTAGCCATTATCCATATAATTAAACAAATCCCTTACTAAAAATATTAGCTGATACTAGTTATTCAGGATCATATTTCCTGAGATGAACCTAATTTCTTTTTGGCCGCCATGCTTCTTGTTTAATTCGGTCTCAATATCCGATCCAACTCTCTCTTTCTCATCGAAAAAGACCTTGTTCTTCTTTTCCTCTAAAGAAGTTCTTTTCTATTAAGCAATTATTATATTGTCTTTTCTTTTCCTTAGTATTAAGATAAACTCTACTTATGGATATTAATTAAACACCATTAGCGTCTTTTAATCGTGTTTTTGTTAATTTTATTTCCGTCATCAAGCCACTTATTCCTTCTGGGTAAATTGATTCGGTAATTACTTTGCCATTCTATGCCTTTTACAAGAAAATTGATAACGGTTATTGAAAAAGTCCAGAGGAAGGAATTTTTAACATCTTCATGCATTGTGGTCTCCCCTAAAATGTACGATAGCTCATGGAAACACTCATACGTACGCGTGTGTGTGTGTTCAAGGACGCAATGTGTATTCAAGGACGCAATAATTACATACATAATTGCGAATTCTATTTTTATTGCATGTGTGTATATATTTCAAGCATTAATATCATAAATGGTATCTAAATTTTGATAAATTATACAATTAAGTACCTAAACTTTAAAATTGATCAATAAGTACCTGAATTTTAAAATTAATCAATTTAATATTTGAAAAAAAAAATCTTTTTATATATATCAATAGTACCTCTGTTAAGTTTTTTCAGGTATTAAATTAATTAATTTCAAAATTCATATATCTAATTGCATACTTTATCAAAATTCGGATATTATATTTGTGACATTAATCCTATATTATAATTAGGTATACAACAGTCATTTCTTTCTTTCTTTCTTTCTTTTTTTTTACTTTTTATAATAGACAAGCACAACTATAATATGATGAGTTGTTTCAAACATATCAAATGTTGGACAAAATCGCGCATCTATTGAGTAGAGGTCGCCCTATATATAGGAAGTCTCAAGAATCATCTCGTATACTTTAACCCAAAATTACATATAACTTGTCTTACGTCTTATTCATCTTTTTGGATTGCATTGTATTCGTATTATATTTGAATCTATAACTTATTTGTATTAAATTTATATTATATCTGTTTAATCTATTTATGAGTAAAATTATTAATTATTCCTCAGTATTTATTTGTTTCTTAGTAAAAATTTATTTAAAAACAATAAAAATATAATATAAAAATAATCAAAATATCATAAAACAAAAAGCTAAAACCAATCCTGCCCCCGCCCGCCCCCTCCCCAAAAAAAATATTATATGCTAGTGCCATCGCCATATTCTTGTGAAAAAGGCCATGTTATTCCATGTGTCAGAAGCACTTTCTCAGGTTCATTAATGGGAACCTTTAACATTAATGAGCTTTGTTTTGCAACACGCCAACGAGAAAACCATAGATTTCTGCTTTTTGCTGGAATTTTTCTCACCCTTCTTTTGGGAGGACTTTGTTTGGAGACGAATGTGGCATGAATGGCGTCACAATGTGGCCAGTGGTTAATCATTGTGTTGACTCTAGAACCAAGAACCTTTTTGAATTCCATGGACAAATGGTAGAGTTTCACATTTATAAGTCAAATTCCACTAATGACCGTCTAACCCCACTTTCATTAATGATTCTTAAAATAGGCATTTGTGAATTCTCTCTCTATGTTGTGCCGGAAAAAAAATTAAAAAAAAAACTTTGCCTTTCTGATGATGTGAAAGGGAGAGCCACATTTTGCTTCCTATTTAGTATGGCAAAACCTATAGGAAGAAATTGTGTTTCCAACTTTCATCTTTTTTTTTTTTTTTAAATGACATAAAAAGTTAGCATTCAACTTTCATCTAACTTTAAGATGAAATACAACTTGATCTTTGAAAACATGATTCCTTTTTGGCCTCTATTAAAATTTTTTACTCTAATTATTTTTTTATCTTATCCGACTTCTTATCTTATCTATTGTAAATAATATTTTTGATAAATTTTAATATAAACTAATTCTTTCAAATGATTCGAACTCGTATTACATATCTCTTGAAAATTTTCCTACCTTATATAGGTCTTTTGAGTTTAATAAATGATGGTTTTATACTTCTTAAAAATATTGATATGGTAATGTGATATTTTTTTATTAAATATAAGAATTAAGTCAAACCTATAATTACTTTTTTATGTAGATTTATTATTTGATTTGGAGTTCTTTTTCACTATTGACACTCCATTGATTTATATGGTTGAAAAAGGTAATAAAATAGCCTTAAAAATATTTGAAATTGTATATTGGCATGGAAGATTGATTTACCATTGTATGAAAGTATAATTTTTGTGATAATAATACCTTTTTAAGGTATATAAAGACAATGGTTTTGAAATTTGGAGTATCTCTATTTTATGGTGGCATGTGGAATTAAATATACCTTTTATTTTTATAAAGATTCGAGGAGACAAAACTTTGTGATGGAGATAATTCTCCTGTAAATATCATAAAATAGTTTAACTAGACCCTCCAGGTTTAACCTGAGTAGCAGTTTCAATAAATACACTTTAAAGAAATTTTTAAGGATGTAGAGCCACGTGCTTTGATTTTGAGGATATATCTATTCATGATTAATAGTTTGAGGGTGAATATACAATTCATTGGAATAATTTATAGGAACTTTGATTATAATCTTAGAGGAATTGAAATTATATTTGAAAGTTATATGATATAGTTTGAAAATGATGGTGATATGACTAATGACCTCGACATAGTGTCATAGTTTATAGAGTGCGGATTTCACTTGGAAAGTAAATGTTCCTTCAATTGTCCTCTGCTTATCTTTTAAGATTATGTCATGGATGATCATTGTAAAAATTATAAGGGAAAAAATGATGGTATCACAATAACATTATAAAGTATTTAAAAATATCTAGACAAGCTTAATCACTAATTTATAAATAAAGTAAAAATTAGAAAATCTAAATAAAGGAAAACAATAGGTACAAATTAATTAATAAGATAAGTTACTAGTTGACAAATTAATTATGTGATAATGTGGTGTACGTAAATAAATCTTATCTTATGCCAAAACAAATAGCTAGCCATTACCCATTAGCATCAAAGTTTTAGATTTATGAACCTATCAGAATCAGACGTGGTATGGTTCTGTGGAATTCATCATAGTTATTAAATGTTATAGACTGGGTATAGGTTTTTAAGCTCAAATTTTCAAAACTGATTATGAGGTAAGATACTGGTTACAATCTTATGCCTTAACTTAGTTGTTGTTCTTTTCCTTTTTTTTTTTCCTCACAAGGACTATTATAACACAGTCATGCAGGGCTATTACAATGTTTAACATAGATAATCGAACTCGATAATTAAGGATAAAAATCTAAATCGAATGCCACTAGGTTATAAGGGTATTGACCTAGGGATGCAACAGGGTCAGCTATTAACGGGTTTCCGACCCATCCAACCCAATAAAAACATTATAGGGTTCAACTCTATAGGGTAATAGGATCGGGTTTGGATATAGATAAAAAACCATGTAGGGTATTAGGGTCGAGTTTGGATAATACTAAAACCCGATGGATACCCATTCGACTTGTTAGTCCTAGTAAAATAAAATTTTGTAATGTAAATACATTTACTAAATATAAATATAGTAACAGGCTAAATTTAAAAACAGGTTAGCAAACAGAAGGTGAATTGCTATATTATTAGACTATTATTTTATTAGCTTAAGTCTATTGAATCTATTGTAAAAAATAATATAAGCAAGGCAAATTCGAGTTGATAATTGGGATGACGGTTGGACGAGTAATCGAGTTGATAGTCAGGCGGGTAATCAGGCGAGTGACTGGTTTTAGAGTAAACCTTGTAGGACGAGTTTGGATATAGAAGGAAAATCATATAAGGTTATAGGGTCGGGTTTGGTATGTCCTATAGTATAGCAGGTTTGGACTTTGGTTCATAAGACCCACTCGAAATCCAACCTGGTTGCATCCCAACATTGACCCCTATGTCCTAACTATAACTTATTAATTTAGGCCAAAACGTGGAAGGATGGTCAACTTTATCTCAAAAGTCGCATGTTTAAGTCAAAATCATGTTTGACCATAATAATAATAATAAATTATTATTATTATATTTGTAATTTATATTAAAAAAATATTAACTTTCAATTTGAATATCATGATTTTGAAGATAAACAACTAATAATTTAAGGGCCTATTTGAATTGTCTGATTTTTTATCTGTATTTATATTTGTATATGATTTGCATTTGTATGCTATATGATCTTTTTGATCTGTATATGAGTAAAAATATCTATTTTTCATATGAATTTATTTCTTATCAAACAATCCGAGCCGCTATGACAGCATATCAAAACCAAACTAACCTAACTCCAGAAAAAGGTAAAACAATTTGTAGGTTCTATGAGATACTCTAAAAACTTATAAAAGTATAAAGTGCAAGTTTCATGGTGGTTTTAGAGGATGATAAATTGTTTCACTTCAAACTTTTAACATATGTACCTATGAGATGTGATATGTGCTATAAGAAATGTCTTTAGGGCCTGTTTAGATTGTCAAATTTTCTTGTATCATATAGCATCGGTTTAGTATAAGTTCGGTTTGGTTGGTTTATGGGTAAACCGTTGATTTTTCATCAGTATCATATTTGTATTAGTTTGATTTGAAAACGATGTCAATGCCAAAATGGCAATTTCAAACGGGCCCTTAGCTTTTTTATATTTATGTATCCCTACCGATTACATTTCAAAATCAGGGGGCACGGATTTGACATGCATTTTTTTTTTTCGAAAAAAAAATACAAGTTTAATCCTCAACTTTTGATACTTTTATATTTGACTCTTCAACAATTTTTTTCCCCTATGTAAGTCTTTGGCATCTTCTAAGTTTTTTTATTAAGAACCTCTTGCCAAGTTAGCTATATCACGTGCCGTGCCAACTTTTGATAGGCTGATCGTAATTAATTTGAAATAAAATATTATCAAATATAGTACCTTAATTAATATGATTATTATAATAAAACAAGAGGGGAAAATCTGAAAAAAAAAAATAATAAATTACCAACCTTTGGGGCATAACCAGTTAGCCACGGTGAAAATTCAATTGGCGAGCAGCTTAAGTGGTAGCTAATTAAACCTTGCCTTCGCATGACCATCTAAGGGTTGATTTTTATGGTGGACCATGCGAACTATTTATATAGATCATCAACTTTATCTATGAGAAGTGCAACATGCTGTCCTTAAATAAAAGAAATTTTCAATTTTTTTATAATTGAGCCTTAACCAAGCCCATACCATAGTGGTAGATTTATAATAATTTTTATATATATATATATATATTGTGTGTTTTTGTAGTTTTTTAATGGTGGTGGACAATGGCCTTCCTTCCTAATTATCATACAAATTACCAATTAGGTTGAGTTGTAAAACCCATCTATGATCATTGATAGCCACCCAATATGTAATCAACTGTCATTAATCGCTCTGATAGCATGATTGTCAAAATCACAAGTTAACTTGTAAAATCATATAAGTTTGCATTTCTAGATTATGTTCCCTAATCGACTTGATAATAGAATTGATTCTTTCAAAATCGCCGCAGATTGCAATTTCAGTAGTAGAATCGTAGAATCGCGATTTCAAGTCGTTTCCACCGAGTTCGGCACTTCCTCTATTTCATGTCTGTTATATTGGAAGTCTGCAATGGATATCGTTATTTTCCTATTAAATCTAAACTGCTATGTTATTTATGGCAGAATAAATTAAGCACCGGTGTTAAATTAAAATAACGGGCGGTCATAATTATATTTTTCTAACATTAAATTTAGATGTTTCGGATATCAGGCTCTTAATTAGGCCATGTTAGAACTTTCGAATTTAATTTAAGGTAAAAAAATTAAAATGTAATCTCCCTAAAATATGATAAAAAAATAAATATCTCAAAAAAAAAGCCAAAAAAATTAAATACCCCATACCAACGTTAGATTATAAATTATAGAATGTTGTTTTATATGGAAGAAAATCAGAGTACATAGAGTAATAAGTTTACCTGTTTCCTATTTAATTGTGCCACATTGACTACTTAATTGGAATTTCCCCAACTAGCATTGCTCTTAATTGGAGTATTGAATTCCAAGCTAACCTAATCATTATTTTTGAAAATAAAATACAAGAAAAGAATCATTAGCAAAAATTGTTAATCCTTACAGTATAAAAAATATCAAAATAAGATAATTAACGTATAAAATCAATCCACATTGTGAGCTTTTCTCATGTATAATTTTTTTCGTAGTAAATGACCATGACAAGCATTTTTCATGTCAAACTTTTCCAAGTATCTTAAAATATTGAATGGGGAAAGCAATTCTAAAACTAAAGCCTTTTGAATCTTTGACAATTGAATTATTGAAATAGTTGATGTGATTTTTCAATGGCTTGTTGAGAGTAGGCTAAGTAAATTAATAGGATTTAGTTATAGTGGATTCTATGATTTTCTTGTGCTTGAGCAATTAAATTATTGAAATAGTTCTTATCTTATTTTTACTTCTAATCATCAACTATAAGCCATGAATGATCAATCTTCTTTGTAAAATAACTAAGTTAGATAAAAAATGATATCATAAAAAATATTACATTAATTTTTCAATTATTATATTATTCGACTAAATAAAAACTAACTAAACATGACGTTATATATGAGTTTCCCTTTCATAACATAAAACTCAGTGTATAGTACCTTCTACTTGAAATTGGGATTGCTGATTTATTTAACAATTCAAGAGACATGCCATGTGCATGTAGCAACTTGTAAAATCATTTAGGAGTTACATATGTTCTTATTTGGAAATATATTCCTATAGCTATAACCATACGTGCCTATTGACTCTAAGAGTTTTATTGTGACAAATGATTAAACTGTATGTCAATTTTTCATGTTTTTATTGTCTATTTGAAGTTTTTTAAAGATTAATGTAAGTAAATCTCAAGTATTTAAAAGTTATTTTACATAGTGTCACGCCTCGAGGGGTACCCTAAATATGACAGTTCATCGAACATAATATTAAAGTCTGAATGACTTCCTTAGTCATGCAAAGGCTTTCATATCATGCACAAGGCTTACAATACATCAAAGGGAATGTATCAAAGTAATGCAATTTACTTTGATAACAATTAAATAACAAGGTAAGGAGAATACTTAATATAAACATAAGCAAGGTCAATTGCAATTCTTAGGGGCATACCCCACTAATGTCTTCAAAACTATACATATACACTTTCTATAAATCTCTAAACATTAGCATATCATATATAACTCATAAAAAAATTACATGAAAGTAAATCCATCCTATGGTTCCGTTTCTTTCACAATAGCTCAAAGATTCACTAACGATTTCCTTAATATTCCGATCCTCAATTGTAATCGCAACCATACTTATTTCAACGAAAGCCTATAGGGGTGTAAGCTTACAACAAGCTTGGTGAGTTATTCTCTTTTATTTATATGTGATTTCAAACAAGTTTATTAATTTTCACACATATGCATGCATGTTATGTAACAATCACATGATACACAAATATATATGGTTATCCAGAAGCCATGTATAAAATGGATTTACCCCTCTATATCGAAGGTTAGGAAATTTAGGTACGAAGATCATTACCATCTTCACTACTAGTTCCGAGCACTCTACTCTCAGCAATCGATCGTCGCAGCTCATCCTTATGATGTATCCCCACGTCTTAGTTCCTAAGAATGAGCTTAACCTCTGGCCCTTCCGATTCCTTACGTAGGAGTAGTAGTTCTTATGATGTGACTCGACGGATGCAATGCATGTCCATTTAATTTATATAAAGGCCAAGTTTAATTATGATAAACTTAAAAGTGATCAAACAATTATCATACACATGTAAGTAACATGTAATATTAATAATATACTTAAACAATCATTTATAGAATAAACCCATATCCCATACATGTTCATTTTATCTTGTACCTATAGATCTTGTGCAACTATCTACAAGCAAAAGCAAAGTAATGAAATTAGGAGAGAAAACTCACTCGTCCATATATTAATCGTCTTAGTCGTAGTAATCCTCGAGAAGGAAAATCATGTAATCTTAGTCACCTAGACAAAAGAAATACCCTGGATGTGTATTTCATAGAAGTTATGGTTAAACTTTCTAATTCTATTTGGTTATTTTTCGTTAAAATTCGGATTATGTGAAATCTAAACTTAAAATGGTCATAACTTAGTCATTTTAACACGAAATTTCGTATATAAGATGTCGTTTTCTACTTAGTCGAAGAGATCTATCTATTTTTAAGGTTATTTTTAACATTCGAAGTCATTTGGGTTGGAAAATGGTCGGCATAGCTCTACACGAAAATTCCATACTCAATTTGTAATTTTTCTCAATTTTATTTCATCCAAAATTCTATAAACACATAAATATTTATATAATTGAAAAATCCTTTTAATATATTCATAGACTTATATTATATGCATGATTCTAGTAATGTTGTCTTAAAAATAAAATTTGTAAATAATTTTTATGAAAAATAGAGTTTTGGTGAACCGACATTCTTTGACTTGTTATTTAAATCGCTATTTTATTAATATGTAATTTGATTAACAAGAAAAATCATAATTCAATGTATGTATTTTCTAAATGTCTTATATTTATTCACAAATTCTTGCTTAACAATTTAATTTATATAACATGGTTTTGTGACAAAAATTCAAGTATCGTTTCTTTAAAAGAATTTCTTAAAGTTTTATTCTTTAAGAAAAATTATAATTCTTTGATTTGTAACATGAAACTCAATTAAAGAAATTTATGTTTCCATATTTAGTTTGAGTTCATATATTTTATTTTTACACTAAACTTTTTTTAACTAATTATTTTTATGAAACATGAACTTTTATGTGGTTGTGAGGAAAAATCATCTAAGTTATACAAAAACGTTGTAAGTTTTAGCTTATAAGGAAAATTAAAGAATAGCTTGTTTTAAATTCTTACTCTCATAATAACTCTTTTCTAAATCCATAATTTTTCAATAAATGGACCTTTTGTTGGAAAAATCTTATTATTTGTATTTCCTTAATTTTATAAAATAAAATGGATTTTTACTTTATAAAACTTAGTTCCTTAAGTTGTACACCGATTTATTTATAAGTGGATTTTTAACTAGTGAGTTGATTTTAAACGTGATTTAGAAGAGTTGTTTGGTTCTTAGTGTTTGTTAAAACGTTGATGATAATATTATAAATAAGTTTTTAAGAAAAAAAAAATTATATAATAAGAATTATCAATCTTATGGTTTTAAATGATAATTTTATTTTCGTAGTTTGAAAAGAGAGTAAAGAATTACTTAGTTAAATTTGGAAAAGGTCTTGCATAATAACAACACTAAAATCTTTGATAAACTTGTCTAAAATTTTTTAAAAAACATTTTGTTGGAATAAAATTATAAATTTTAACAGAACCTTCACTAAGTGATAAAATTATATTTTTATAGTGAGCTTAACTTATTTTCTTTATCAAAGAAAGAACTTTTCTTATTTTTATTACGATAATAACAACATGGTCATACATGAATATGAGTTTATAATTAAATAACATGAAAAAAATGATTAATATGAAAGATGAAAGATAATGAAATAAGCACATAATAAAAGTCATATATTGGGAAACCTTAACTTGTGTCAAAACTTCTCAGACTTAGACATGGGCAAGTCCTTTAAGAAAAAAGAAAATCATGAGAATCTTATATTTATTTCAATGCTACCCGGACTTAGATGATGGATAAGTCAAAAAAAAAAAGAAAAATTGTTTTGACTTAATGAGGACAAATCTAAGAATAGAAATATTAGTCTTAATATAATAGTATGAAATAAATAAATAAATTGCATGAGCATAAATAAATACTATATTAGTGAGCTTATATGCTCTAAGAATATATATATATATATATATATAGAGACATAAATATATTTAATAACATATAGAAGTTAGATTAAAAGCAACAAATAGAGCATAATATAATATCAACATAAAAATAATTTTTTTGCATGAACAACAACAAAACATGAATATGTTGTTGCTTCCATAACAACCATGAGTTTAGGAAACATATACTATAGTCATGTTAAACCACATGACATGAAGATTAATGTAAGAATCTTTACCTAAAATTATATGTTGATTAAAGAAGAAATGAATTCTGATAGTAATATGTGGATGATAGTTTTATGGAAAGAATAGAGAGTCGAGAAGAGAATTTGAGAGAGAAAAATTAGAGAGAGAAGTTGAGAAATGATTTTGGAAGAGTTTTATTATGGTAAAAAAAAAAAGTGTGTAAGAAGTGAATGAGGGAATGACTATTTATGGATAAAGTTGGAGGAAAATTATAGTTAATTAAATAAATAAAAAACAAAAGAAAATTGATGGCATGAAAGGGAAAGAGTAATTAAAAATTAATTTTAGAAGAAAAGTGTAAGAGAAGTTTAGTAATATGTGATGTAGAATTTTTATGGAAAAAGAAAATTGTAAGAAATATGTATATAGGTTGTAAGAATAGGTAGTAAGAAAAAGTAGAGATAAGTGAATAGTATTGAATAGTAGGAATGGTATAATGAATAGTAAACAAGACAAATAAATTATCGTTAGTAAAGAAAATACGCGTAAAAATATTATATATGATATTTTTAGATACCGAAAAATTACGAAACTAATATTTTATGAATCCTTTCGAAATTTACGAATCTATATTGATTTCTGGAATATTTTTACTATCTCATACCTTGAGACGTGTTTTCAAGAACTGATTTTGTTTGGAACGATAAAATTTTTTATGAATCTAATATTTTTAAGCTTTACTATATTATTACGAACTATAGTCTATAATTATCTAAATTTTATTGCTCAACGGTTTAGAGCGAGGGATTGCCGGATCTAAATTCACTAGAGTTTGTTATTGCTCTAGGTTGACTTTAGGGTTCCGGTTTGACTTCCGGCTTTATGATTTAATTGTGAGATCATAAAATTTTTAGGTTTTTTATTGTGTTATTTTTTTTCAAATTTTATGTTTTATTTTATTTTATTTTTATGATTTATTTAATATTTTTCAGTTTTCGAGATTGTTTAATTGAGTCTAGGGTTGCGTGTTGATTTAGTTTGACTTTTGGTATTAACTGAAATTCTTGACGCAAAAATTAACAAAGGGGTCTAAGGTTTTATACTTTTGTTACCAAATATTTGCTTGGGTAACTATCTCGATTTTCATGTTAGATATAAGATAAATAGATTGTTTAGCACATGGATTTTGAGTTGAATGATTATTGAATTTTTCATCTTGTTTTTGAAGGTTTTCCTTCTTTTAAGGTTAAGGAATTTTGTATTTGATCTTATTTAGAATTTGATTTTAATTTTGATGGTTTTTAAGATTTTGGTTTCGGTATTTAACTCTAGGATTAATTTTTAAGAGCACTGAAAAATTCAGGGGTTTACACATGGGTCGTAGCAACTTACGTTTTTATATTTCGATTCTACCGACCCTTCAATGATTCTAGGTAGACTTATGAGTTTGACAACCGTGCTTGACAGCTTGATAATCTAGCTTTAGATATTTCTTCTCATTTTCTTTAAAAAAAAGGAATTATTATATAATCATTTATTAAATGTATTATGGGTACATATGAAATCTTTTGCATAGGGTTGTTTGGATAGTCATTGTCATTTGTATCTGTATTTGATCCGCATCTGTATTTGGTCTATTTGATATGTTTATGAGGAAAAATCTCTATTTTTCATCCATATCCATCTTTTAACAAGCAATCTAAATTGAAATGATGGTGTACCATCGATAAGGCTGCAAACGAGTTAAGCCACTCATAAGCTATCTAAGCTCAACTTGTTTGAAGCTCGGCTCGGCTTGGCTTGAACGCGTTAAGTAAATGAGCCAAGCTTAAACTCATTTTAAAGCTCGTTTAGATAAACGAGCTGAGCTGAGCTCGAGCTTCTTACAAGCTCATGAGTTGGCTTGTTTAAATTAAAATCAATATTTATTATTAGAAATACGTTATATATAAGTTATAATATGAGAATATATTATAATATTAAATATAGTTAACTATAATAAAAATATAACTACTACGGTTAAAAAATGTGCATTGCGTGTTTATCAAATGAAAAATTCCACTTGCAATTTAAAATTTGCCATCTTAGAGGGAAAAAGTCACAACTTACTACAAATATTTAACATATGTATGCCCATTATTTCCTTGAGCTTTTTCCATGTGGATTTGTTTTTCCTTGTGCAATTACCACATTACTTGACACAAGTTATTTACGTCTTACTCCCTTCTCCTCATTCACAACTATAGAAGGATTTATGTCTGTATTTGGGAGCCAAAGCTACACATGCTACCATTATTATTTAAGTGGCATGTGTGCTTAGTTGGCTTGCTTAATGAGCTAAGGAAGATGTATTTATTATTGGCAGCCTGGTTGACTTGGTTAATGAGCTAATGAGCTGAGCTTGAGTCTAGCTTTTCTTATCAAGCTCAAGCTCAAGCTTCGAAATTTTAGGTTCAGTTTAAGCTTAGCTTGGCTTGAGCTCGATAATTTCTTTAACAAACCAAACTTGAGCCTCTAAAAACTAAGCTCGTTTGCACCCTTTTGGAGGCGCTCAACATATAATTTAACATATTCTTTATGGTTGGAAGTTTTTTATTTTTATTTAAAAAAGAAACATAGAAAACATAAATGAAAAAAGAAAATTAAGGATGCGGGGGGGGTGGGGGTGGGGGTGGTGGTAGGGAGGAAGCCAAATGTGGAGAATAAAATTTATAAATCCCCACCTTAGGCTAGCATTTTATATTTTACATCAAAAAGAAAATTATAGAATCAAACATGTTAAATTTTAATGAAATAAATCACGTCTCTGTATAATATTATATAAGCCAAAAGACAATAGCATTGCCTTGTAGATTTGAGTAGAGGTGAGCAGATAATCCTATTATATAGGGTACTCATTTAGATTTTCCTCAATCAAGTCGGATTCGAGTAAGTATTAAGAATTACAAGGTATGATATAAATACATATTTTTTTATGAGATAGGGTACATATATGAGGTTTTCCTATCCTATACTCATCCTATAACATGTACTCCAATATATGAAGAGTACAAATTTCGGGTTATCATGTATTTTTCCTATTTAATATTATAAAAAAATTTTAATATGTAAGATATAAATAGCAATTCTCCATTTTTAATTTTGTTATTACTTTTATTCAAAATCATTAGTTAAACACTACCTTATGGAAATTTATATCGAACAACTTGTACTACTTTATTTTTGAAGAACTTATTAGTTTTATTGTAGAAGAACTATGATTACATCTATGTACTTGATCTTCCAAATTATATATATGTGTTGTTTGTCTTTTAAAATTGATTAATATAGAAGCAGCTCTAAAAAAATTTAATTTTGAAATTTACTATAAGTTTTATAATTTTCTTTAATAGCATATAAATAAATTTTACATGAATCTGTTACAAGTTTTAAATTTTATGATAAACAAATTATGTATATTGAACAACTTGAGGTATTAACAAATTGATTTCAAAATTCCTTTTCACATGTTATTTATAGTGATTATATGAAAGTAATATAGTTTATATATTATATTAAACCATATTTAATATTACAAACTTGAATTATAAGAAAGAAAGGGAAAATAATATAGAGATTTCATGCAAAAATATATAGGTTCCATAAAGTATAGGGTATAGGATAGGTATAAGGGACTGTAAAATAGGTTTTAGGTACAAATTTCAATACCATATACCTTATAGAGTAGGATATGGATAATGCTTCCTACTTGTTTACTTTGCTATAATTATAATTCCATTACAATCTTATTCCTTACGAATAACTATTATAACGTGAACTACATTGAATAGTGATTCCACGATGAATCTTTATTATATAAAACATTGAATAGTCATTCTTTATTCAAATCTATGGATATCAATTCAATACAAGAACTGTCTTTTTTTTCAAAAAACTACTATTTAAATAAAAAATTAATTAAAAAAATCCAATTATAACTCTATTCCATTTCTTCATAATAAGAATCTCATTACAATCTTATTCATCCAGTGAAATGAACGAATGCTTCATACATTACCAACCTTGCACCTGCGCACCCCTTGTTTCGAGTGTCTATTTGCTTTGCTTTGCTTGACGCTTACTATTTTATAATTGAATTTGATTATGTCTTTTATATATAAAGTCACACTCCATTAAGTTTATGTTTCTTTAGAGTCCATTAAAATAATTTAATGCAATCTAGAAACAAAAACAGAAACAAATCATGTCATGTGATTAGTATTCAAAATAAAATATGTTGATTCCGTCGTTAATTTTCACAAGACCGGTCTCATCACTATCTAACGGCTCATACTATATTTGACCATGATCGGATAACTAAAATACTTAATATTATAATTATTATATTTATTTTAACGGTTAGATAATCCCATCAACAGAACCATATAAGCTTCCCAAGATGATTTATTTTGTACGGTTGAAAATGATCCTTTAAAAAAAAAAAAATTCTGGGCATCATTATCTTTTCCGTCATTATTAGGCTCCATTACGGGAATTACAATACAATTTATGATCAATTAAGAACAACTGGTTACCAACCACTTACTCCTAAACTTTCTAGGTAATGCAAGGACAACGTAAATATTAAACTATACCAAATGTTAAAAATATCCCAAAATTTTGTTTTCCTTAAAACATACACACCACCACTAATCATGGGTTTTTTTCTAAGTAATCATGCCTAACTTGTTCCATACATTTTATACCATCGGGATAACAACAGATTTAGCTTTAAAGCATTGATTAAACTTTACCCTTTCATTTAATATACTTCTCTTTATTAATTTAGGGAGTTATTAATTGCTTTTGCTAGTTTTCTCATTAAATAGATGTTTCTCAATTTTCTTTCTCTTAATAATTAAAATTATTTATATTTTTATAATTTTAATCATTGATTATACAAAAAAAAAATGATAAAAATTAAAACCTATTTTCGTCTCATACGCAAATAAAGATCCCATTTGTAAACACGTAATAATCATATTACGTCTTTCCTGTACAACACAAAGATTATAGGACTATGGTGGCCTTCTTGTAATTATTAAGAACTAGGTGGTCATTTATATCCAAGGAAAGAACCATTTAATAATCATTGAATTAAATTTTCATCCATATATGGACCGCTATTCCTCATTATAATTTGGAATATAAAATGGATCTACAAATTTAATCTACTTGCTAAAAGCAAATTTGGACCACAATTTGATTTATTGCTCCAACTCTTGAGAAATTTTTAATTTGTTTAAAGGGACTCCGAATTGGAAAACATTATTTAAAGATTTTGGTTTTGGAATCGCTTTATAGCCAATTTACGGTCATTCTAACCTTTTAGCACTATGGCAAAAAAAAAAAACCACCTTTTAGCACTTACTAGAATAGTTTTTACATATTTTAATTCATATAGCTCATAATGTAAAAGTAAAACGTATCTATTTTAGATGATAATAGATATACCGGAATAAGATATACGAAGAGCTAAAATAAAGATGTATTTCATTTTTTATTTTACTTTTACATTAAAAAATATTTAATCTACCTTTTAAAAATGAATTGCTATTGCTTTCAATGTCAAGTAGAATATATGCTAACAATTAAATTTCAATTAAATATATGATTTAGCATGTCTAAAATTACATGTAAAATTTAAAAAATAATAATGAAATTTAGGTAAGAAATATGACATTGTTTATGAAATAAGAAAAATTCTATAGTTCAGTTCACTATTTAAAGGCTCAAATCGTACTAACTGTGACCATGCAACTAAAATAATTGACATTCCAACTATGTTTATTTAATCGGTTAGATAATTTATTGGAAAGTCCTTGATGGATAGCAAAAGTTTCCAAAAATAAATACTAATACGTTTTTAGAGCTCGTTAATAGTTTAAAAAATAAAAATTAAGTGTGAAATACATACAAATGCTTGCAAACTTTATATACCTCTTTTTTTGTGCCTTCACTTATATACACTTTTATCAAATATATTTGAAAAGTGTAAACGAGTGCATGTTTAAGGAATTTGGGTTGGTGCTGGAAACTTAGCAAATAGGAAAAAGGGCCAAAAGTAAAAAAAAAAAAAAATTATCTTATTGCTAATACATTTTATGGAAATATTCATACACACACATTTGGTCAGCATGAAAACATTTATATAAACAAATAAAATAACTTTTTTTATCATGTGACAGGGTGACTTATTTGGATTATTAGATTTTTATCTATATTGAATCAATATTAATTTGATTTAATTAATTTATTAATAAAACTATCGATTTTTTATTGATATTATATCTGTATTAGTTTAGTATTTGTTCAATTTAAAAACAATAATAAAACGATAAAAAACGACGATCCAAGCAGAATATCGTTTTAAGTTTATGGGTATCAAATACAATAATCATTAAGATAAAGACACCCAATAAAAGGAAAAACAAAAACAAACGAAAAAGAAAAGATCTAATTCTAGCTTCACACACTGAACGTCCAATCAAATATAATTATAGACAAGACATTGATAACCACAAGTAACTAATCCTAGAAATCTCAAATTTTCAATATAATTAGCCACGTATGAAACCAAACCTAAGTATATTCGATGTCTATTTTGTTTAACTTTTCAAAGCATTGGACTCCCACAGTCAAGATCACGCGCTTTGCCGGCGCTTACCATGTTTTTTTATTGTCCTTCTGACTCCTTCATCCCATTGCGGGTCCTAGATGATTGGAAATCAGCCAACGAGGGTAGAGCGTGAGAAACATGAGCGTGGGAGAGGCGTGATTAGTTTGAGAATCAATCAAGCACGTTTGAGCGCGTTGCGTGACAGTTCGAAATCCACGGACGTGCCACTTTTGGCTCTTGCCATCAACGAGGACAACGTCAACGTTGTCTTAGTATTTTAAAATTATCGACGGTGTAGATCTAAGGGCAAGTGTCTTGATGAAATCTTAACCGTACGATTTTAAGGTTCTGCTTGTGAACAGAATTGTGGTTGGAGACCAATTCGAGCAATACAGTTCCACTTTGTGAATTACATTAAAAAAAAATACACGTATCTGTAGACTGTAGCTGGTAGGATTATTATGTAATTTGACGGATTCTAATCGAGTTTTATTTAATTGGAAAAAATCGTGGTTCACATTGAATTTTGCTGCATTTTTATATTCAGGAGAATAGCGATTGATGTACTCTTAACCTCCTAAAGTTTAGAAAAATATTATAAGAAAAGTAATGCGTATTGATATTTTTATAAAGTGGTGATGTGCATTTTATCTTTTTAATAAGAAATGATATGTACTTTTATACTAAGTGTAAATATTTTTAGAGAAGATGAATCAATCTTTGCTTGTCCAAAATAATTGACTAAGAAAAATGATATATTAGATAAATTGATTAAAAATAATTAAATGAATTACAAAGATCAAGAAAATGAAAAGGGAAAAAAAATCAGCCTAAAAGCTTTTGGGTGCTTTTCACTCAACTTAAGGTTAAAGAACGGACAGAAAATAGTTGATAAGTTAGTGAGTTATGCAATCACGTGTGATGGTAAATGATCTTTCGCCCTTAGATCTTTAACAGTAATTTACTTTATAAATTATTTAACATGTCATATTAATATCTTAAGCAACTCTTCTTTCTCAGTAACTCATTAATTTATCTGTGAGTTACTTAGGAACTTATTTAACACGATTTTTAAAAATTTTTATAGGTCTCACATCACACAAATTACACACAACTAACATCAAAAGTATAAAAAAATTAATAAAAAAACCTAAGCAACAATCAACCACCAAAGCTAAGCAAGAGCTTGCTTATTATAGGTTCTCGTGCTAAACAACTCCAATAAAATTGCTCTAATAAAATTGTGGTGGTCAACGGTCGTATATAAAGTGCTGAGCGAACCTTTTTAAGATTGGTTAACTATCCTTTTTGCACTGTAAAAATTTGAAGAGAAAGTCCTTCTTTGCACGTAAAAATTTGAAAAGAAAGAGAAAAATTCAATCTATTTTTTTTTTTTTTGGTGAAAACAAGATTCAACTAACAGCAAGCATTATGTATAGAAGTACTTTTGATTGAGAGCAACATCACAAGCATAATTAGAACATTAACAAAAAGCCATAGAGGAAGAAAGTACTAAAAGCTAGATACAAATACAAAAAAGACAAAAGAAACCCAAAGCTACGTAAGCTCTATAGACAAGTCTCTCCATATCCATAGCCATACTTGTCAAGCAGCAGAATATCATGTACACCAGTTGGAGGAGGAACCTCAAAAATGGCTTCTTGTGTAGTCCTGTGCATGCCAATATCTGCCAGGGCATTAGCCACCCTATTCATCTCCCTAAAATGATGTTCTAACTTGTATTGTTGGAGTTAGAGCTGAGACATCCTTACCCTACAAACATTCAAAACATTATGATACTTCAATTTATAATGGCTGTTTGAGTTCAAAAAAGTTGTAACCATTTTAGAATCCACGTTTAGCCCCACATGAAGGAATTGATGCTGCAAGTAAAATTTTAAGTCATAAGCTAGACTCCATAACTCAGCAGCTAAATATCAGAAGTTGATACTTTTATGGCAAAACCAAAAATCCTGTTGCCATTCGAATTGCAAAAAACTCCACCTATAGTAGCCGCAGAATTTAGTAAGTTAGTTGCATCTGTGTTCAATTTAACCTAACCATCAATTGGAGGGTGCCATTTGAGATTAGTTCTTTCAATAAATTTCAAATTACGTGACTTTTTCAAATGTATTCAGAATTCATGTGATTTAACTCTAATTATCTCATTCAAATTAATTGTTGGTCCATCACTTTGATGAAGGAGTTTATTTCTAGATGTCCAAACCAACCATAATATGATAGCAAATGAAAAACCCTAAGGTGGTTGAGTTTGATAAGATTGAGATTAATTGGAAAAAAAATTCTATAAAATTGATTCATTTAAAGAAACTTGATTATGAGAAGAAACGTTATCAATATCACTCAATATTGAATAATATCATAAATACAATGGTAATCCCTTAAGGCATGTTGTATATCCTCATTCACAGTTCCACACCTCGGGCATGCAGAATTCATCACAATTTCTTTTTTTATAAGATAATAGATGTAGGAAGAGTGTTGGTGAGAATTCTCCAAAGAAAAAGTTTAATCTTAAGAGGAAAAACTGTTGACCAAATCCATTTCTAGTGTCTTTGATAGTTTGTGGCAAAGGCATTGATCTATCATAGACACTTTTTAACAAAAGGATAACATGACTATTAGCATCTATGTTAAAGACATCTCACTGTGAGTTAATTAAAACAATTGGACCAAACTATTGAACTTAGAAGATGAGAAATCTCAAACCAATTTTATTATTATCCCATGTGTTTTCATCAATCCAATATTCTTTCAAAGTCAAATGAGCCGAATCTTGTGATAAAGGACCTTGAATAATCTCTTTAGAGTTCTTGGCCTGTCCAATTATGGGACCAAAAGTTTATAGTTTCACCATTACCAATACCCACAAAACCATTTGATTGGGCCCAATTATCTAACTTTCCAATCAAACTAATGTTTAAGTTGATAAGCTTTATTTCTAATAACTAGGTTAGTTAACCTTAGCCCTCTAGCTTCTTTAGGCATATTAAGTTTTTCCCATACTAACCAATGTGCCTTTTGTTTATCATCAGATCCCTACAAAAAATTTTTTGACAATTGATTCTATTTATTGCAAAGTTTTCGTTTGGCAGTGAGATGACTTGCATATAACAGGTTGGAATTGATTCTAGCACAAATTATGCTAAAGCAATGCGCCCAGCCATACTTACTTGTCTTCCTTCTAACCACTTATTTTTTTTTTTTTGGATCTTGTCAATGAGGAAATGTAAATCAATAGATTTTAATTTCCGTCCATTTCCCATAGGAAATCCGAAATTTTTATTAAAGCTTTCTATTTATTTTAAATGAATGAAATTTCTTGTTTCTTGTTTTTTTCTTTGAAGTAACCATATGTGAAAACAAAATTGATGATTTGTCATAATTTATTTTTAAACCAGAAATTTGTGAAAAGTTATGGAACAATTGCATAATCGATTGAGCATGGGCACCATCATCTTGTGTAATAAAAATAATATCATCAACAAACATTAAATGAGAGATAGAATAATCTTGATTTCTGCTCTAAAAGGTTCTGGTATCCTTTATCCACTTCATTTTCAATTACTCGACTTAAGAAGTTCAACCCGATAATAAAAAGGTATGAGGAAAGAGGATCACCTTATCTAATACCTTGATTAGGAGAATTTTTTCCATTGATTGCCCATTTAAAAGAATTTCATTGATGAGGTGGATAAACAATTGGAAATGAGTGTTGTCCACCATTAGGAAAATTTAAACATTTCGAAACCCAAAATAAAAAGTTCCATTCAATTTTGTCATAATCCTTTTCTAAATCAAATTTTAAGATCATCCATTTGTTGCTTTGTGTTTTCCTTCTTAAAGAATGTAGAATTCTGTTTAACAGATAATATTATCATAAGGCTTCCTTCTTGGAATAAAACTAGATTAAGATGGGTGGATAAATCAATTAAAATAGGTCGCAGTCAATGGACAAGAATTTTTGTGACAATCTTATATAAAGTGTTACACAAACTAATATGACAATTTTGTGTAACTGATTCAGCTCCATCAAGTTTTGGTATTAGAACAATCCAAGTGTGATTGGTTTCCCAAGGAATAACTTTAGTTTGAAAATTTTGGAAAATGAAGTATGGGATGTATTTTCCAATAATATGCCAACTTTTCTTAAAGAAAGAAAGCATGTAACCATCTTTACTGGGGTTTTTCCAAGAACCAATAAACCGAAGAGCCTGATAAATTTCTGCGAGGAAATTTCTTGACCCAACAGACTTTTTTATTCTTAGAAAAACCATATTGCATTCTACTAACAAGGATTACTATTCATACATTTTGTTATAGTAGAAGAGAATAAAGCTTTGAAATAGTTGATAAAAACATACAATATTTCTACTCGCCACTGAGTTTTTTATTGCCATGATGCGATTATGATGTCTTTTAGTTAAAGCCATAATATGATAATAATTGCATTCCTTTCTCCTTCGCAATCTATTTTGTTCTAGCTTTCATCTTCCATAACATTTCCTCATGATGTAAGATTTCATTTAATAAATTTGATCCAAATTTGATAATCCAAAATTGGATCCTGTAGCTAGTAATACAACCGGGACGGGTATACTAAAACTCGAATTCGAACCTAATACCCAATAGGATTCAAAACCCGTCCCAAACTTTATAAAGTTTTTGTCCATGAACCCAAAACCGCTAGACAAACCCTATAGGATACCCGAACCCGAACCTGAAATCCGATATAAAATTAGAATCATTACATAATAAAATATTTAAAAACAACATTATAAATGTTTTTTTTTCATCTTTTTCTATTTCGATTTGTTCCTACTTTATAGGCCAAGAAAAAAACTCTTATCATTACTCATGCAATCTTCTTTGTAAAATCCTAATCATTTTCATGAGAAGAAAGTCATTGAATGAAACAGTGCGGCAACGGAGTGAGGGGCTTAAACTTGACGAGAGTGAGCCAAGACCAAGACTGAAAAGTGGAGACCATAGAGTATTACTACTGTTATGGGGTTTTTTACTTTTTCTAAATGGATTTAATAAAAAAGAAAAAATAGCTTTACAATTAATGGAGCACATCTGGTTAATTTTAAAGACTAAGGTTAAATATAATATATATATTTATATTTAAACGGGTTCGATTTCCAACGAGCTTTATGCTTGTCCCAAAACCCATCCCAAAACCCTAGGGTTTTATTATTGATCCTAAAATCCATCCAAAACCTTATAGGATATTACCCTATAGAGTATTTATCAGGTTGGACGGGTTTGGTACTCTATAAAAACCCGCCCGCTTACATCCCTACCTGTAGCCTAATCGAGCTTTACCCTTCTGTTTATGTCTCTCTTTTCACCCATCAAAACAAGGTTGCTCTGGTCAAAAGGTTAAGAGGTGCCCATTTATTTTATAATAGTATTCTTTTTTATATATTTTTTATTATATTGTCTATTTAATATAATTATGCAAATGAATTGGATCATGTCATATGCTATACAGTATTAGAAAACTTCATGGTATTACAAGAAGCTATCATAGGTCCTTTTTCTTTAGCTAAAAAACATCATTTTCATTTAATGGAGACTTGATACAATAGAATAGCTTAACAAGTCATTCGAATAAACAAGAAAATCTCTTTTAAGTGTCTAAATGTCTCTGTAAAAGATATATATTCTCCTAAAAGATAAAATTCAACAATTAACTTATTAGTAAAATAAATCTCATAAAAGATGGCAAAATCGCAGATAGAGGATGGAAACAAAAAGAAAAAAAACATATAACAAATACCTAAAAATCCACTTATTATAAATACTATTGAATAACTAATATCTATCGATCTTTGTAATCTTCAATATCATGATGTCAATAATCGATGATGGTGGACATGATGTAAAAAGGATATAGATTCAAAATCTAAGGTGATATATCTATAAATATTACTATTGATAGTGATGGATTCGCTGGGATTATATAATGAAGGAAATAAAAACATTTAGGAAAGAGGAGTGGTCACATGATGCATCCTACCATATTAATGTCATATTGTTATGCGGAATGAACTAAAAATGTAAGGTTGCAAGTGAGCTAAGTTATTTGTGAGCTACTCGAACTTGGCTTGACTCGAACTCAATTAGTAAATGGGTTAAACTCGAGTTGAAAATAAAGCTCGTTTATCTAAACAAGCTAAGCTCAATATTTAATTTAAGCTCGCAAGCTAGCTCGTAAACAACCTCCTTTAAGCTTGTGAATAGACTTGCGTGTAAGCTCGTTAATAAATTTTTTAGTTTTAGGTATATATACAGCAATTATATATAATTATATAATTGAAATAACTAAAACTAATTTCTATTTAATATTTAAGTATATATATTTATAGCAACACATATATATTATCTTTTATTTAAGAAAAATCACAAAATAGACTAACTAAATGAGTTGAGCTGGAGCTTAAATTTCAAACTCAATATAAGCTCAATAGGCTCGGTAAAAAGCTCAGCTCCACTTGAGCTTGATTTATAAACGAGTTGAGTTCAAACTTAAACTAAAACCCGTTTAGCTAAACGAGCCGAGTTTGAGCTCGAATTTTATGCTCTATAGAAAAGTTCAAGCTTGATAAATATTAAACGAGCCAAGACTAAGCTTTCAAAAGCTTGTCTCTGTTCAACTTGTTTGTAGCTCAACTAAAATAGAATTGCAATTCCAGAGTCTATTCTCATTTATGTATTTGAATGCATTTTTAAAAGTGAGAATTACAACGCTCAATTGAAAATCAACTCTGCCCATTTTGAGGGGGAATTCGATTATGCCATTAACAAGATGAAATCATGATTCCACTTCATTCTCATTAATGATTATTATTATAATTACGTTTTTATCAACTTATCCATTTACTATTTATATTTATTACTAAGGATATTTTTGAAAAATACGCTAACTCCTTTTCATTCCATTCCTTGATGTATCTAAATAATTCCGTCACTCATTTCATTTATCTTGTTTCTTTCAATTCTATTTCGAACAATTCCTACGTACTAAACGTGATATAAGAATTTATTTAGGTGATGCAAGTTGTAGTTGGTTAATTTTTGTAAGCTTATATATATATATATATATATATATATTATAAAAGCAGTAAGACATCAGAGATTGTAATTGTTTCCTAACCTTATCTTATTATATATAGTCACTTATGCAAGTAAGCAAATAGAAATCAAGAAATTTCAATTCAACATCAAATGCTGAACAAAAGCTGTTTCTTTTATGAAATTCCACGAACTTGAGCGTATAATTAATTTTTTTATCTTTTGAGATGATAGCTAAAACAGATTAGTTTCCCAAACAAACAATTATAGCTTTCTTTTTACCTTAATTTCTTTTATAATTATATTTTCCCTGGAAATTTTTATTATCATAACATTTCCCAAATGAAAGACGCGTTTACCTGTTGGGTCGTGCCATTTTTTCCCCCTTCTTTTATGGGCAAATTCAAAGGTGACGAGGGTTGGCTTCACAACCCAAATAGTTTCTTTTCTTTATGCCATAAATCACGGTGGCATTATTAAACCTAAAATCATAAGCGGCCCCACACTTTTTAAGTGGGCTAATGAATCCTTCCGTACATGGGCTCGATCCAGATTTAAAAAATATTAAGCTAAAGGACGTCAGCATCTTTGTGGAATAAGTTCATTTTTTTTAATTATTTGAAATTTTAATAATTATAATGGATATTCAATGTTAATTTTATCCTTTTATCTATGATTAGATGATCTTATGTGTGATGATATTAAACAGTCAATCTTTTTTTTAAATTTTTTTATCCTTGCATAGCCTTATACATATGACTGAAAAATTAGCTCGAAACACAAGAAAATATTTCTAGTTATGATTGTTTAATTTAACCGACGCCATCAATGATTATGGTCCCTGTCTTTTTCTCGAGAATATGGTCGGTTCACTTTCCAACTATATAGGATATCTTTACAAACTAATAAATTTATCTCTAGATTCTTTTTTAAAAAAAGTATACATTACTATATGTTCATTATTCCATCTCCCGACCCACTAACTTCAACTCAAAATTCTCGATTATATAAGAATATAGGATATATGATAAATTGTACAAATAGAAAAATAAAAAATTTCTTGCTGTTCTTGTTTTGCTATTTTCTTATAGTATATCAATTTTATATGAGCGACACCAGTCAATAACGATGTATCTACAATGCATATGTAAAATACTAAGTAAATTTAAAAATAAAAGAGTTATCATATTAAACCATATACATGAGTAACCGATAATGCGTATGTAAAATACTAATGCAATAGAATTTAAAAATAAAGAGTTATCATATTAAACCATATACATAATTAACCGATATTAAAAAAAAAAAAAAACAAACTTATGAAGTAGAAATACAAGTTTGTGTTGGTATATGTAAAATAATAAAATTTACACTATCTAAATTATAATATTTAAACATTTACATAATTTAATTACATGTTTATGATAATCATAAAGAATTAGTGATACAATAATAATTTGAAAAAAATAATTATACTATAAATTTATTAACATATTTCACTTTGTCATATTTCCAAGTTGGTTGAACTAACAAATAAACAATAATTATTTATATGACCTTTTAGTTAAAAAAACAAATGGTTACACATTTAATGTGCACATAGGTAATAAGAGATTAAGAGAAATTTATAGTCATTAATGTGATTATTTTGATTTCAAGTACATTTTACATATTTTACTATTTTTATAAAAAACACCTCTATTCTAATCTTTCTAAATACAATTAATTTGCCATCTATAAAGCATGATATATAATATTGATTAATGAGACATTAAAAATGATTGACTGTTTCTAGAAATTTTAATTTCTTAAAGAAAAATCTCAATATATTTTAAATTGTGTCGATGGGATTCGATTGCATATTTACACATCTTTCGTCTACACTTCTTCCCTTTGTCCCTCTATGAATACCCAATCCCAAAGGGAGTTTTGCATCGACAACCATTTTTAATGCCTCCTTATGTGAAAAATAGTCTTGCTTTACTTCTTAAATCTTGACGTTCATTTTTTTCGATAATCGTCATAACACTTCAATAATGTCAAGCTTAGGTAACTTTCAATCTTTTCATGATTCTAGGGGTAAGATTCAAAGAGTCATGGATGAAGTGGTGAGAGGCGAAGGAGAACCAAGTACTAGTTTGGGGAACTTGAGCCCAAGTGAGGAGCAGAGAACATTGAGTGAAGGTTCAACATTGATAAGTGGTAAGGGTCTGGGTTTTGACAGCGTCAATTCTCAAACTTGCATGTATGTCAAGCTTGCAAAGATAGTGCATCCGGTTCCCCTGGATAAATATTCAAATGATGGTAAGGGGAAGGAGTCTGCCAAGCTGTTGCACGATAAGGCGATTGATGGTAATGGGCCCCATGGAGTTAGTAATAACCTTACTAAGGCAAGGCTGGGGTTTGCAGGGTGGAGATGTGAGGGTATACTTCCTTCTTAGTCCGACTGGGTTTGCTTGTTGGGAAAGTAAAGGTTTGCCCTATAAGACATAGCATTTAAATTCGGCTTGAGGATGTCGTTCTCTCCTTTTTAGAAGGGGTTTTTTTAGTCAAAATAGGCTATCTTCTGCATAGCTGCTCTAAAATGCTTAGAACATTCTGGTAGCCTTTGAGGCTTATGCCTTAGTTTGTATATGAGGCCTACTCCAGTTCTATTCCAAAGGTATTACTACTTAAAGAAATTCAACGAAGGGTGGTGGTATCTTACAAGGCGCAAAAGTTCATTCATGCTCTTTGTTGGTCTAATGAGTTGAAATAGCCAGGAGTAGAAGAAGTGATTCTGGATCATTGACAAATATCTGGGTGAATTCGTACCTCCCTATCCATTCTACGATGCTGTCGAAATTGGGAACTTAGATGCAAAAGGTCAAAGGGATATTGATGAATTTATGAGGTCGCTAGGTGGGAAGCCCCTGAATGCCAAGCTCGTAATCAAGAATTTCTTAGAGGCTAAACTCATCATTGAGGGTGATGAGGTGTCAGCTCCTGAAGATGTGGAATGATTATTCGAGTGTGGATATACTCTTCCTTCCCTCCCCTCCCCTTCATTATCTGTCAAGTCAAGCTTTAGAGGAAGAACGTTGTTGTTTTTTAGTTTGTGGTTTCCAAGCATTCGAGCTCGACTTGGTAGGTCTTTGTTTCTTTTGCTAACTTCTTGTTGCTACCTTTTGTTTTAGATGCTGAGATGGAGATGAGGGATGTGAATAAGTTTCTCGCGAGGTTATCCAAGAACAGGAAGAAGGCCTCTGCTAAAAGGAAGGAGTATGCAGAGAAATAGGTTGTCGAGGTCGAGGTGCAGGGTTAAAGCATTCCTGCTCCTATTGCTAACCAAAGTGTTCAAATCGTACACACTTTGTTGTGCCTTTAGTCCCCTGAGGTGCAAAGTATGCTTTAACTTTCCATCGTTATTGTCTTGATGAACATTCAAGTGCCCCCAGGATTGAGGCTGCTAAGAGTAGCACTAATGTTCGTGTTGACCCTAATAGGTCTAGGTTCTACAAAGATTGGCCCAGCACAGCTGTTGCTGGAGGACCTTTGGAATTTGTTGGAGGTAGGGCCATGAAGCGGAGTGATATTGCTATAAAGTGGACCTCGTTTAGGGAATTTGATATGGTTTAGGATGAGAGATAGGAGTACCTTGTTCAACGAGCTGAAGTCCGTAGAAAAGGCATTGAACTTTTTAGCGTGTAAGATGTATGAGGTAATTTTCTTGTTTGCTTCTAATTATGGCGACCTTTTCAAGAGATCTTATTTGCTTGTTTCATATTTTAGGCTATGGTAACTACTATTGAGGCCGTAAAGTACGCTAAACAGAATTAGGAGTGGTAAGTTGTTCTCTCATACCCATTAAACTCTTTTCATAGGTTTCTTTTCTAATTAATCGTGATGTCCCCTAACCTTGGTTTTGAGGAGGTTAAGAGGTTAAAGGGTGGTTTTCCGAAAGAGCTCATCAAGGCGAGGCAAAAGGAGGTGAGGGTCAAGAGCAACCTAAGTGCTACCTTGGAGGAGAAGCAAAAGTTACTGGATGATATGGGGACTAAAATCTTACAGTATTAAGGTGAGGTAGTTGAGACCAAGAAGCAGTTATCGGTACTTAATGTCTCTACTAGGGAGTATAAGAACAAGTGGAAGGGCATAAAGCAAGAACAGGATTCTTTGTTCTGCTAACTAGGGGAGGCTACTATAAAGCTTACTAAGTAGAATATGGTGGATGAGGTAATTGTCTTGGAGCTCAACAAATTAAAGGAGAAGGTTGGGGTATCTAGTTTAGAGCAGGTTGGGATTGTTCCCCCTCTCCCTCTCTCTCTGTTTTTTTTTTTTAGTTATTTCTTTTCGTGCAGGCTTGTATGGCGAGCTTCGGGAGTGGGTGGCTTATGAGTAAAGTGGCTAAGAAATGGGGTCTAGAGGAGCTCTTTAAGAGTGACCAATGGATCAACCTCTAGCAGAGGCTTGCGGGACATAGCTAAGTTAATATAAAGAAGTGTTGGAGAGATACTCAAACTGAGACCTCGGATTCCTAGCCATGTGGCTTGGTGAAGCCTTTTATTGATGCTGAAGAAGGAGATGGTGAGGATGATGAGGTAGAAGGTGAGGAAGAAGCCCAGGAGCTAACAAGGGTTGGGGAAGGAGCCATAGCTAAGGATGCTACTCAAGGAGAGTGTTAGCAGGTCCTTCCTGTTGTGGCTTTAGCTTCATTTTGGCCCCGAACCATGCGAAGAGGACCGAGTTGAGGATCCTGTAAGGGTTTGCAGTATAAGTCTAGCCTAAGCTATCCAAGATGCTCCTTGTCTTGTCACAAGTCAGGAGATCTTTGTGACTGCAAGATAGTAGAGAAAGTAGTGTAGGTTGTTTTTGAGCTTCACTAAGGACCTCATTGTTGTTTTGGCCCTCAAGGCAGCCTTATGGTTGTAATCCATTGATTAATGAATAAAGGGAGAGTTTATTCACATATTGTTTTTTTTTTTTGCATCATCATTTCTTTTTTTTTCAACCTTCGAGGTCTCTTTTATGCGTTGATTCCATTAAACGAACTAAATGTTCTCTTCGTGATTCTTCCTTCTAATTGTAGTCTCATTGCATTTTATTGTTGAGATCTTACTAAGTATTTGTAGTTTTACTTTGTTTTTTGGAGGTTGCGTTTGAGTTTAGTGGACTTAGTTTGCTATGTCAAGACTGCTTTTTTTTTTTTTTTTAACTCAGCTTTGAATTTATTATTTGGTGATTGCATAAAGTGATTCGGATTAGTCGATCTGGTACTTAGGCAGTGGCAGGTTTGTGACAAACTAGTTATAGGAGATGACATTGGGTGGTAGGTAAACTTGCATGTGGCTGAAAATTTTCTTTGTTGAAGCTTCATGTATTCTTGAGGTTTAATTAGACAGCTGGGGATGTAGCATGCAAAATCTTTGAGATTTGATCACATTAAATGCTATCAAGATATGCATTTCCTCATTGCCTATAAGTAGTGCCTTTTCGGCTAGAGTGGTGTTCATCACATCTTCAAATAACTTAATTCTTAAACTCTGGGTTGAATTCCTTCTTTCTTGTCCATATTCCCATCCTTTGCACCTCTCTTTTGGTTAAAATGTTGCCATCCTGAATTGGTACCTTTCTTAACCTATTGTGGTTAGACAGGTTGAGCCTTTGGGGCTTGTGGGTTGTAGGTTTTGATTGTTGTTACTACTGTCTCTATTTAATGGTGTCGATCGCTCCATTATCTCTGTTTTTGTAGTATCGGGAAAGGGTTGAGGTAGTGGTCTAGAAATTGTGTTGTTTGATGTGTTGGCCCTTGGCCTGGTTTAGCTCTTTCTCTACTTCTAAGCTTGTCTTGGGTTGTGTTTCTCTTCTGTTGCCCCAAGGTTGGGATCACTGGCTTCAAAACTTATGATGGTGGTCATAGTGATTATAATGTGGTGAATATGGAGAGTTAAGGCTTGTACCCCTTCTATGGTTTGAATCTATGGGTGTAAAAAAAAATTGATGAAATCAAAAAACTGAATCGCAAGCAGAAAGCTAATATAAAAAATATGGTTAATTGGTCAACTGGCTTTGGTTTAGGATTACAATTATTATTTTTTTTTTGGTTTTTAATTTCAATTTCGGTCTGTAACCACAAAAGCCAATGGTTAACAGTTAACCATTTTAATATTTATAAATATATTATATAATTTATATGTACATATAATTATTTTTTAAAGAAATACATATACATTATAATTTGCATATATTAATATTCCTTTGATTTTGATCAAAGTACTATGTTTTGTCCTATGTTTGATGGGGACATAATGTGGTAACTGATTTGGTTTGATTTTTTTGATGATAATACATCCAAAGGCTCGTTTTTCCCCTTTTTCTTAAATTGATTTTCCTGTTATTTTTTTAGCTAGTGTAATATATATATTAATATAAAGAAAAACTGTATGATAAAGAATAAAAAATAAAGTTTGTTGAAACTATCAATTTGATTTTTTGAAACCATTACATTAAATAGTAAAAAACTGAAAACCGAAAAAATAGTTAACCATTTATAATAGACCCATTAAGGATCGAGATATTAAAAACTGATCATTATGGTTAGGTTTAAAAAGTAGGGCTATGGACCAATTAACCGAACCGTAAATACCCTAACTCGATCTTTTGATGGCTTATTTAGGGTTGAGGTTATCGTGGAGGGGGGGACCTACTTCTCACACTTCAAGTTCCTTTCCTTGAGCCATTTTCATGGCGAGTGGAATGGCAAAAGGCAAGGTGCTTGGGGTGGTTATAGCTACAGGCGGCTAAGTTTAAACATTTCTTATTAGGGTCATTCATTAGTTACTTCTCTAGTTGGGATTCCTGAGTGAATGGTGTATCATTATCCCATCTGTTTTAGTAGTGTAATCTGGGTGTCTTGGACCCGAGGATTGTGCTTCTTTTAACTCAAAGACTAGATGTTAGCTCGAACTGGGATGTTACTCAGTTCGAAGACCAGGAGCCTTTTATTTCGAGAATTAGGTATCCTTCCATTTCAAAGGCCGGATGTACTTATAGGATTTTAAGCTTGTAAATATTTATCTTATAATGTTTTGGCCACGATGCCAACTAAAACAATCTTGGCTGAGAAGTCAGTCAAAACTACTGCAATGATCTGCTTTGAATAAATGAAATTTATGTTTTCTTTTTGCCTTGAATTCTTTCTTGCCTTGTCATGTAGTTTAAGCTTGTGCTTGGGCTTGCTCTTGTCCATGGTGATCTAGTCAGAATAATTGACTTAGCCCATTAGCATGCTACATCCAAGCTCTTGGGGGTTTTTCCCTTCAGAGGGAGTTTCTTAAGCTCTTCGATGAGACTTACCCTTAAGAGGGAGTTACTCCAACTCTTCATTGAGAGTTACCCTTGAGAGGAGTTATATGAGCTTTTGGGTAGAGTTACCTTTAGGTGGGAGTTATTTGAGCTCTAGGTGGTGGTGTTATTCTTGGGAGAGAGTTGCTCAAGCTCTTAGGGGGAGTTGTTCATAATCTAAGTCCTGGGGAGCCTAGCATAAAAATCTAATTTTTTTTTATTTCCTTTCCTTGCTTATTTCATGAGATTGGTATTATTTCTAGTATCGGGAAGCTTTGAAATTAATCTAAGGCTTTCCATGATTTTTTCTATTATGCTTTTCTTATTTCTTTATGGAACTTGTCCATTTCAAAGTTTTGGAAAGTCTTGATAACAAAATAAGATTTCCATGTTTTTGTTTTAGCATTTGCTTATATGATTTTCTATTCTTTTATTTTCCTACATAAATTTATTTATCTCATAACATAACTATTAAGTTCATATTTATGTATAGGCATTAAGTGATGTTATTGTCTGAATAAAGTTTTCAAAATAGGATTATGAAATATCTTCTTTTACATGAAAATGATACTAAATCATCAAAGGCAATGATTTTCAATACTTAAGAAGAATTTTACTAAGACTTGGGATAATTGTTCAACTACATTCTTTCTAAAGCATTAAAATAAATATATCATGAATTTTTAATTTTGATAATTCTTCGTTATGAAAAATTTTCTTAAAATTTATTTATATGGCTTATGTTGATATTTTGATAAACTCTGAGGAACAAAACAAATTTTCCAAGATAAGCCAGAATTAACTCACTAGTTAAAATCCACTTTGAGACAAAATCGGTTTACAACTTAAGAAATCAACTTTTGAGAAGTAAATTCATTTTCATAAAGCTAAGGAAGTACAAAAATAATAGTTATAGTAATTAAACACCTACTTGTAATAAAATAAAAATTTTGGTTTTCTTCCAACAATTTAAAAGAGAGTTTTATAAACTTAACTTTTCAAAATTTTAAAATAAATTATTTTATGAAAAATCAGTTGGGAAAACATCACTAAGATCATGCATATAATATTAGTTTATATTAATATTATATGATTTTCAACTATATATGTATCTATATGCTTGTTGTAAGATTTTTGGATGATATAAAACTTGGAAAATTGCAAGTTTAAGGGTTAGAACTTTTGGGTCAGATTTGTATCAACCCATTTCGAAACCCAAATGGCTTTAAATGTTAAAAATAACCTTAGAAATAAATAGATCTTTTCGAATTGATAGAAAACAACTACTAATATGCAAAATTCCGAGTTAAAATGAGTAAGTTATGTCTGTTTTAAGTTGAAATTTTCCTCAATTCGAATTATGATGAGAATAATAAGATAAAATTAGAAATTGGAGTAGAATCAATATGAAATACTCATTTATGATATTTTTTTTCTAAGTGATGAGGAATACGAGACCCCTCCCTTCCTGAGGGCTACTTTGATTAAGGATTGCACTAAAGACTAGTGAGTTTTCATGTACGTTTTGCGAATCCGTCCATATGCTTGTAAAGTAGAGAACTAGATTATAAGAAAAGTTAAAATTGGTATGCATGTAGGATATTATGGGATTTACGTATGTGATTTGTTATGTGTGATTAATAAACGTTAAGTATATTGAAACTTGATTGGTTGATTAAAGTGAACTGTTTTCCTGTTATAATGACTTGAATATAAATATTGGCTGATCACTTAATTGAAATTAATTGCTGATTGGGAACCTCTTATAACAAATGGATCATGCATATCATTTAAAGTATCACATTTGCATTTTTCTACTACTCCTCTGTGAGGGATTGAAAAAGTAAGATGCCTTACTACATCTTGAGGGACTAGGACGTTCGGGAATATAGTCTTATGGTGTAGCCAAGTTAGATCAATCGCTTTGGGTAGGGAAAACCCGAAGACTAGTAATATGGTTGATTGGAACCTCAAGACGCGTGTGTAATTTCAAGAAGGTTATTGGACCCATTCAAAAATTCCAAGAAGGTCATTAGACCCATTAAAAAATTTCAAGAAGGTTACTGGACCCCTTTCAAATCATTCCTTAACCCCCATAATGGAAGGTACAAATCCATTCTACATATGTCACCGGATAGTCGTATGTATTTGTTTGATCATATGGATGTTGCATCTCGTATGCTTGCTAATGGAATCATTTGGTTGTTTTGTTGTGGGTACGTTTGCGTAAAGAATTATCTCACTAAGCTAGTTGTGCTTACCCCCCAATAGTTTATTTTTGTAAGAAATTCATAAGGCTGAGATTATAAGACGGTCCTCATATTATGGGTATACACGTGATATGAAAACTTTAAGATAATCCTTCTAAGCCCTTATTTAAGGTCATGACAAAATCGATCTGATGTGTGGCATAACATTCTTCATTGCCAAGCTCGAGAGGTAAGGTGTTGATATTGCGAGGGTGAACACGTTAGTTATCGAGCCTATACAGCTCGTGGTTGTACGACCTTAGTTTAGACCTAAATTCATGCTTCATTTGTTCATAGGTTTGATTGAAAAGAGTATCGGTGCTACTATCGATGTCAATCAACACCCTTTTAACCTTTCAACCTGATATTCAAGCTACAATAACCAGAGTCTCTTGGTGTGGAAAGTTTTCATTAGTAAAGGAGATGATAGTGTCAACCTTAACTCTTTTAGGTTCCAGGTTTGTCACTTGCTTAAATCACTCAAGCTCGAGTTTAGTTATAGCCCTACTCGAGTTGAGGTCAATGGCCCTCCTACTATGGCTTGATCTTGCCATGGTGATCTCGAGTGGGCCACGGCTGGTTATGGGTCTCAGGCATTAGTCTCTTGGTTTTTCTCCCTTTCGTTAGTTTTCCTTTTTTGAGTAGGTGGCTCGAGTTTTGTACATTATGGACAATGTTCTATTTCAACCATTCACGTTGTATGGCATCTTCAATGGCACTTTTTATCTACCAGCGGTTCTTCGTATCATGCCTACGATTGCGGTGATACTTGCAATATTCCTTTGATTTTTTTTCACTTTGAGTTGGGCCTCATAGAATGAGGAGCTTGTAGGAGGCTTTGATTCCTTACTTCTAGGAACACATCATGTATAGGTAGCTTCAAAGTTGTGAACTCGTCTTACATTGGGAAATGTTTCCTTTTATCATTATCTTTGTGACCTGAACTAACATCATTTTGGTTGTTAAAGTTGAAGCGATCTTTTGGGCACCCATTTTCTCGATGCTGATTTTGTTTAGCTCGAGCGGGTTTGACCTTAGCCTCAGTCTCCTTTCTAGTGTTCCTGGTGTCTTCTTGTCGAATGTATTTCCGTGCTTTCCCTTTTATTTACTTCAATGTGGTGAGCTGAAATTTCAAAATGGAGTCAAAGAAAGGATTGTTTATAAGGACTCTTTGTTTGATGGCTTCAAAGGCTACACCTTGATTCAAATTTGGGACCTATAGGCATGGTTTATTGAATCTTGCTAGATAATCTTTCAAGGTTTTGCCTTCCCTTATCATATAGTGTAAATGTATGGAGCGTTCTTCTCTGGTGGTTTACTGACCATGAAGTATGCCACAAAAAGTTCATTGAGCTGATTGTATTTGGTTCGAGCTTGTTGAACCAAACCTTGTTGCACCTCAGAAGGTGGTGGGGAAGGTTTTATACGAAATGGCATATGAAAATTATGTATCACCATAGCTGATTGGAATTGGGTGATGTGGTCCTTCGGGTTGGTAGTCCTATCATAGGACTCCAGATTCAAAAGTCGAGCTCCAATCGAAAGTACTTCCGATTTAATCTTAGTAATGAAGGGCCTTTTTTTAGGTATTATTTTTGCGGTAGATGCGTTCCTAAAACTTTCTCTAATTGTTGAGAGTCTCCTTATCATATTCTTAATGTCCTTGAGAGCGCGTTCTTTCTTTAAACCTGGATGGGCTAGCGTGGTAGGGAACACTGACGTATTGTCCTAGTGAGCTTAGGCCAAGCTAAGACCTATGTGATTTACCTTCAAGCAACCATCATTGTTTATGTGACGGTTTGAGGAGGTTTGGGTGGGGTGTTGAAACACCTTAGGTCCTCAGGGTGTCTTAGATGCGGTTCTTACTAGGCTCTAAGAGGTAATGGATCTTCGGTATGCGTCTGGTATTTGTCTCGAATTATAGGATCGAGCCCTGGTGGAGGCGTTAGGCCGTGTAAGAGTTGTAGCATGACAGTGGTGTCTATAGTGTGATATCCGATCATGCCTCGAGGTTGAGCGGGTTAGGAAATTACTCCATCGTGCATTGGAATATTGTTCTTCCAAGTGGAGGTTCTTTAGCCCTTCGGGCTCTGTAATTCTAGCTTGTAGGAGGGCATTAGAATGCTTGTTCGTCAACATAAGTTCTCAAGCTCCATAATATGTCATAGGTCTAGAAAAACTGGCATTGCTAGTAGTAGGTGGTTTTGGCTGCAATAACTTAGGAGCTCCGTCATCTGTTGGAGTAGCTACTGGCTAAGTAGGAGTCGGATCAAGTTATTTCTTACTCTGTTGAGGTTTCGACATGGTGATTATTGTAGGTTACTATTTACAGTATGTGTTATGGGTTTCTTGTCTTGGTGAGAGGGTTGGTGTTTATGGGAGAGCAAAGTGGAGAAGGTAGCTTGAGATAAGGAAGGAAGTCTTTTTCCCATGGATGGCACCATATGTTGCATGAGTTGACTCCATTGATAGAAATTTGCTCCCTACAAACACAGAAAAGTGGTCAGTGGTACATTTGGGGATTGCTCAACTCAACCACTCTGATACTTAAGTTAGTTTATGGGCCTGTCTTAGGTAACCTACTCAAGGAGGTAAAATACTCAATAAAGAAAATGTCTCCCTCCATAGTTCATGGCCATACTAGAATGGGGTCTATTGAATCTTTTGTATTAGAGCAAATCTCCATCTGGTAGCTGACTTAAGACCTGAAGTGACGGGGGTACCCGAGTTAGAGGAGTTTCTACTGCATGGAGTGTGGCCGAGCTAGTGATATCCCCTCTAGTCCCAGGTTGAGATGAATATGCACAAGGATCTTATAGAGTTGGGACTTGAGATCGAGCTCCCGAGCTTCCCCCGTGGTCCAGGTGGTCGTGAGCTCAACTATCCTTAGTTAAGGTGTGACTTTGAGGTATCTTTGACTATGAGCTCTTCATGAGCCAATAGTATGGATGATCTTCTGGGCTCTTCTTAGACTATTTGGTGCATGTGCTGATGTGGGCTGAGTGGGTCCTAGCCTATATATCACTATTAACAATTACCAAATTAAAGTTTGCATGTATGCTTTTGCTACGTGAACTAATTTCCTTTAACACTTTTTGTCACGCCCCAACGAGTACCCTAAACGTGACAGCCCGCCATACGCAATATTAAAACTTGAGAATGACTACCTCAGTCACTCAAAAGCTTCCATATCGGTACAAGGCATACATTCACAACAAAGGGAGACCGGTGGAGTAATGTATTTTAAGATATTGGCAGCGGAACATGCAAAATAACATTTAATATATTTCATTGAAATAAAAAGTCTTACAACTTCTAAGGGGCATTCCCCCGATAATAACAACATGGTCTTGCTAACAAAAGCTAGAATATTTTAGAAGAAATCTACTCTAAGACTACAAAAATAGAATTCCTCCAAAAGCTTCTCAAAATAAAGATTCTACCCGGGTGGTCAAGATGGTCTCGGGTGCAAAAAGATAACCCTGCAAAGTCAAAAGTCTATAGAAGTATAAGCATGACTTGCTTAACGAGATATTCCTTACGCAAAAGTACTCATGACAAGCAATCAACCAAGTTTATTAAATAAGCATATGAAATGCAACAACCATATGATCAAACAGTACATACGACTATCCGGTTTCGTATGTGTGATGGATTTACCCCTCCATCGGTGGTTAGGGAATGCTTTGAACTGGGTCCCGAACGACCTCCTTAAAGTAGCGCGCGTATTGGGGTTCTAACGAACTGTATTACTAGTCCTCGGGCTTTCCTTACCTAAAGCGATCGATCCGGCTCGGCTACAACTTGAGACCGTATTTCCCGAACGTTCTAACTCTCAAGGTTGTAGCAAAGCAGCTTACTTTTTCGGTCCCAAGCTAAGGAGTAGTAGCAAAATTTCGAAATGATATTCTAAGTGATATGCATGAGCAATTTATTATATGGGGATTCCAATATGACATTAAATCATTTAAAGCGATCAAACAATATTTGTACACATAATAATACATACATGGAGACATTTATATCAATCACAAATCGGGTTCCGATATACTTATAGTTCATTGATCGCGACCAACGATTCACATACATAATACTTATGATAACCCGCATACATATCCATTTTATCTTTTTCCTAACATCTAGTGCTCTATTCTATAAGCACATGCGCGAATACATTAACATAAAGGAAACTCACTCGTCCATCGCGTTCTTCTAGGAGTCGAAGTAATCCTCGGGGAAGAGAAGATCTTGGTCCTCGACACCTAAGCAAAAGAAATACCCGACATGAGTATTTCATCCAAGATCTAATCAAACTCTATAATTCTATCTTATTGAATTCGTCAAAATTCGCACGAATGGAAATTCCAATTTAAAATGGCCATAACTTGCTCATTTTAACTCGGAATTTCGCATATTATATATCGGTTTCTATCTACTCGAAAAGATCTATCTATTTCTAAGGTTATTTTTATCAAAAAAAGTTATTTAAGTCTCGGAATAGTAATGTACAGATTTGATACGAATTTCAAAAATAGAGTTTTCGAACTTTCTTCATTCAAGAACTTTTGTACAAAAATATAGATATATTTGTATGGTTGAAAAACCCTTTGAATACATATGTATATACTCAAACCATATGCATGAATTTAGTGGTGTTGTCTCAACAATGATTTTGTAAAACAATGTATCTTAAAAGTGAGATAAGCTTAAGACTTGAAAAGGAATTAGTTTTGTTTTGAAAATTTTCCTAAATTATCATAAGTGATTATTTCCTTCTTTAACTCCATTTCTTAGTTATTGAGAATAATTAAATTTTCAAAAAAAAAAATTTTAATCTTTTAAGATCCCCATAACTTTATTTCTATTGGTTTGGAAAACATAATTTTTCTAAATATCTCATAGTTATATGTTCTAAAATCTTTCTAAAGTTAGATCCATTTTAAAAGAGTAATATCAATAGTTTTATAAGTTCTTTATTATTATTATTTTTATTTCCTAAGTAAGACTTATTCTTAAAAGATTATTTTTGATAATTTTGAAAAACTTGTTTAGACTTTAGTATTTTAGAGTATTGGTAGAAAAACTTTGGTAAATGAGTTTAAGAAAACTTTTGTTTAAACAAGAATTGTATTAAAAGAAACTTTCTTATTTTATTGGTTTGAAAAGAGAGTTTGTAATAACTTTACTTTATGTATTTCTTGATAAAATCACAAATAGTGTTATTACTAAAACTTGAGCTAAACTTATCTAACTTTGGAAAATATTTATTAAGATAAAACTTTAAGTCTTTATAGAAAAATAATCTCTTATGTGACAAAATTTATTTTTAAAGAAAGTTTTTATTTTTATTTCTTAAGAAAACTCATTTTTTTTTTTGTTATGGTTGAGACAATAACTATATGTTCATGCATGAATGAGATTATGTAACTATGAGAAGCAAAATAAATCAACATAAAATAAGATAAAATATAATAAGAGCATAAAAGTAAAGTCAAGTATTGAGAACCTTAGCTTCATCAAGGTATCCCGGGACTAAGAATAGACTAGTCCTCAAAAGAAACGAAAAGCAAAGAAAGAAAATTGTTTTGACTTGATATGGACAAGTCTAAGACTAGAAAGACTAGTCTTAATAACAACATGAAATAAATAAATTGCATAACTTGAAAGTAAATAAATAATCAATGAGCTTATATGCTCTAAATAAATATATATACATAATATACATAATACTTTATGTAAGTTAGGTTAGAACAAATAATAATAACAATAACAATAATCACATAATAACATAAAGAAAAGAGTAGAACATGAACAAAAATAAAACATGAATAAATTGTTACTTCTTTAACTCAATGAGTTTAAGAAACATACACTAAACTCATGTTAAGTTATATGAACATGATGAGTGAATATGAGAACTTTTACCTAAAGTTTATGGGTTTGTTGAAGAAGAAAAGAATGGATTGGAGTAATATGTGGGAATGGGTTTTTCTAAATAAAAGAGAGGACTTGAGAGAAATCTTGAGAGGGGAATTTTATGTAGTGATTTTGAGAGAGTTTTAGTATGAATTGTGTTGTGTGAAAGAATGAAAGATGAAGGGGGTATTTATAGATTTTTGGAGTGGAAATTAGTGTAATAAAACTTAATTGAAATTGAAATAAAAATGAGAGGAAGAGGACATGGGGTGCGCCGGTTTTAGCTTAAAAGAGGGGAGAAAATGATTTATTTTGTTTGTTTTGTAATAAAAGAAGTAATGTGTAAGGTATGATGTGATTAAAGTTGTATGGAAAAGGTAAATTGTAAGGTATAGGTATGATAGTGTGTAAGAATAGAGTGTAAGAAAAAGTAGAGTTAGGTGAATAGTAGAAAAGTACTATGAATAGTAGACTAGACAATTAAAATACCGGTAGTAAAGAAAATACGCGTAAACGACCTATATCTGATATTTTTAGTTATCGAAAAATTCTAAAACTAATATTTTTAGGCTTTCCTATATTATTACGAACCATATTCCACAATTATCTCAATTTCGTTTTCTAGGGTTTAGGACCACGGGATTGCCGGATCTAGATTCATTAGACTAAACATAAACTAGGTTAACTTTAGGGTTCCAGTTTGACTTCCGGTTCTTAAGGTTTGCTTATATAATCGAAAAATCTAGAGGCTTACACTTTTAGCTGACATGGACAATTCTAATGATATGAATACATTTGTCATAGAATATCCTAGAAAATATTTTCAATTTAGGGGTTTAAATTAGTTTTAATCCATAGATATTTTTCCAGATATAAACTCTCACTTTGGATATCCTCCCTTAACTTATGTAACTTTTCAACAACCTAATCATGCATTTGTAAGAGTTCTAAAATAACAAAAAACTTCAAGAGTCCCTAGAATTCTTTGAAAAGATAAGGCTCTTTTAAAATACTCAACCCTTTTTTCTAATAACATATACTACACGAATTGCTAGTAACAACATGAATATTTTTTTTAGGTGTTTGTCTTAGATTCTTGCAGTTAGAGGATTAAGCTGTCAAAGCTTGAGATTATTGGTAATGGGCCTAGAAAGTAAACTAGAGTAGAAGAATGACAGAGGTTTATTGATGGTGCCATTCTGACACTTCAGTTAATAAGGTATATGAGATATTATGTTAATGGATAACTTTCCATTAAGGCATGTTTCTAGTTCTTCGTGGATGTGCTGGGAAAGCTAGCAAGTCCATTTGGTCACGTGGTTGTGAAGCGGTTAGTGCAGTTAGATTGGAGATAAATAGAATATGGACGAGTTGCTACTAAGCAAGGGCAGATTGGTTTGCCTTCTTGAATCTCCTCCAAGGTCCTTCATAGGTTGGACATGAGCCTTAGTTGGTCGGCCTAAATCCAAAGAGGCTGGACTAGGTGTAAGGAGGCCATGCACAAAATAGTCTATAAACAATAGGAAGTCACCAACATAGGGAACTTAAATCATTCTTGTTACATGTAATGAATAAATGAGGAGTGGAAGAACATATTAGAATGACATGAAACTAACACGGATTTAAGAATAATTTAGAAATTAGTTAGGATTTAATCAAAGGAATGAATCTTAACAGTTTAGCTTATGTTTATGTAATTGATGAGTTTGACACTCGAGAATGAATTATGGGATAAATAAGTCAAAGATTGGATTTATACATAGAAAAATGCAAGAAATCCCCCTCAAATATAGTTGGATCATTGTTGAAAAAGGACTTAAGATGATCAAAATGATGGAACAGTCTAGAGATAAAGGTTGGAGCAACTCGCCAATTGGCATACTTTACTTGAAAATTAGATTTAAATGAATTGACCTCTCCATAGTATGTTCCTAACCTAGAAATTGTGTTATTTAAGGGTTGGATTCTTAGAAGTTATGTAAATACCAAGTACATGGATATTGTTGTTTTGGGCGTGTTGGGTTTAAAATTCAAATAAATTAGTTTTATTTTGATATTCTAATGTTATTTTTATTTTATAATGGAATATGTTTATTTGAGTTGTTGATTGTTGTATTATATTCTAACAAGTTATGGGGTGCTAATTGCGAGAAGTGTTGGAACCATTAGATGTTATATTTTTTGAAATTGTTTTGGTTGATTGTACTACATGCATTGTTTTCATTAAACCTTACACTATATCATCAAAATTAATTATTTGAATCTTGTCGTATTTTTATAAAATTTACTAGGTGCATGGTTGATTTATGTTAGTGAAATTGTTGAAGTGTATAAAGGTAGTTATATTATTGGTGTTGGTTGTGGTCCGATAATGGACATGTTTATGTGGCTTGATTGTGGATGCATTGGATGGAGACTTTATGCTCATATCTCTACCAAGAACTCGTGCCTGTAATTGTTTTTGTTGAGGCTTTGCAGCTATAATTGTGTTGTTGAGGCTTAGTGCTCATTAATGTAATGTTTGTGGCTTTGATTGGTTTTTGTTAGTAGTACTGGTTTTGATAAAATGCTTTTGAAAATAAATTTAAGGGCCTCATTCTAATAGATTTTGTTTTCAGTGTAGCTTATCAAATTAGTTTGATTATTTTATTAGTTGTATCGCATGTGATATGACAACATATGTGTTTATTGAATGTTTTCTGCTCATTCCTTATTTTTTTAGGTATTGATTCTACAGAGATCAAGGCATAGAACTGGCATATGGGAAATAACAACTAATACAACTAGGAGATAAAGGATTTCTGGCATATGGGTGTAGTTTTGAGTTTTACATAATTCTTCTTTAATTTAGTAGAGGTATGTAGTGAGGTCATCACGTCTCGATCTTTGAGTGTAAAATGTCATTAGATATATAGTGAGCAATTTAAAAATCTATATATTAATTAATAAAAAAGAACATTATAAAAAGAAAATAATAAAAAGAAAAAAAATAGTAAAATAAAAAATCTAGGTTAAAATAAAAACCTAAGTTACTAATTAACAAAAATCAAAAGAGAGATTAGAAACCCTAAAACACAGTGTGAAGTGACAACTAAAAGCCTACAACAAACCATCTTTCATTTTCCCTTTACGACACCATTACTCACATTAGCACCAACACCAACATTAAAACCAATATCGTAACTAAGACTTGTAAGCTATTAAAATTCAACACATCATCATTACCATCTTCATCTTCATCGCCTTCTCCCTCTATTACAAATTTACAATGGCCCCACCACCACTACTATTCTAGGACAACGGAAATGCTAATAATAGTACTATCGTACAATCACAAGTGATACTATTATCTTTTCTTACAAATGAACAAGCAAATTTACAACCACCATCGAGCGATGGTAATAGCAATGTAAATGTGATCACGCTTTTTCTATATATGCTTTTTAAAACTCTTTTTAGTTATATTCAATTTCCTTTAAATGAGCAAATCTTTAACCGACAGTGTATCGGGTGCGTGTACAGTAATAAAATTTTGGTGAATACCGAGTCGAATCCATAGGGAGTGAGGACTAGCTATCAACTATATCAGTCCAATTCATAGCTAGGCAAATCAAAAGATGTTTCTATTTTTGTATTTTCTTTTAATAAAACTAAACTACTAAAAATCTTGGATTTCCAACACCTTTGAATGGATTAAGTTATTAGCCAACAGATCTGAATAATCAATCAATGTATGCTACTGATTAGAAATACAATTGCCAATCCAAATTGTCAATGGGTTCAGTATTTTAATCAAATAAGCACCAGATAATAATCCCTTCTTCTAAAGTGAACTATTATCCTAGATTTACCAATCAATGTTCCCTATTCCTAGGAAAATGATAAATTGACAAATCTATGTAATTTACCAAACCTTAATAGAATTCAAATTCCATATCCTTATGTGATTTCAAATCCTAATTAGATATTCACAATATCAATTAGAAGAGAATTTCCCAATTGCAATCCTAATCCATCATGAATTCCATATGTAATATAAAATACATGATTTGTGAAAAATCATCAACAATCCGAATATGAACAAAAATTTAATCAACAATAGAAATCATCAATCATATGAATCAGATCAACAACTCAAAACCGATTTAAGATCAAAGGAATCAAGCATCAAATATCATCCAACATTTGAATATGAGAAAAAGAACAAAATCACCTGTCAAAGAAATCTTGTTCTTGAAATCCAAATCCAAACAATGTTTTCCACTTGAATCTCGGTGTGGAATCCTTATTCAATCAATAAGATAATTTAACTAGTGTTCAAACCCTAATTCTAGATCTAGGAGCAAAAAGGAATAGAATGATTTTTGTGCCTAGGGTTTCTTCTTGTTTTTCAAATGACAATATGATGAATTTATATAAAGGGTTACAGGGGAGTTATACTGGCATTAAAGGCTGGCGGCCTTTAATTAAATTTGACCGGCCTTTAATGGGAAAATTAATCTTCGAGAGCAATTTTGAATATACACCGGCTTCAACACCGGCGGGGTATCTGTTCCAGCTGTCGACGTACAATGAAAAGTCACAAACCGCTTGATTTTCCCTTATGAACGTTGGCGGCTTTGATTCTCACTGTGCCGGCGTATCTTTAAAATTGCAGAAGCTGGCTTAATTTCTTCTTCAACACGGGCAGCGTTCGATCCGGCTTTAAAAATTTGCATTCTGTACACGCGTAACACTGGCTCAAAGCCGGCGGCGTAGACAAGGATTTTGCCGGCGTATGTATAAAAATTTGCAGCGCTGGTAAAGATTTCTTCTAAGCTGGCAGCGTAGCTTCCTTAATGGCCAATGTACTTCTGTTTTTATCCAAAATTGATCAATACTTCTCCAATTTGCATGTATTTGATTCATAAGTCCTCAATGACCTGAATTAACATAATAAACACACTTAAGTACTATTTCCACTTGATTTCTATAAAATCTATAATAGATAAACACGATTTTTTAATTGCAAAATTGAGTAAAATATGACTTTATCATAATACAACTTCTATAGGAAACACCTAGCTCCTGTACTTGAGCTGTAGTCTGCCTTGGTCTAAGCCAAATAAATTCGTGCTGCAACAAATAAAAACTATAAGGGCGTAAGCTATACTAGCTTAGTGAGTGAAAACTTCCATATCGCAATTAAAACATATCATTCGAGCAAGTGATTAATCAGTCAAATGGTATGCATCAATCACGTGACTTCAATAAACATATGACCAGCTGGCAGTCATATGTGGATGGACTTGCACCCTCCATCCCGGGTTAACAGATTAATGAATCCTGCGGTACGACGCTGTTTAGGCTCACAGTCAACCAACTCATATTCGTTTTATGGATCACGATTAACCAACTCATATTCGTTTTATGGATCACAAAAAACCAACAAATGCTAATGCTCCATCCCCATCGTGTTATGAATGAGTTCAAGTTCATCTTCAATTTCGAATAATCAATTATACCAGTTCTTTTAGGTGATCAAGCAATACTCGCAGACGATCAATCCTAGCTCATCTATACAAGCAATGATTTATCACCCGGCTTCGATATTCTTTAAATTCAACTTCACATAACAACAACAGATAAATATAATTCCCATACGACCCCATCATGCATATTCATTTTATCTTTGCTAAGTAACTAGTGCAGCTATCATTACAATCACAAGCAATAATTAAAATTGGAAGTGATACTCATTCGGCCATGGTACACCGGTCTTTTAATAGTAGTAATCGAGTGGTAAGGATTCGTCGGTTTCGGGATCACCTACTAAAGAAGAATACCTGAATGAGTACTTCATCACTTAACTAATCCAAACTATGTATCAAAACTAATAAAAATCGTGATTCTCGCTATTTGTGGAAGTTCCAACTTAAAACGGCCATAACTTGGTCATTTTAACTCGGAATTTCGCAAATTTTATATCGATTTCTATCTACTTCGAAAGATCTACCTAATTATAATATTATTTCCAAGTTTTGAAAACATTTAGGTCACGGAATAGAGGGATCAGATCTGATCAGTAACCATTCCCATTTCTGAAAAATAGTTTTGCACTTGTTTGAAATGTATCTAGTTGATGATTCAAGTATATATGAAGTATGAATAATTTTCTAACATGAATGACATGTGATGAGTTCAATGTATGCATGATCTTGATGATTTTTGGTAAAAGAAACTTTCAAAACTCCTTAATTTTGCAAGACTCCAACAATAACTACTTTTTGAAAATCCAATTTTCTAATTTTGACATCACACTAGTGTTTTGGATTTCATTCTTAGGAATTTCTAGTTATCTTAATTAAAAATGAGTCTTCATCACCTATACTACCCAAGACCTTTATTTCTACATAAAAATTTACATTTTTCACTTTGCAAATATGTTTTCAAATAGGCTTTACTCAAAATCCAAATTTTAGAAAATCTACTTTTTGAATGATTTATTTGGGAAAACTTGTGTAATGCATTAAAATTTAAGACTTTACTATATCCACTACCTAAGGACTTCATTTAACACATAAAACATTCATTTTGAGCTTGAATAATAGGTGTTTACATAGGCATCATCCAAAGTTACGAATTTTACAAGTTGACTACTAACTCAAAATTTTTCATCTTGATTCTACTTCTTGTTTTACACATTACTCTCATCCAAAATCATTTCAACTTATAAAAATCATTACTTAATGATATCTATTACTTATACCCTTCATTTTTCATATAAAACATGAGTTTCAAAGTTGATACAAGGGTTTTTAAAATAGGGCTTTGAAGTCATACGAATTTTCTTTTGAACATTCCTAACAAAACCTTTTCTTTTTAAGTTCCTTGTCTTATCTACATAAAGATCTACCAACTGGTGGTGTCGAATCCAACAAAAATAATAATTTATAATCAACCTGCTTTAAATATTTGTAAATAGAGTGAGCAGGATCGTCTCCACAGGGACTGGTAAAATTCCCAAGTTTCTATCGAGATTAAGAAGAGAAAAAGAAAATAAAATAAGGGGTTTTTGAAATCACACGATTAAAATAAACCTATATCTAATTAACAAGAATTTCTATATTAAAAAGATTATCTAGCCTAGGTCTTATTACAATTCAATTCCCGGGATTGATCCTTGACTCAATAATTATTATTCCTATTTTGAATAGGTTAGTTATAATTTTCAACAAGCTCTGAGAATCAGTCTCTTTTTATATATTAAATAACCAAGATAAGATCTTTGATTATTCCTAATCGAATAGACAACCCTAAACACGCTCTTAAGGTTTAATCTATCAATTGCATTAGAAGTTAGAGAGACCTAACCCTAATCAACAATCTCATAGAGCATGGATTATTTAGAATAGATTATATTTCATCATCAACAACAACAAATAATCATCTATTTACGACTATCGTGTTGTTTCATCACTTTATATTAGGAGATTCATACAATTACGGATATGAATTCCTAATTGATTGATTATTGTTTGCTATCTATATAACCGGATCCAAAGTCATACATGAATAACAAGCAACAACAAATAATTCAGATGAAACATAAATATTCAAGAATAAGAACAATGAAATCAAACCACTTTGGTCTCACAATCCATCTTGAATTGAATATGTAGCAATCCTTTGGCTAGATTTGGAATTTAGCCACTCATGATCTTTTGAATTCTCTCTAGGGTTTTCTTACAAAATTGTATCTGAATATGGAATGAATTAATTCTCTTGAAAGAAACCCTAAATAATATATAAATACAAGTTTGGAAGTTATGGAATTCGTAGGGACAAAGGCTGGATCCGTTTAGATCATGAATTGACCGGCCTAAATGCTTCATGGCTTTTCATTTACCCAGCTGTTACAAGAAGGCTGGCGAAATTCCCAGAATGGCCGGCCTATCTTGCTGACTTTTGCCTCTTGATTCTAATTTGCTCCAATCTTGTACTATTTGCTTCTATTGACTTCAAATTCCTAAAAATCATATAAAACACAAATAAGTACCAATTCCAAATAATTTCTATAAAATTAATAACAAATTAATCTAATTTATTCCCAAGAATTAAGAGTAATTTTCATCTCAACACCAACTATCACATTTATATACATAAGACTAAATCTTTATGAGCATTAATGCATGAAAACACAAAATATCTATATGAACATGAATGTCAAATATAATATGAGTGTCTAAGTGCTAGATATACTACTTATAATGCATGAAAAGGAGTTTAAGAGTATGAACATATATTTTTCATGCAAGATCTCTACTTTTATATACATGAACATGATAATATCTCAACAAAAGCTCATCAAACACAAGATTTACTCTTATGATGGCTTGATATTCATGTAATAACATTTTCTTATCCCTAGCACTTGCTCGTGGGGATTTAAAGTGAAAACACACATGAATAATCTTGCCATTACAAGATTAAGTAGTAATAAAGCTGAAGAATCATCACCTAAAAAAGGATTTGGTGAAGAAATGAAGAAGAAATGAGCTTGATGTGTGTGTGTGTGATGGTGGGGTGGTCACGGCAATAGAAGGAGGAAGAAGAGAGGTTTTGCAAATTTTTGAACAAATGAAATGAAATGGAAGAGAGAGAAAATTAAATGATTATTTATATTAAGTGAATTAGGGTTTGTTTTGTATTATAAAAAGAAGAAAATAAAACAAATTGAGGGGGAAAATGAGGGGGGGAGGGGGTGCGCTGGCCATATGGAGTGAGAGAAAGGGAGTGATTTAATTTTATTTGAAATTGTAATTTATGTAATAAAATATTAAATGTAATAATATAGTAAGAAACAAAAATTTCTTGGAAAAGAAAATATAATGAGTAGTTGTAAGGATGTAAGACTAGGGCATGGATAGTGTGTGTTGTAGGTTGTACTTGTGAATAGTGATAAATAGTAGACAAGACATCTACTTTACCGGTAGTAAAGAAAATACGGGAAAAGGCTGTAACTGTAATTTTTATAGCCCGAAAAATTATAAAACTTATATTTTTAAAATCCTTATAAAATTTTAGTTCTAAAGAGTATTCCGGAATATTTTTCTGAGTTTCTAGTCTTGGGGCTCGCTTTTCCGTAATGGGGCTCGGGAAGGCCCGGAATAGAAAATTTTTCGAAATTAAAACTTTCTATGGTTTAAAATATACTTTAAAACAATATTTCACATTAAATTATTTCATAAAATTTCTTTTGATATGAAACCGAAGGAAAGTCGGATCTAGGGTTTCTAAGTTTCTCTCACAAGGCTTGAATTAATTCGGTTTAGGGTTTCGTTTTCCGGTTCCTGAAGTTTACTTGATTACTAGGAAAACCTGGGTTTATAGGTTCACTCTCAAGATTTGATTTGGCACCCAATAAAATTGAAAGGGTAGCTTCTACATTAAAAGAAATCAAGAGAGGTAACTCTTATGTTTCTCTTTAACTTGGGATTTTTTTTCTTACATATTTTATTCCTTTCTTTTGAAATAAATTTTATCTTTGGAGTTTATTTATGGCAATCACAATCCCATTTTGAAGTTCTTTCTTAGTCTCACAATATATACTTCCTAATTATTCACAAACTCCCAAGCATTACTCACAAATCTCTTATCACTTTAGAATTCACCTTAGCCACTTCTTTTGCTAGGTGGTGATAAGAGGAGGGGTTGGTAGTGATGGAGGAGGATTTTCCTTATATAATAGTTTTTATCCAAGAAGAACTACTAGACTAGAAGTATAAGAGAGAGGTTTACTAATTCATTTGGTTGGGTTTACTTTATAGATTCAGTTTGACACCAAATAAAAAATGAAAGGGTTAGTTAATGGTTTTGTAGTCTAATAGCATCTCCCTTGATCTCTCAAGTAAGAGATATCGGGTTTGAATCTCCCCCCCACCCACCATTGTAATGGCCAAACAAAAAAAAAAAAAAAAAAAATGAAAGGGTTACTTCTATGTTGAAAGAAATCAAGAGAGGTAACTCTTAAGTATTTCTTAATTTAGGATTTTTTTATCTATTTTATATATTCCCCATCTTAAAATAAATTTTATCCTCCAAAATTCACTTATGGCATGAAGGTAGGAATTACATATTTCATTTTGCAGTTCTTAGTCTCACAAATATATACCTCCTTATTATCCACAAAGTTCCCAAGCTTTGCTCACAATCTCCAGTTACTTTAAAAATAACCTTAGCAACTTCTTTTACCATGTTCATGTGATTTAATCTTAACTCTATGGTTTCAATTAACTTGCTAGTAACTACTCCTTGTTTATACTTGTATTCACAAAATTTTGACTCCTTTAAATAACTTTTCTTAAGTGTGTTCTATCCTCAATCAAGATTAAAGTATCCCCTCAATATCTTTAAGTGTTCTTAACTTACATCCAAGATGGGATGTCTTTCTTCAATTATCACAATGTCTTTTGCTCATTCCAATAAACTTATTCAAGCCTTCACCACTTTACATTTCTCCTCGATTAACTCATAGTACACCCTTTCAAATTTTTAACCTATTAGTTCATAAAACTTCAACGAGTCAATCTCCTAACAAAACCAAGCAATAATTAACATCTCCTACAATAAGGTTTGTAAATTTGATTACATTATTCTTGAGGTTAATAATGGAGAAGACAATAATATTATGTAATTCATCAAGTATATCATTTGATTGATGGAATTGGGTTATAATAAGTCATAAATTTACATAATTTTATCCAACTTTTTATTTTACTCATATGTATATTTTTATTTCTTTTTATAGAAAACACGTATGGTGTAAACCCCAATTTTCCTAATAATCAAGTAAACTTCGGAAACTGGAAAACGAAACCTTAAATTGGATTAGTTCAAGCTTTGTGAGTGAAACCTAGAAACCTTAGATCCTGCTTTTCTTTGGTTTCAAATCAAAAGAACTTTTATAAAATAATTTAATGTGAAATATTTCTTTAAAGTATATTTCAAACCATAGGAAGTTTTGATTTTGGAAAATTTCCTATTCCGGGCCTTTCCAAGCTCCATTACGGAAAAGCGAGCCCCGGAACTAGAAATTTAGAAAAATATTCCGTAATACTCTTTAGAACCGAAATTTTATAAGGATTTCAAAAATATAAGTTTTATAATTTTTCAGGTTATAAAAATTACAGTTATAGCCTTTTTTCCCTGTATTTCCTTACTACCGGTAAAGTAAATGTCTTGTCTTCTATTTATCACTATTCACAAGTACACCCTACTATACACACAACCCATACCCTAGTCTTACATCCTTACAAATACTCATTATATTTTCTTTTCCAAGAAATTTTTGTCTCTTAAACAAATTATTACATTTAATACATTTTATTTCATAAAATACAAAATATAACAATTTCAACTCTCCCTCTCTCACTCAATGGATGGCCGGCGCACACCCCTCCCAATTTGCCTCCAAATTGATTATTTTATCTCATTTTCATAAATAAAACAAACCATAATTCACTTAATATAAATAATCTTTAACTTGCTCTCTCCTTCACTTTATTTCAATTGTTCAAAAATCTCTCAAACCCTCTTTATTTTCTCTCCATTTCCGTGAGCCTCCAACCCCTCCACACACACACACACACAACAACTTCTTTCTTCTTCATTTCTTCACTTAATCCAACCTTAGGTGATGATTGTTAAGCCTCTCTGCCATTTAATCTTGTAATGGCAAGATTATTCATGTGTATTTTCACCTTAAATCCCCATGAGCATTTGCTAGGGATAAGAAAATGTTAATACATGAATATCAAGCCATCACAAGAATAGATCTTGTATTGGATGAGTTTTTGTTGAGATATTTTCATGTTCATGCATATAAATGTAGAGATCTTGCATAAACATCCATGATCAAGCTTTTAAACTCCTTTCCATGCATTATAAGCAGTAGATCTCGCATTTAGGTATTCATATTATACTTGACATTCATGATCACATGGATATTTTGTGTTTTCATGCATTAATGCTCATAAAGATTTGGTCTTGTGTATATAAATGTGGTAGTTAGTGGATCTTTAGGTATATAGACAAAGTACTTAAAAAGGAAAAGTTTTTGTTAGAAATGTTCAAGGGAAAATTCGTATGACTTCAAAGCTACATTTTAAAAACCCTGGTATCAACTTTAAAACTCATGTTTTATGTGAAAAATGAAGGGTATAGGTAATAGAAATCATTAAGTAATGATTTTTATAAGTTGAAATGAGTTTTGATGAGATTAATGTATAAAACAAGAAGTAGAATCAAGATGGAAATTTTTGAGTTAGTAGTCAACTTGTGAAATTCGTAATTTTGGATGAAGGCCATAAGAACACCTATTATCCAAGCTCAAAATAAAAGTTTTATGTAATAAATGGAGTCCTTAAGTAATAGGTATCATAAAGTCTTGAATTTTAATGCATTAAATAAATTTTTTCCAAATGAATCATTCAAAAAATTGATTTATAAAAATTCATCGGATTTTTGAGTAAATCCTATTTGAAAACATATTTGCAAAGTGTAAAATGCAAATTTTTATGTAAAAATGAAGGTCTTAGGTTGTGTATGTTATGAAGACTCAATTTTAACTAAGATAACTAGAAATTCTAAGAATGAATTCCAAAACACAAGTGTGTTTTCAAAGTTAGAAAACTAGATTTTTCATAAGTAATTGTTATTGTGGTCTTGCAAAATAAAAAGTTCTAAAAATTTTCTTTTAGCAAAAATCATCAAGATCATGCATACATTAAACTCCTCACATGTCATCCATGATAGGAAATCATTCATATTTCATGTATACTTGAATTATCAAATAGAAACATTTCAAACAATTACAAAACTATTTTTCGGAAATAGAGATTGTTACTGATCAGATCTGATTCTTCTGATTCTTGACCCAAATGTTTTCAAAACTTGAGAATAATATTATAATTAGATAGATCTTTCGAAGTAGATAGAAATCAATATAAAATTTTTGAAATTCCGAGTTAAAATGACCAAGTTATGGCCGTTTTAAGTCGGGACTTCTGCAAATAGCGAGAATTATGAATTTGCTAAGTTTTGATATATAGTTTGGATTAGTTAAGTGATGAAATACTTATTAGGGTATTTCTTCCTTTTTAGGTGATTGCGAACCCGACGATTCTCTACCAGCGGACTATTACTACTAAAAGACCGGTGAACCATGGCTAAGTGAGTATCACTTCGATTTCAATTATTGCTTGTGATTGTAATGATAGTTGCACTAGTTACTTAGCAAAGATAAAATGAATATGCATGCAGGGGTTGAATGGGATTTATATATGTCTGATGTTGTTATGAGAAGTTGAATTTAAAGAATATTGAAGCCGAGTGATTAAACATTGCTTGTATAGACGAGCTAGGATTGACTGTCTGTGGATATTGAATGGTCACCTAAAAGAATTGGTATAATTGATTATTCAAAATTGAAGATGAAATTGAACTCATTCATAACACGACAGGGATGGAGCATTAGCATTTGTTGGTTTTCCGTGAACCTAAACGGTGTAAAAGTTGGTTAATCGTGATCCATAAAACGAATTATCGAGTTGGTTAATCGTGATCATAAAACGAATTATTGAGTTGGTTGACCGTGAGCCTAAACGGTATCGTACCATAAGATTCGTTAATCTACTAAGCCGGGATGGAGGGCGCAAGTCCGTCCACACATGATTTACTTGTTGAATTCACGTGTTTGATGCATAACATTTGTCTGATTAATCACTTGTTTGATTGATGTGTTATAATTGTGATCATGGAAGTTTTCACTCACTAAGCTAGTATAGCTTACGCCCCTATAGTTTCTATTTGTTGTAGCACGAGTTTATTTGGCTTAGACCAATACAGGCTATAACTCATGTACAGGAGCTAGGTGTTTCCTATAGAAGTTGTATTCAATTTGTTTAGACTTCCATAGGAAACCAAGAGACTTTGGATGACTGTAATAACCTTTAAATATTCTTTTGTGGGGGAATGCCCCTTAGACTTTGTAACTTATTGCTTATGCGTTTTGGTTTATTATCTAATGCTATTGAATGCCGAATTAAACTATTTAACTCCATTGAATAGAGTATTCTATTGTCATAAAGGGAGGCCTTACATCTATACAAGACTCCCAAAAGACTTGGATAGTAATTCGAGAGTCTTATATAGTATGTGGCGGACTGCTACGTTTATGATACCCCTATGGGGCGTGACATACGGAATTCAGAAAATATAGACAAAATTTTTAAGGACAAAAAGTGCATAAGAATGGCATTTGTTATGCACTATATGACGTTGTTTGAAAAGTACAAAATCCTAAAGCTTTATCTTATGTCCCAGTGTTGATGGAATTGAAAACAATAGCAAGTCATGGGGCATTATATTCAAACAAAATCCCATAGAGAATCTAAGCTCACAGTTTACACCCTAATATCTAAGTTTTTTTTTTTAATCAAAAAGCAACAAACTTACCTAAGAAATTACACAATACAACTTTTAGTATAAGAGACAACTATAGCATCTCTGAACAAAATTAGGTTCATGATTTTTAAAAATCTGCACTCCTAGTTGTTGCCTATTGCCTTATTTGCAAGAGCATCCATACAAGAATTGACTTCTCTATAAATATGGACTACTTTGACATGCCAATCTCTCTAAAGAATCTGATTAATGGTTTGAGTAAATTAGCATGACAAGGATTCTAATTAGTTTTACCAGACAGCATATCCACAATAATCTTTTTATCTATCTCTAAAATAGCAATATTTATTCTCGTATTCCAAGCTAATCGAAGTCCATGAAGCACACCCCATAACTCTACTACTATTGTAGAACTTGCTTCGATGTTAGTCATGAATTCACCAACCATCTTCCTAACCAATCTCTTACTATGCCACCAGTAGACGCAATATAATCTCCGTTCTTTGTTGCCCCATCAATATTGATTTTAAAGCATCCATATGGTGGAATACACCAACCAACTAATCTATCTTCTCTACTTTTTTGACGAATAAACACTTTATAAATTCATTTCTTATAGAAACAATATTCCTTAATTTAGCCATAACAGTAGGAAGAAGAGAATTATCGTAAACAATTTCCTCACCCTATCCTGCTTCTTCCACCAACCCAAATCAAAGAACAGACAGTTCCAAAATATATGGACCAAGAAATATTATCAACCAAATCATTATTCGCAAGATTAGTCACAAGCCAATCATCAAACAACATATTCAAAAAATTACTCAGCTTATGATAAGGCAAAAGTTTATACCATATAAGAACAACATGATAATAACCTCTTACAGCATGATCGATATCCTCATTTCTACACCACATAATTTGCACTTTTTCATTTGCAAAGATATGTCTTCTCTTTCTTTCCATTGGTGAGCAAGGCTTTGTGCAAGGCCAACCAAAGGAACATTTTAATTCACTCCGGCCCTTCCCATTTCTAGATTAGTTTCCATTTCTGCTAAGAAATCTACTAATTACTACTAAAATCAAGGAAATAGGCTAAATTACTACTAAAATCAAGGAAATAGGCTAAGGTAGTAGAAAACATAGCTAACAAAGATAGGCCCATATTATTTTGTCATTTCCATTATCATCTAAAGGAGGAACAACTGTTGCAATTTTAACATGAGTATCCCATTGAGGAATTGCTGCCAAAACTCTTAATCCCACTTACCATCCTTAGTAATATAATCCCTAACCAATGCATCCTTCTCAACATTAGGAATATCTATCATCGATAGCTCTATTAAAGGGCCATTTATATCTAGCCACAAATCGCTCCAAAATTTAATTCTCTCCCATTACCTACTATCCAATAAGTTTCCTTTAGAGTTAATTCCTAAACTTTACCTAAATTATTCCATAGATAAGAAGCCCTTCTAGCTGGAACATAAGAATGAGTTGAGGTCACAGGCACATTGTATTTCACTCGAAGAATATTGGTCCATAAAGCTTTAGAGCTAGAAACAATACTTTACACTATCTTTATAAGAAGAGCAATATTAAAATCTTTCATTTTCTGCAATCCAAGCCCTCTACGAGCATTTAGTTTACAAACACAATCCCAAGACACCAAACTAATCTTACGTTATTAGAATTTGCACCCTAAATGAACTGTCTTCTAACCTTGTCCATTTTATATCATATCCTTTTGGGATCAAGGTAGACTACATAGTGAATGTAGGAAGAGTGGACAAAATAGACTCACATAAAGTAACCCTTCCAATTAAGGAAAATCTGTTAGGATTCCATTTAGCCACTCTATCTTGAATAATAGCTACAACCTTTGAACAAGTATCCTTATCAACCTTTCGTGAATAACTGGAACACCTAGATAACGCCTCAGATCATTAGTTACTTAATATCACAGCATCGAGCTAATCACATCCACTTCTTGCTCTTTAGAATTGGGAGAAAAAATATATTTCGGTTTTTCATCACTAATTACATGACAAGAATAATCACAAAAAAGCTTCAATACATTTGCTACAACCTCAGCTACTGCAAAGTAACTTTAGCAAAAAGCACAATGTTGTCAGTAAAGAATATGTAAGAGGGGGGAACTTTTTTTCACCAAAAGAAATTGACTTCCACGTTTTACAATCTACAGCATTAGATATCATTTGTGAGAGTCGCTCCATACACAATACAAAGATGTATGGTGACATAGGATTACCTTGCCTCATGCCCCTAGTTGGAATGAAGGTATTGCCAAGAGAATTATTCTAAACTACCTACATGGAAGAAAAGAAAGATAACCTATAATAGCATTGATCATCATCTGTGGAATCCTAATGTCAATAAGAGTATCCTTCACAAAACTCCAATTAATACGATCATAAGCTTTTGTAGGTTAATCTTTATAGCCATGAAGCCTCTTTTTTCCTTTCCGTATTCTCATAGAGTGAATTGCCTCCTGTGTGATTATAATATTACTAACTATATTTCTCTTAGAAACAAAGCTTGCCTGAGTCGAGTAAACAAGATGGGTTATCATCGATTTAAGTCTATTAGATATAACCTTTGTAATGATCTTATAACTCACATTACATAGACTTATTGGACAGAGATGCGAAAAAGATGCCGTCCTTTGCACCTTCGGTACTAGACAAATAAGAGTTTTGTTAATTTCAAGATCAACCTCACTTGTATAAAAAACTTTTCTCATCAAATCACAAACTGCCTGCCCCACAATTTCCCAATTACTCTAATAAAAATGAGCATTGTAATCATCCACGCCAACGCCTTGTTGCATCCCATATCAGCTACTACCTTCCACACTTCTTGTCCGTTCACTTGATATGAATAGTCATTCATTCCTTGTTCATTCAACGTAAAGTTGATATTACGGTATTCACTTGAAAGGAATAACTATTCATAATGAATTGCTATTTCGTAAAATGATGAATAGCAATTCATGTCTCGACCTCATGGAATTCAATGATCTATTTTTCAACTTTTTTATAATATCATATATCTTGAAAATAACACCTATACAATACATGGGGCATTATAGATATTTTACCTTTTACTCTAATAATTACCATTTGAATTGGAATTTTATTTCCCCCTTATTCTATTTTGCAAAGTGAACAAGCCATTCCTTATCGCTAGTAGATTTGCTTAAAAAACTCAATTGATCTAAAGATAAAGTCTAAAAGCACCCTCTAACAAAAAAAGGTTCTACACCAAAAATAGCCTGAAGCATTAATGAAATTAGTTACATTTGCCTTTAAATTTATTGCTTAAAGGCTTAAGCAACAAAATTTTCATTGTTGCACTAAGTGCCTGTTACTTAAAACAAAAGGTAACGAATACTTTGTTTTATACAACATTATATGTGTGCTACATAACTAAATTCATAATATAAAATATAATATTAATGCAACGTAAATTTTGGCTTAAGGTAACAATATTTTATTATTAAAGAAACACTTATAATTAACAAAGGCAACATTTTTTAAAATTAGGCAATAGCTAATTATGACTAAATTTAACTTGATTTATTGCTTTTGCATCAATTTTTTAACACAATTTATTGTAGCTTCATTTTACAAGCATAAGCTTTTATATTATAAAAACACTGATTAAACTAATGCATTTATTAATTAGGAAAGCAATTTTTCCCTTTCTTTTCAACATTGCAAATGCATTCCTAGTTACTTATTAGTTTATTGCATTTAATAATATAAAAAAGAGACTATCAACCATAAAATAATACTAAAAAGGCTACAATAGAAAATGATTATAAATAACAAATAATTACATCAAATAAAAAATCACCAAAATCAAAATAAACACATCATAAAAGTCATTATTGAAATTGAGATCTATATAAAAATTACACAATCTATAACAAATCATATTAAATCAACAATTATTCATCTTCAAAACTATAGACATCCTCAATAATTTCTCCACTTTGGGAACCATCCTACAAAAGTAAACAAATAAATAAACAAGTAAATGAATAAAATAGATTGTGGTAAAATAACTTTCAAAGAAAGTTATCCTATTTTTAGATGATAAATAACTAACACCTAAAATATATAATGGGGGTATCAATGTAACATAAACAATGTATTAAAGTATGACACAATAAACCATCTATAAACAAAAACTAATCATTTAAATTAAAATACAATATCAAAATATGGAAAGAAATTATTTTACATGTCAATTACCTATTGATACTTTGATATTGAATGTGAAATCTTAAGCCACTGACCTTGACATCATATTTGGTTTTCTTATCTCCAATCATTAAACATAAACAAATGTGTCAAAGTTTAAATAACTAGCACCAAAGTATAACACAATAAGAAAAGTCAAAAAATTTTTTTTTTTCAGGATGAAGAGAATACAAACCATAAAATTAAAAAGAATAATAAAAAAATATCATATGCAAACTAACCTTAGATGAATAATTTTCAAACTATAACACTTTCTTCACATAATCTGTAAATCAAAGTTCAGTTCTAAAACTGTCTCTATTAACATATCAAAAATATATTCTTGTAATAAACACCAAAGCACTATACAATTAGCAAAAGGACATAAATTTATCATTACATCCACAAAGACTTATGCAAATGATATTTACAATTCAAGAGTTGATCAAGATTGAACTTTTCTAATTTTCTACTTCTTAGGAGCAACGATCTTTTCCCTTTATTCGTCGACTTGTTTCTTTCTGGAACGTGGTGGAAGAATGGAATTGGGATTAATCAAATAGTGTGGCTCGGATACAAGCCAATACTCGGATGAGTATTTTGGAGAAAAATATAGCTAGTATTGTAATAATTTCTCAGTACAGTCTCAAGATACTTATATATTAGTATATGTACATGATTTTAGCATGTTTTGCCAACTCATAATTAGATGGGAATATTCTGTAAATAGTACTATAAGTAACAAACTTAACAAACCAAAATAACAAATAACAGATTGTACTAATGGATTAGTAACAACCGGCCCTTGCAATAATAAGTCGAGTAGGCCAAGGCCCATTTGGAAAGCCTGCCTTTGAAGAGCCCAGCCTCTACTGCCGGATTATCTAACCTTCATCGCATGGCCTCTTTTTCTCATTTCAGATTGAAACCCACTCGTACGAGAGACAAGTCTTGTCTTCCTCGTTACTCACACTTCCAAACCCTAGATTCACTTTCTCAGCTTCATCTTGATTCACTTTCTCAAATTCATCTATGTAGATCACCCCTAGATCAACTTCCTCTCCTTCAAAAGTCCTTGTCCACAAGGAGTGATTCGGAAAACGGAGTTTCATGTCTTCAAGGAATTTCCAAGTTGCTTCCAAAGGTACCTTGTTTCTCTACAAGATAAGTATTTGAGTCTCTACATGCATTCCCTTCTTAATCATTCTTCTATCTAAGATAGCTTGTGGTTCTAACTCCTCTGTTATTTGAATTGTAGGTACCGTTGGTGGCTCGGATGGAGGAGATCCATGAAACCTTTTGAGTTGAGAGACGTGGAACATTGGGTGGATCTCAGCATTGATAAAGTCCTATTTTACTCAACTTTGCAATAATCAAATCATGTTTATCTATTATAGATTTTATAGAAATCGAATGGAAATGGTGCTTAAGTATGCTTAAATTGTTATTTTAGGTCATTAAGGACTTAAACAACAAATATAAGCAATTGGGAGAATTTTCATGCAAATTTGGGAAAGAAATCAAGCAAGGCCGGCCATGCAAGTATCATGACAGTTTTGGCGATGTTTCGTAAACTCAACTTATCTCTCTCATCAAAGCTCCTATTGATATGATTTCAAATGTTACTGAAACCTAAGAGAGAGATCTTCAATTTTCATGTTTGGGTTGTGAATGAATTCGGAATTCATCAGCATCAAAATATTCCATGAAGTTGTAGCTATTATATCGATGGTGTTCACATTTTGGAAAATGATAGAGTTTGGTAAATTACAGATATCTCTGTCATATGATCTTCTTTTGACGTGCTTAAACCTCCTATGGAAAGATAAGAGATATATATAAAATATTCATGTTTTAAGTTTTTGCTAATTAAGAAAGAATGAAGGTTGAAAATCATCTTGAAGTCACTGCAAGTGTAGAACATCAGTAAGATTGCAGATTGACACTGTTTTAGTAAATTTGATATATTTCTCTCATTCGAGGTCCATTTGATATGATTCAAATCCTATAAAAAGAGAGAAATATCTACAACTTTCATTTTATAAGTTTTGCCAAATTCTAATTGGAGTAAAGTCAAAAATTGACATGAAATTTCTGCACATCAACACTGCTTAAAGGCCGTCATCTATCTTGCTTCGGAATTAATTTTACAATGTACACCGGCTATTGGAGATTCAAGGCCGCCAGCTTTGAGCCGGTGTATATTAAAATGCTCTTGGAAATCAAATTTTAAAAAGACGGCCGACTAGATCCAGAAGTACACCGCCAGTGTAGAGTGCCAGTGTATCTTTCATGCTACTTTTCATATATAAATTTCTCTTGTTGTATCTTTTGGAGAGAAGAAACCTTCGGCACGAAATTATATTTTCTCTCCTTGCTTCTAGATCTAGATTAGGGTTTAGAACACAAAAGTAGTTAACTTTTTAATTTGATATCGGATTCCGCACCGGATTCAAGTGGAAAACAACATTTGTGTTTGGATTTCAAGAACAGGATTCCATTAACAAGGTTATTTTGTTCTTTTTCTTATATCTTCCTATTGGATGTTGTTTGATGCTTGATTCCTTTGATCTTAAATCGGTTTTGAGTTGTTGATCTGATTCATATGATTGATGATTTCTGCTGTTGATTAAATCCTTGTTCATATTCAGATTGTTTATGATTTTTCACAAATCGTGTATTTTAGATTACATCTGGAATTCATGATGGATTATGATTGCAATTGGGAAATCTCTTCTAATTGATATTGTGAATATCTAATTAGGATTTGAAATCACATAGTGATATGGAATTTGAATTCTATTAGGGTTTAGTAAATTATATAAATTTGTCAATTTATCATTTTCCTAGGAATAGGGAACATTGATTGGTAAATCTAGGATAATGGTTCACTTTGGAAGAAGGGATTATTATCTAGTGCTTATTTGATTAAAATACTGAACCCATTGACAATTTGGATTGGCAATTGTATTTCTAATTAGTAGCATACATTGATTGATTATTCAGATCTGTTGGCTCATAACTTAATCAATTCAAAGGTGTTGGAAATCCAAGATTTTTTTGTAGGTTAGTCTTATCAAAGAAAATCTAAAAAGAGAAATAACTTTTGATTTGCCTAGCTATGTATTGGACTGATATAGTTGATAGCTAGTCCTCACTCCTTGTGGATTCGACTCGGTATTCACCGAAATTTTATTACTGTACATGTACGCAATACACTGTCGGTTAAAGATATGCTCATTTAAAGGAAATTGAATATAACTAAAAAAAGTTTTAAAAAGCATATATAGAAAAAGCGTGATCAAGCATGTGTCGGCAGCTGCAAGCAGTAAGCCACCTCTCCTATTTTATCGATTATTTTGAATGGTCCAAAATACTTAGGGTTTAACTTGTGTTCTTTAGATCTTTTAAGAAAGTGTTGTCTGTATGGCTGGAGTTTGAGTAACAGTAGGTCTCCGATCTTGAATGTCCTATCAGATCTTTTCTGATCTACAATCTGCTTCATGCGGTGTTGAGCTCGCTTGAGGTGAAACCTGAGTAATTTGAGAGTGTCTTCTCGAGTGGTTAGGAGTCTGTCTACAGATTCGTTCCTTGAGTCCCCAAAAACATAAGGCAAATGCAGTGGAGGAGGATAGCCATATAGCGTTTGAAATGGGGTAGTGTGGGCACTGGTGTGGTAGTTAGTATTGTACCACCATTCTACTATAGACAAAAATTGAGTCCACCTCCAAAGTTCTTCACTAGTCATACATCTTAAGTATGTTCCCAAGCATCAATTGACTACCTCAGTTTGACGATCCGTATGTGGATTGGAAGCTATGGAGATATTGAACCCCATGCCTTGTAGTTTAAAGAATTCCTGCCAGAATGAGTTGATAAAAATCGGATCTCTGGAAGACCATGCAGTTTATAATGTGATCCAAATAAACTTGGGCTATAGTGGTAGCAGTGTAGGGGTGAGCGATAGCTACAAAGTGAGCATATTTACTTAACCGATCAACCACTACTAAGATTACCTCCTTACCATTGGATTTAGGCAATCCTTCAATGAAATCCAAGCTTACTTCTTGCCAGCACTCCTTAGGAACCTCAAGGGGTTGTAAAAGACCAGGTTAGCCATATTTTCAAATTTGTGCTTTTGGCACACCTCAGTTTCTAACAAATTGTCTCACCTCCCTTTCCATCTTAGGCCAGTAAAAAACTTAAATCAGTCTTTAAAGGTGGTTTGAGCTCTTAAATGTCCACCTAATGGTCCTCATGGAAGTGGTGTAATAGAGTGTTGCGTAGTTCTTGGGATGGACCAACCACCACTCTTCCCTTCTTCCTAAGCATTCCTTAGTCCCAAGTGAATTTCCCAACTGAATCTCCTCTTTCCAGCTTGTCAATGAGTGAGTTGTAACCTCCAGGTAGCTTCCAGCTGTTTTGTATTTCTTGCAAAAACAAAGGTAAAACAATAGTGTGGTGAAGCTGCATGATTTCAGCTGTAGGAGCACGAGATAGTGCATCGGTTGCCCTATTGGACGTGCCACTTTTATACTCTATGTAATAATCCAACCCCATGAGTCTTGTGAGCCATTTTTGTTGAGTAGGTGTGACTAAGCGTTTTTCCAACAAATATTTTAAGCTTTGATGGTCCGTGCGTATCACAAAGCGTCTACCCAATGGATAATGCCTCCATTTTTCAATTGCATGCACCAGAGCAAGCAATTCTTTTTCATAGACTGATAAACCTTTGTGTTTAGGTGCTAGTGACTTGTTGAGGTAGGCAATTGGGTGTCTCTCTTGCATAAGGACAGCCCCAATACCATCCCTACTAGCATCTGTTTCCACTACAAACTCCTTGGAGTGGTCTGGTAGTTGCAATACTGGGGAGTTCATTAATGGATTCTTCAATTGATTGAATGGAAATATGTGCTATCTCATTCCATGCGAACTGGTTTTTCTTCAAAAGTTAGGTCAATGGTCTGGCAATGATTCCAAAATCCTTAATGAACCTTCGGTAGTACCCTGCCAACCCTAGAAATCCTCTAAGTTGCTTTACATTCCTTGGAGTAGGCCATTCAGTGATGGCATGTAGTTTCTTTGGATCAGTAGCTGCCCCAAGTGGAGTGATTATGTGCCCTAAGTATTCAATACTTGAGACTTTAAAGACACACTTGCTCCTTTTCAAGCATAGCTTCTCCCTACTCAGTGTTTCAAAAACCTTCCTTAGATACTCTGCATGCATGTCCAAATTAGGACTATACACTAATATGTCATCAAAGAAAACAATCATAAACTTCCTTAAAAATGGCTTAAATACCTTATTCATAAGTGCTTGAAAAGTAGATGGAGCATTAGTTAAGCCAAAGGGCATAACTAAGAACTCATAGTGACCTTCATGAGTTTTAAATGCTGTTTTGTACACTATCATTGGGGTTCATTAGGATTTGATGGTGACCCGACCTCAAATCTAACTTACTGAAACAACTGGCTCCAAATAATTCATCAAACAAGTCCTCAATAATAGGAATAGAAACCTATCCTTAATGGTATTCTTGTTTAGCTTCCTATAGTCCACACACATTCTCTAAATGTTGTCTTTCTTCTTTACCAACACCACTGGCGACGCAAAAGGGCTATGGCGGGTTGAATAATACCATTAGTCAACATTTCCCCTACCATTTCTTCTAGGATAGACTTATGTAAAGATGAGTAGTGGTAAGGTCTAAAGTTGACTGGTGTGGTACCCTCTTGAAGGTGTATTCTGAGATTAAATGCTTTATCAGGTGGTAAGGAGCTTAGTTCCTCAAACAATTCATGATACTCATCCAATAATTCCATCAACCTTGGGTAAGTTATGTCCTTAGATCTACTCTCCTCATTAGCTCCAACTGTTTTAATGACCCAACAATGTATTTCAGGAATTATGTGGTTTCTAGTCATCAGCTATGCTAACTTACTATCAACAATGTTATTCAAAGGCTCTTTTTTTCTGTTCAACTAGTAACTCCTACTTTCGCACATAAACTCCATAGTCATGTCTTGGAAATCCCACTTAACTTCTCCTATCATTGTGAGCCAGGGAATTCTTAGAATAAGATCATAGGAGGATAAAGGTAAGACATAGAAGATTGCCATAAATGATATTCCTTGCATCTGCCATTGAAAATCCACAACTTGGTATCTACTACTCAATTATGTTCCATCAACTAGGGCAATCCTTATAGGAACAATCTCCTCAACAGTACAATTAGTAGCTCTAACTAAGGCTTCATTGACAAAATTAGATGAGTTACCTGTATCTATCAATATACCTAGTTTCTTTCTTTTATAGAATCCTCGAACCAACATACTGTTGTCCGAATCTCCTAAAGGTTTACCCACTGCACATAGAGTCAACTTCATCATGTCTTCTTCCAACTCAACTACCACATTTGCTACATCGCCATCATCACCCACTTGATCATTTCCTTCAATTACCAACATGTTCAATCTCTTATTTTTACATCTATGTCCTGGTGCAAAGGGTTCATCACACCAAAAACAAATTCGTTTTTTTCTCTTCTCTTCCAGCTCCTCGGGGGTCATGCTTTTAGTAGTTCTAAGATTGAAAGTAGTATTCTGTTTAGAGTAAGTGTTTGAAGCTTGAGATGATGGACCAGTATTAGTGGGTCGTGTATGGTTATAGGGTTGAGTTCTGGAGTGGGATGGCTATGTGGGCAAGGGTGTTAAAGGCTGTGGATGAAAAGAGGATGAAATTTTGTTATATGAAGAGGACTGGTTTTTCGTGGATCTATGGTTATTTCTGGAAGATAAGGTGGTGGCTTCTTGTAGCTTGGCTAGGGTGAACGCTTAGTTAAGAGTGTTAAGTTGGAACATACGAATTGGAAATTGAATTTCAGGTTTCAACTCACTGAGGAAGCAACTAACTAAATGTGATTCAGCAATTGGACTTGGGTTGATAAATGCATAAACTCATCTAGGTAGTCTTGCAGAGAACCTAACTGCTGTAATTCCTTAAGATTGGCCATAGGGTCTTCAAATATTTTTTCATTGAATCTAGCTTGAAGAGCCTTAGTAAGCTCTTCCCATGTCAAGGGTAAGCCTCATTTCTAGATTTAGAATAAGTAATGTACCACTCATATGGCCTATCTTCTAGATACATGGAAGCAATGCTTACCTTAAGATGCTCAAGGGTTCTATCTAGGGTAAAGAATTGCTTTGCCCTCATTTGCCAATTTCTGATGTTTTCTCCATTAAAAACTAGAAACTCTAGCTTGGTGCCCCTCATTGGTAACTGATACTCACCATTGGCTCTTGTTAATGTTGTTGGTGCAGGTTCTATTGGAGCAGTAGGGTGTTTCCTCCCCTGAAATCCAATGCTCGAATGTGACCTTACACTCGCCAAGTTCCGTTGCAGCTGCTGATGAATTTCTTCAAGCGCTTGACCATGTTTGTCAATTGTTGCTTGCTGAGTTTTGAGAGTGTTAGTGAACATTTGGATCCATCCGTCATTTTTTTGAACCTTATCAACCATCAATCGCACAGCTTCTTCCAGTTTTTTGAAATCATGTACCTTACCCCCCATGGTTATGGCTCTGATACCAAATGGAACGTGGTGGAAGAATGGAATTGGGATTAATCAAATATGTGGCTCGGATACAAGCCAATACTCGATACAAGTATTTTAGAGAAAAATATAGCTAGTGTATTGTAATAATTTCTCAGTACAGTCTCAAGATACTTTTATATTAGTATCTATACATGATTTAAGCATGTTTTGCCAGCTCATAATCAGATGGGAATATTCTGTAAATAGTACTATAAGTAACAAACTTAACAAACCAAAATAACAAATAACAGATTGTACTAATGGACTAGCAACAACCGACCCTTGCAATAATAATTCGAGTAGGCCAAGGCCCATTTGGAAAGCCTACCATTGAAGAGCCTCTACCGCCGGATTGTTAACCTTCATCCGCATGGCCTCTTTTTCTCATTTCAGATCGAACCCCACTCGTACAAGAGACAAGTCTTGTCTTCCTCGTTACTCACACTTCCAAACCCTACTTTCACTTTCTCAGCTTCATCTTGATCCACTTTCTCACTTCATATGTGTAGATCACCCTTAGATCACTTTCCTTCGAAAATCATCTTTTCTTGTCAATTTTTTATTATATCATACATGCTATGCTTAAATAGACTTCAAGGTGCCAGTATGGATCCTATTTAAACACATTTTTTTACAAAAACAACACTTAATACACTAACAACTGAGAAAACAATGATGTTTTATGTTAGGAAAATCAAAGCATTGAAAAAATATACATGGAGATTAACCTATAAAGATTAAATCTTTACAATATATATAGCTTGAAAACGTAAGAAATAATGGTTTTTTTATTTGTTTGCATGTCTGCATAATTAACCAAGTCGATGAAACCAAATTCCACATTACCTGCCACAAGAATGAACTAAGTTATCAGTGCAATGGAATAAAGGATTAGTGAATCATGAAGGAGGAGGAAGAGGAGAGAGGGAGGGAGGGAGGGAGGGAGGGAATGGGGGTAGGAGAGAGGGAAACAACCTTGTAGGCATTATCTATAGCTAGGAGAGTAAGAGAGAGAAAGGGGATTGATTGCCAACTGATGGAAATAGTGGAAGAGAGAGAATAGTAGTACATGAGTTGTAACATAAAATGAGGAAAAGTTGGAGGGAAAGAATAAAACAATAAAAAGAAAAATTGAAAAATTTGCCAAAAATAATATAAGTAATTTCTTAGAAAATAGGGTGTTGTTTTAGTGATTTAAATTTTATAATTGGTGGCTAATCTAATTATTTGTGTGTAATTGATTCTATTACTTTTATAATTTAATTTATTAAGTATCACTATATTTGTTGCATCATCCTAAAATTTTTGTACTTTAAATATATTTTTTTCTATATAATAAGCATATGATTTATAATATATTCTATAACATATAAAAATATATATTATTGTATTTAATTACAACACATAGTATATTAGCATGTCATTGAAAAGTAATGTATATTATAATATTTATTAGTTATATAAAATGATATTACGGTTATATTATATTATATCTATATTTATATTATATGTGCATGATAGGCATATACATGATAATAAAGTGCATTATATAATAAAACAAATTTTACTTATTTTGAATTATAATTTAATACATTTTTTTGGCCGATTAATACATTATATACATGCATCATATTATACATATAATATATAATAGATACTATATGATATATATGTCATAATGACAACATATATTGAAAGATGTAATATATTTGTATCGTACAATGTATGATATTAATATAATACTCTTTAAGTATATTTTATATGAAATACCATGAATATAATATAATATGTCACATGCCATAGAATGTGATGTTAAATATAATAATATAAAATCTGTTGGACAATATTATGAACTCTATATTTGTCTTATATGCATTGAAATATATATCTGTTAGGAACTGGAGTATACCTTCAATGGGGAGAAATCCAATGTGCTTATGAATGATTACATAAATGGGCTTTTGACACCATCTATAACCCAAAACCTTAAGGCAATAGGTTAATGAGTTTTCCCTTCTTATAAACTCTTCACATAAGACCCATATTTCCTATGTGGGATTCTCATACTTGCACTCTAACAGTATCATAGCTTAACTTTTATAAGGGATATTAGATAAAATTTTAATATACATTTAATATTTTGTAATTTAATAAACATATATGCATACCATACTATACATATAATATACTATATACTATATCATATGATATATATTATAACAATAATATTTATCAGAATATAATATATGTATCATATAATATATCACGTTAAAATATAGTAATTTTTAATACATTGTATATAAAATACTATAAATTTACGTGATATGACATTCATCATATAATATGCCGTGTTATTGTATAAACTATATGTTGGGTTTATAGATCCAACTCATGTAGGTCTATAACCAAAGAGATCCTAAATATATGTTGTATATATTTAGAAGACTTTGACATCAAGATATCCTGAGTATAGAGCATATACTTGGAAGAGAACTTGGAATAAGGAGATTTTTGCAACAAAGGAAGATGTTTTTTTTATCTATACTGGCTGAAGACAAAGTACACTACCAACTTTAATCAATTGTTTAGCTAGCCTTCAAATTCAAATTGTTTGCCGTGAGCAACAAGAGCAAGGCTGGCTCCAACACCACTAACCTTGTAGGATACGCCACTGGTGTAGAGTTGTACCCACTGGCGTACAAGTCTCTAGAATGCCAAAGTTTTCTACACCGCCCCTATGCCGCTAGCTTTAAATTTTACACGAGTCAGCCTATATGTGTCTATTGGTTTTCCCTTTGTGTTGCATATAAATACTTCTTATTTGTCCTAAGGGTTATAGGAAATAAGTGTATACCTCTTCTCAAGCCTAGAAGGAGAATTCTAGAAGGAGATAGAGAGAAAAGAGAGGAAATCCAAGAGAGAGAAACTCTAGAGGAAGAAAACTTGTTTCTATTTTGTAATCCACCATTTATGGTGAAGCTTTGTGAGATCCACCGGTTTGGTGAAGAAACAAAAATCCATCATCGTGGTGAAGAAATAGCGATGCACAGTTTGTGCTGATGATTAAGTGATCCACTAGCCAGATCTAGTGAAGAACAAACTTGTATTCCCATTATTTTAATAGTGGAAGATTTAGAGGCTGCTGGTCTAGTGGTTTTTCCCACATTGGGTTTTCCACATTATATCCTAGTGTTTTTTTTTGGTTTTTAAGCAATCGTTTAGCTTGTTAATGCATTGACAAGAGGAGATCTAATCTCTAATCTCTAATCGCAGGTTGATTAATGTTATTTGATTAATCAATTTTATGTTCGTGATCATGATTAGGAATTAGGGCGCTTCTCTTAACAAGTGGTATCAGAGCCCATGATTGGAAAAAGAAAATTAGGGTTTTATTGTAGCACAAATATGGTAGAATCATTAAGTACGATGATCAAACTAAATTCAACAAATTACTCCATATGGAAATCTATGATGGAGGATCTGTTGTATTGTAAAGATATATATTTGCCTTTGGGCAGTGATGATGCAAAGCTATAGGACAAAAATGATGCTAATTGGACAATCATGCATAGGAAACTGTCAATTATATCCAACAATAGATGGATCACAACATTTATCATCATGTTGTCCAAGAAGAGTAGATGTCCTATAGAGGAAGTTAGAATCCACGTATGAGAGGCAGATGGCCTTGAGTAAAACCTCCTTAATTAGGAGGGTTGTAAATCTGAAATACAGGAATGGATCCAACATGGCGGAGCACTTGAATGATTTTCAAGTGCTTGTAAATCAGTTGTTTACCATGAAGCTAGTACTTGATGATGAGATCCAGGCACTATTGTTGTTGAGTTCCTTGTTTGATAGTTGGGAGATACTGGTTGTGTCTGTTAGTAACTTTACCCTAGAAGGAAAGTTCACCATAGCAATGGTAAATGATAGCCAAATGAATGAAGAGGCTAGGAGGAAGGATCTTAACACAGGATCTAATTTTAGGGCACTGGTTACTAGTAAGCCATGAAGGAATGGTAGAAGCAAGTATAGAAAATCATCTGATGAAGATGATGGATCGGATAAATTCAGGGGAAGGTCTAAGTTAAGAGGAAGGAACAACCTTAAATGCTACTATTGTGACAAGTGGGTCACATGAAGAGAGAGTGCAGACTCTGGAAAAGAGAGAAGGGAAAAGGTGATGAAAAGGATGAAGACAAAGACACAACAGCAGCAATGATAGATGATGAGATCGTCCTGGGATGAAGAGTATGCTAGCCTTGCAAGTCATGATGATGACTGGATGATTGATTTAGGTGCCTCCTTCCATGTGACTTCACATGGTGAATTCTTCTCAACCTACAATGCTGGTAATTATGGTAATGTTAGGATGGGAAATGATGGTAAATCTAGGATTGTAGGCATTAGAAATGTTATTTTAAAGACTAACACAGGTTGTAGGCTCATTCTCAAAGATGTCAGACATGTTTCAGATATCTGCCATAACATTGTTTCTATAGTATAGATTGATGCTGATGGCTATAGTAGCCACTTTGGTGAAAGAAGATAGAAGCTCACCAAGGGTTCTTTCATTATGGCAAAAGCAAAAAGAGGGATACCCTTTACTTAATGTCAGTAAAGCTAAGTAAAAGAGATATGAATCATGTACTCTTACATGGAGGTTCTAATGATGGCAAAAATGGGGGAGATTCAGTTAAAGAATCCAAAGAACCTCATCAATAGTTCAAGATGAGAAGATATGCAAAAGATAGAAGACCATCAGTTACATTTAGTCCATATGAGTATGTGATACTCACTGATAGGGGAGAGTCAAATGGTTATAAGAAAGCCATCGGAAATGAGAAGAAGAAAGGAAATGTTAGAAACATGAAAGATGGGCTGAAATCGTTGCATGAGAACAGGAAAATTGAATAAGTAAAACTGTCTAAGGGTAAGAGACCTCTGAAGAGCAAATGGTGTGAGAGTAATGATAAGAGCTCACAATCAAGGAACAAGGCAAAAGCTAGTTGTGATAGGTTTTAATTCGATAAAAGGTGTTACAGGAAGATAGCAGGAATGGTGATACCCCCATATGAGTTGAAGGTGGAGATTGTTGGGATTATAGATCCAACTCATATAGGTCTATAACAAGGAGATCCTAAATATATGTTGTATATATTTAGAAGACTTTGAAATCATGATATCCTAAGTGTAGGGCATATACTTGGAAGAGGACTTGGAATAAGGAGATTTTTGCAACAAAGGAAGATGTTTCTTTCATGTACACTGGCTAAAGACAAAGTACACTGCGACCTTATCAATTGTTTAGCCGACCTTCAAATTCAAATTGTTTGTCGAGAGCAACAAAAGCTCAAGGCCAGCTCCAACACCGCCGACATTGTGGGATACGTGGCCAACGTAGGGCAGTACCGTCGGTGTACAAGTCGATGTAAAGGTCTCTAGAGCACCAAATTTTTCTACAATGCCCACATCGCTAGCTTTGAATTTTATACGAGCCAGCCTATGTGTGTTTGTTAGTTTTCTCTTTGTGTTGCATATAAATACTTCTTAGGATAGGGTTTGCAAGAAATAATTATGTGCCTCTTCTCAAGCCTAAAAGGAGAATTCTAGAGAGAGATATAGAGAAAAGAGAGGAAATCTTAAAGAGAGAAACTCTAAAGGAAAAAAACTTGTTCCTGTTTTGTAATCCACCATTTGTGGTGAAGATTTGTGAGATCCACCGGTTTGGTGAAGAAACAGAAATCCACCGTCGTGGTGATGAAATATCAATTCGCCATTTGTGGTGATGATTAAGTGTTCCACTAGACAAATCTAGTGAAGAACAAACTTGTAATCCCATTATTTTAATAGTGGAAGATTTAGAGTGCTGCTGGTCCCATGGTTTTTCCCACATTGGATTTTCCATGTTATATCCTGTCTTTTTTTTTTTTTAATAAGCAATTGTTTATTTGCTTGTTATCGATTGGCAAGAGGAGATCTAGTCTTTAATCACAGGTTAATTAATATTGTTTGATTAATTAGTTTTTTGTTTGTTATCGTGATTAGGAATTAATGTACTTTCTCTTAACACTATATTATATATATGTATTATATATCGTATCTTTTCTAGTTCTAATGTCTAAATATTAGATAATATATATAGTATCATATATAATGCAATATACTTTAATTAAATATTTATATATATAAATATTGCATAAAAATTATGTAATATATCGAGCATGGAAGAATATAATATCATGTAATAATATATTTTATGTTATATATAATTATAACATCTACATATATCTTATATATATGATAACTCATATTATTAGTTCAAATAAGATAAACAATGTCACACTCCATCTTTCAAGTGTAATCCTTGTCCTCTAAAATCTAACTAAGGTACCTAAAGGCAACTGTGAAACTATCCTTAAAGTAAGAATAAGGCTAGTTCAATTCTTTGTTTGGTGCATAATATCCAATGATAGATCATTCATACCTTTTCAATTTCAGTTTTACATATATTATAAAAACACAAAAATATATTATATATCTCTAGACTGCAATTTACCGCTACATTCGTAAAACATGTGGATTCTCTAATTCATAAAACCTAAATAAGGTACATAATTATAATATAATTGGGATAACATGGTCCATAGTAATGTATTCTTTATAGTATACACAGTCCACTTAATCTACACTAGAGTCTTAGTAATATAACATATAATTCTTATAAAGTATAAAGTAACACGACCCCTCTATAAACCATGCCATATTTAAAGGCCATCTTGTAAGCAAGTAGTCAAAACTCTTGAACTTGAGTCAATTCTATTAAGAAACTTGAAAAATATCAAGCTTCAAGGCCTTTGTAGAATCTTTTGTACTTTTGACCAAGAGTTTTTTAATAAGACAATTTTTAAACTCATATAATAATTCAATTGTAGAATCTCCTTAACTGTACCATAGTAAGTCACAGCATCAAATATTTGGCATGAAACCCATATCAATTCAATACATGTTATATCAAAAGCTTTTAATGTAAAATAATCTAAAACATTATATATATCTAAAATATTATTATTATTGTTACACCTTAAATAAGGACATAAGATTTAATTTTCTATTAGCGATGCAACCAAGCAAATCATTATAGGTTATTCGACCCACCCAAACTATTATAAATCTTATAGGGTTTTGGGATAAGTTTGGGGATTTTTTTGTAACCTTATGGGGTTTAAGGTTCAATCACGAGGCATAGTAATGATGCATTAGGAAAACTAACTTTACAAAATATAATAAATATAAAATTAAATTCAAATCGAAAAAAAAACCCTTGAATCTCCATCAGTAGAAGCATCGTTTGTAACACATCAACTTAGAAGGTCTACATTTGAGTCCATCAAACATATCTTATTAACAGATGTAGGGCAACCCATTAGCTGAGTCACTTGTATAAACATATTTGAAGAAATTTGCTACTTCACTAGCAATCACCCTCTGATCAGTAGACCAGACCCCATTACCTAAGTTAATCTAACTCACTTTATTCCTTCTACCACGAACCTTAGCTTTTGAGTGAAAAAAATGCAGAATTCTTGTCCCTTTGAGCAAGCCACGAAGCTCCTATTCTTTGCTTCCAAAGAAATTCTTCTTGAAACAATGTTCTCTTTAACTCTGTACTTAGTGGTACTTCCAATCTTTTTAAATTGGCTGTGGAATGTGACATTATCGCTTTCTGGATTCAAGTTAACCTGGCCATAAGTTACTTCTTTCTTTGGAAGATATTGCCGAATGTACCAATATTGGAGGTAGCAACATTATAAGTAAACATCTTAATATTTTCCTGAAACGACATACTCAAATTCCAATTAGCAGTGAGAAAGGTTTCCTAACTAAGATGTGTGATCCATGCAGATAGATAATGAAAACATTTAAAGTGACCAATCTAGGCACCTTTTTATTAAAAATTCAGCAAGAGAGGAGTGCGATCTAAGTGTGCCCTAGCCAAATGTCTTACAGAAGAAGTCTCAAACAAATCCTTCCATTTTGCATTTACGAATGCTCTGTCTAGCCTAGCTATACATAAACCTCTTGACCATGTGAATTTTATGCCAATGTAACCCAAATCCATCAACTCATTATGACTAATCCACTCTACAAATCTTTTGCATCCTACTACAAGTTTACTTGCTACACTAAACTTCTCAATAGGATCTACGATTGCATTGAAATCACCAGAAATTAACCATGGTTCTTCAATACTTGTAGCTAAATGATTCAATTTAGTCTACAGCTCCCTTCTAATCCATGAAATTGGACTTCCATAAACAAAGTGCTAAAAAAGGAATAGTAATCATCAATAGAAATTTTAGTGTGGATAAATTGCCAATCATTTTTCAAAAATATCAACCTTAATTCCCTCTTTCCATAGAATCCATATCCCTCCTGAGAAGCCCCTCACCTCTACTCTATGGGAGAAACTAAAATCCAACTTCCTTATAACTGATTCAGCTTAGACTCCACTAATTGTAGTTTACAAAATAACCACCATACGTACCTTATAGATCTTCTATAATGACTTTAGTAGTCTATGTAGCTAAGCTTTGACCGCTCCTTGACAATTCCACACAATAATGGGACTCATCATGAAGAAAATAATAATGCAAGCAAAAAAAAAAAAAAAAAAGAAAAAATCTTTACGAGAACATCTCAAGCTCTAAAGCAATATCTACTTCATGATAATCTTTTGAGTTAATTGAGTTAATCCCTGCCTCTTCAATGTAAAAAAATTCATCCACATTCTCAGCTACTTTCTTGCTATTGCCTTTAGCCAAGACTTTGGTCACTTTCTATCTAACCTTCAGTTTGCCTCTAACATTAATAGTCTTTCACTTGTCTAGGCTTGCTAGAACTATCAGATCGGTGAAGGATAGACAGTTGAACAGGAACTGTTGCTGACAGAGGACATAACATTTCCCTTTCCTTTCTTGTCACCACTGAATTTTTTATTACCACTACTGAATGTGAGGTAGTGTCCAATATTAAGTCCCTATTTTGAGTAGTCCTATTATATTTTAGGGGCCTAGCCTCATTTTTTGCTTTAGGTTGTTTAACCCTTCTACCTAAAGTAGACATATATGTCCCATTATTTAGATTAACATCCTCTTTTCCTTTTGCTATAGCTTTGGGCCTAACATTAAAGTCCACTTAGTTAACCTACACATTCTCCACATATTTGCCTTTATGATTCTTTCCCTGTTTAGAAGATTCACCATGAAAGCCATTGGTTGACTTTGCTAGGTTACCCTTTAAAGCAACTAAATCAGTCTTCACATTTCTTTCCTCTAAATATGTATTATCTTCCTCCAAATTTGCGGGGATATTAAATCTAGTATTAAATCCTTCATTTTCTAATTTTTTAGAAACTCCCATATTAGCGACATTACTCCCATTATTCTTAGCTTTCCTTCCTTGTTTAAAGGCATGGATCCAGGGACCAAGTTTATCCTCCTTGCCACCTCCATTTATTAAACTCCTTTCACTGGTCGGCACGCTTCTTCTTCATCTGTACTCCCTTTTGTCTCTCTACCTTCAATAGTAGATGATTTTATTATAGAACATATATTGCTAATATGACCGTACTTACCACACTTATAATAAATAAATGGCAGGTTCCTATACTCCACCTTTTGGATTCTCCCGTTAGTACAAATTTGGATACTAGTGGTTTTGCCAAGTCTAGCTCCACAGTTATTCTTGAACGTTTGCCTCATTAAGAATTAGCTGTATTATAATCCATTTTAATAAATCTACCACTCATCTTCCTAATAGCCTTTAAGATACCCTTTTGGTATTACTGCAGAGGAAAAACTAGAAAACGAACCCATATAGCAATTGTTAACAAATTTTCATCTTTTGTATTAAAACAGGTGTATCATGGTTGCATTGTTAGGTAGTACCTTGTCACAGTCCATGGACCCTCTAACAATCAACATTATAATCATCTGAATTAGGTAACCTAATCAAATACTACCCATTATCCAAGTCTATAATCTTCACATCACCACTCGGTCGCCAAAGGATCATCACTCTATTGTAAAGAGCCATATACCTAATATGTTACCTAACAAGCATACCACCACAGTATTGTCCATAGCTCACATCATCAGCTTCTTGACTTATCAGAAAATGAGATAGATGGCATTTTACCTTCAACCACGATCTCGACATCATCTTCTTTAACTTCAAAATCTTCAAAAATCTCCTCATTTCCTTTTCCATCCCGTGCCTTATTCAATAGAATCTCCTTAAACAAACATTGCTATTCATCCAAGGCTTCATCAGCATCATTTTCTTTCTTCTTCACCCTTTTTGTAACTCTTTCTCATCATTAGACAACACTACTAACGAATCCTTCTCAATTTTGTTAGAAAACTCAATGTCCATCAATCAATTTGAATCCATAGAATTCATATCCATCATTTTTTCACTTTATTGGTATTGAGTTTAAGTTGTTATATTCTTTTGCACAAAATTTTAAAGGAGGGAACTTAATGTCCAAGAATTTAAGAGCCCACTTGTCTACATTTTGCAGTCCATAATTCCATATTAAAGTCAATTCTTGTTTATGTTTAGAAAGCCACACATGCTCTGATGCAAAAAGACACATGCAAGAAAATCATGGCACTCATAGAAGGTAGCTGCCATCCATATATGTGTGTGTGTGTTCATGATATATAAAAAGAAAAAGAGAAAGTTTTACATACTTGAAGGACAAAAATAGAGAGAGACAACACACATAGGGGAAAAAATTTTCATGGTTTTTCTTGTGCTCTTTTCATGAACTTGAGTAATTAATTTTTTTTTCTTTTAGAGCCAAAGGATTATTATGAGTTTTGGTTCCTTAAGAATTGTGACATCTAATTAATTTTTCATTGCTCTTTTTTTTTTTAATTTGACTATTTATATATCTTCTATGTCTTGATATTATTATATTGCTTAATTGATTCAAAATTAATTTAAGGCTCTTTTGTTTAATTAACAAAATAATATGGTGTCAATTATAGCATTAAATTTGTAATTGTCTGATTGTTCTAATATTAGTGGTACAATAACATGATTGATTATAAGAAAAATAATTGATTTATATTATGAAGATATATAATCTAGTTAAATATATCAAACTTGGCTAGAATTTGGTAATACTATAGATAAATTCTAAGAGTTTGTTTATGGTAGTTTAATTAATTAGAGAAGTAATCAAAGAGTATATTTTGATTATAAAAAAAGTAAGGAGTGATAAGTTGTTAGAGTTTGTTAATAACATAACTAATTTATTTATCATAAAGAAAATTAATCTTTATATCAATGATCAATTATGTGGATAAAATCCTTTGGTTAGGAACATATTAATACTAATTTATTCTTTAAATTGTGTCACTTGATTTTGGTATAAATTACTTTCTTTAAACTCACAAAATCCCCATCTTCTATTTATTTAATCATTCGAAAGAAATAAATTTTACCTGTCCCTATAGATTCAACCTACCATTGAGTAAGAATTGAATTTTGTTGAATTCGACGCCAAGCACATGTTACTATCTTATCAATGGTCTTATTGTTCACACACATCATCATGGTTCCATTTTTTAGACACTAACAGGTTAGGTAGTGAACAATGACTTAATAATTCTCTCACAAACCCTTTTTTTATAATATTTTGTTTGCCTATTTCTTTTTAATTCCTTAGCTTCACTAGTATTTATCCTTTATGCTAGTGGGTTAAGAATCACGGTTTTAAGAATTAAATGTTTTTAGTATTTATATCTCTTAAGGGTGGTAAACCAAGGGTAACTCTTTAGGAAAAAAGCAAAAAGTTATGCTAAAAGTCTAGATATTTTAGGTGGTATCTCTTCGTGTTCACTAGTCAGTCAAACTCTCCTTAAACATGGACAAACTTAAGGGTACATTTTTTACTAAAACTTCCTTAGCCTTCTTATGTCAAAAACAATGTCTCATTCATCTTCCCTCTCTCTAAACTCATCTATTCTTTCTTCATCTCCTTACAAAGGGCACTACATAATTCTTTTACTATCCTTAACTAAGAGCACTCATTAGTGAGAATAGAAAGGGCACTACATTTGTTTGCTAATAATAGATTAGTCACTCATATGAACTACATCACAAATGACCTCATCTCTATAGTTTCTCACAAAAAAAGTCATTTTAATACTTTGGGATACTTACTCTACTTTTATTACTTAACCATCCATGTTTTATAAGCTCAAGATTAGTTAAAATTCAACAATCTTAACTTCTCGACTTGGGTAATTGTGGCGTTGTTAGTGCAACTACCACTATCAATTATTATACTGCAAGTCTTATATCTAAACTTAGCCCAGTTTGGAAAGCATTACTCCTTTGAACATCTTCTTAACATCTCTAAACAAGGATCTCATCATAATTAAAAGTCTTCTTCCATTTATGGACTTTCACTCTTTTCTACTCCCTCTAGTTGCTTTTAGTTCTCACAGGATTTCTTGTTATTACTTCATACCTCACCACAAAGTTGAAGGAAAAAGAAAACATTAATTTCTTATTAAGATACCGGGCTACAATGTGTTAAAATCTTTAACACTTGAAACACTTAAATTTCTATTGTGCTCTTTGGTTTTACAAGTGATGGTTTTAGTGTTATCAATGTGGGTATGTTACTTTTATCCTTTTCAAAACCTTAAAACCCATTGGTCTTAGGTTTAACGGGTTTCAGAGTGATAAATGTTATAGGTTGATTAGAAAAAGGCTAGGATCCTACTCTTTTTCTTGTCTTTTAACCTTAGAGCCAACTTAAACATGTCTTCCAAGGGTGGATAAGGCCATAAATAAATAACACCAGCTATATCCTTATTCAATTATCATGAGAATCTAGCGTAGTTTGCTCTTTCCAATTTTTAATCTGTACATAACAATTTGCATCTTATTAAACATGTCTTAATAGTGTGACTATAGTAAAAATCTTTTAGACATTAACATTTTCATTAATCCCAAAGTCTTATTTCCACTTCCTTTTCTCTAAGCATATGAACTTTGAAATTCTCCCATCACAAACTATTGTAGTCCATAAATTCTAAGGATGCTAGCCTACCTTAGATAAATTCATCAAGATTAAAGAACTCAAAGATCTTTTAAATCTTTTTGATCTAATTCAAGTACTTCTCAAGGGAATTACATTCTTGTAAAGTGAAATATTAATTTTTGGAATGGTTATGATAACTTCTTGGTTTCTATCCATATTAAGAAGTCAATGAGATCATCTAAACCAAAGTTAGTTTTTCCACATGTTTAGGTGCATCCATGTGCTCATCTCATTCCTTTTGTTGATAAATTTAGTATGCATTAGGTAGTGGACATTGCCTATAGGTGTATGATGTCATGAATGAGGAAGTTTTTAGTTGGAGTTGATTGTAAGAATTAATTGCTCAACTACTAGAGAAAGGCAATTGGTTCGCTTTAACATGATGGTATCAATCATCTTTGGTATGTTCTCTTAATTGATTTAGTTTTGATCAATACTATTAACACTTCCATGAGACATGATAAGACTTAAAATTTGACAAATAACACACTAATAGATTTTTAATTGACTTAAGTAAAACTTTCCAAACCATGCGTGCACATGCATCGAAAGAAATAAATTATCACTTAAGGATGGGGAAATATTATAAGAGCAATGCTTTTGTTAACACAACAAATAGGGAGGGGGTTATGGGAACATGACAAAACAAGAATTTACAAAATAAAAAGAGGATCATCACTAGATTATGGTGCTTGTGACAGGTGAAGACAAATCCAAAGTGAATTGTACACCTAGTTTAGGACCAATGCTAAATTTCCAAAAATGTCCCGAAAGACAATACTCCTAATTAATCAGCCAATGGCACCACAAGTGGAAGAAAGACATTTAATTGCCACAATTAGTTGGGAGTGCATATTGATATGAATCTAATAGACACAAATCAACATGCTTTGAAAAAGCAATAAAAAGATGTATTCAGATAGAGGTTTAGTTAAGATGGGCCTTTCTTCAACTCTAAAGCAAAATTCAAATGTCAAAAGTGTGTTAACTCTTAAGATGTTCCACTATATATTAAATTCAAGTTCTTTTTTAATCTTGGAAACTCTTATGATAAACACTCAACACCTACTTCAAAGATTTGGACTATATTCTAATTGCTAGTCCTTAATGCATATTACTAAAGTAAAGATTTCATGGTCTTGTCTTTTCTTTTATCACAATTCTAACACATACACATACACTTCCTCTAAAACTTATAGACAAACACAACAAACTAATTCTCACTTAGAATTTTAATTCACTACAAAACTTCCTTGCGTGTTTTAATAGCTCAACATATATCGGTATCTAAGGGAAAAAAAGTGTTATCTTTTACTTAGAAAGTAGTCTATATAGAGAGTGACCCTTTACTATGCTTGCTGAGGTGTGAAAGTATAGCTAAGTAGCTTGGATCTTATGGTCTCATTCGAGTCAAGATCATAGGACTTACCTCTTAATGTTACAACTTGTATGCAAACTTACACATAAACTTAATAAATATTTCCTCAATTTTTTTTAGTTAAAAAAATTTCCAATTTAACTTTTGAAATCAGTTACTTGCTAATAATAACTTATCTTACCATTTTTATTGCATGCAATGATCTAAACCTTTGAGACAATAGTATATCTTTATCTTAGATTAGGACAAAGGTAATTGTTTAACATAGTTTTTAGTTATTCAGCATCTAAGAATATGGTTATGAAGTAATAATCAACAATTAGTAGATTAGCATATATTCAATCTCTTTATTTGTATTTTTATTGTCTACACTACCATAGATCATCATTAGATCAATACTTTTAACTTAGTTACTTGGAACAAACAACTCCAATTTACCTTAACCATGGATTTTTTAAGTTACTTTCATTTCGACTAAGTAACTAAAAACTACCTTCTTTATTCAAAAAAGGGACAAAATCTTCCTTCTATATAATTTGGAAATACCTAATAATTGTCTTATAAACAATCGTTCACTTTTCTACAACTTTAAAGAATCAATTTAGTTGTATGATTGAGTAGGGGCATATATGAGCTGGGTTGAGTTGGACTTTTGAAGGCTTAAGCTTGACTCATTTAAAAAATTAACGGCTAGAGTTAATCCAGGTTTTTAACAAACCTAGAAGGTATAAGCTCGAGCCTGGACCCATTAAGGATTTAAGAGTCCAAGCTCGACTCAATTACGTAAATAATTATATATAATATTTAATTAATATAAATAATTATATATAATATTAAATTGATATATTAAATAAGCCCTTAACAAACCTATTCGCAAGCCTAAAAAAGAGCACAGATTCAACTTGTTTAGCTAAACGACTCGAGTCAAGGCAAGCCTGAAGTAAGCGAAGCTCAAGTAACTCGCGAGTAGCTCGGTTCGTTTGCAACCCTGTGGGTGAGTAATGGTATTCGATTAAGAAATAATTTACATTGCTTCCCTAAAGACAAAAGAGACAATGTGGTGTGATTAACATGGTCCTCTCTAGTGAATAGTGACTTATTCATCTACTGTAGGATCCAACCTAAGCCCTTTAAGTTATAATGATTTAGGGCAAGTTGGGATTTTTTTCTTTTTTTTTTTTATGTTATTAGTATCTATTTTATATTTGATTTGTATATATTAGAATTTTAAATTTTGAAAAATTATTTATTTTGTTTCTTATCTATTTCTATTTCATGACTATATTGAAGATAGTGATTAATAAGGAGTGTAAATTGAACATTATATTCTTATATATTGAAAAATCTTATTTTAATTTGGATTTTTATAAAAATAAATAAAAGGATAAGTAAGTTAACCTTATAAGAATTTATTAGGTATTTAATTTTAGGAGAAAATATAAATAACTCCCATAGAATTTTATCCTAGTACTAACACAACTCTTACTTTCAAATGTTGCAAGTTACTGCCCCTAGTTTTGATGAATTGGCAACAGCTTAGAAAAGTTGAAAAATATGAGGGGGATATATACTTATATTTCAATCATTTTATCATGTTATTCGTGCGGATATAAATTTTAAATGTATAAAAAAAAAGATATAAAAAAAGATGGGAAATTAATAACAAATGGATATTTAGTACAAGTATGAGTCCTATGTTTTCGGATAGGCACTCGTAACTAAGGACGTATTATGAACGACCTAAGAATTCAAATTCTCCATATGATCATCTCATCATGATTTCTCATACTTTCTACTCCGTCAGGGACTAAATTGTAAAGGAAATTTAAGCTGAAAAAAACATGGATAAACAACATATACTGCCTTTATTGATCGATTAATAACTTGCAAGTACAATGACAAGCCTTGATACTTAAGACATACGCCAGTCACCACTATTTACATATTTTACTATCAATTCACTTGACATGAATGGAATAACTATATATTCCTTCCTCATTCGATATAAAATTAATATTATGGTATTCACTTAAAATGAATAAAAATTTATAATGAATTACTATTACGTAAAATGATGAATAGTAATTCATGTCTACATCCCATGAGTGACTATTTAATTATCTATTTTTAACTTTATCATAAATACTACTATCTTGAAAATAACATATATATAATTATCCTTTTTCCATAATAAATACAGGAGGCATTATTGATTTTTTGTCTTTTACTCTAATAATTACTTATTTTACTTTTTATACCAAGTGAATATTATAATAACCATTATAACCATATTATATTTCCCTTTGAATTGGAATTACATTCCTCCTTATTTTATTTAGCAAAGTGAATGGCCATTAAAGTACTACAACAGAATTACATCCAGTTACAAGCGGTCAAGCAGCATGAGGCCGTATTATTTTCTCTTATCACTACTACTGCATGAAACCTCATAATGCAATTCCCTGATACAACATAAGTCAAACATAATGCAGTTTCCTAATGGTGAAGCTAAATTATAGGTAATATTCTTCATAGTAAATGACTTTTAAATGATTTGCTTGTAAAGTACTCGAGATGGGAGTCCTAAACCGAAATGCTTCATCATTGAGATTTGGTGGGGTGATTACATTGCTCATTCCGTCTATATTCCTCAATCCCTCTGGGTCAGATTTATGTTGTGGTTTTTCCTCTTGGCGTTTCACCTTCAAATATGGGGCAAGACGTGGATCTGTTCCGCGTGGAAGACCAGTCCTAGCTCCCAATTTTTTACAGCAACAAGCTGCCTGTAATAAGCCAAGTAAAAAGAAGTTATGCATCCAGAAAATCATTTCTGGAAAACCAAGACCTACAATTTACAATATTGGCCAAAAGCGTGGCTAGTTACGCAGTAAAGGGCGATTGGTTACCACTTTAGCAGCAAATGGTAGCATTTTATCTGGTGGCATCCTCGTACAGAGAGCTACAAGCAAATTAAAGACAGGATTTGGATGTGTCAATGACCATGAAATCACAAGTTTTTGAAAGTCACATAGGTTGATTGATTTTCAGAAAAAATTCTCAGGCAAAACGAAACAGAAAGGAAAAACATTAAAACTAGCTTTAAACAATTGTCGAAGAAACTACGAAGGTTGAATGAGAATAGTCATCCTATCCTGAAACAAATGGTGCCAAATAGCAGATTAAATTCGTGAATGAATGAAAAAGATGCAATGAGACATGGACTTGAATAAATTTCTTACCATATAAAATAGCTCCAATGAACGAATCACCAGCTCCAGTTGTGTCAATTAATTCTTCTGGTGGTATCCTCTCAGCCGTTCCCACAATTAACCTACCAGTAACTGTCCCTATGCCATTTGCTCTTAAATTTACCACTGCCTGAAAAAAGAGAGAGAGGTACTTTCTTAACATTTAAAGCTAGCATCACAAGAACTTCATTTAAAGCACGCCTTTCTCCTTCCTGGAAGATAGTTATCAGTCTAGTTATTTATTTTGTATGGAAAGGGAGGAAAGAAAAAAGACTAGGAATCAGTTTTAGGTCTTCTCTGGAAGTATCTTGAATCATTTTGTTTCATTTTTCTCTGCTGGGATAGTACTCTTTTTATGTTTTCATGCCAAGATCTCAATCTTAGCATCTGCTTTTGAACCTTCTATGGTGTTTTGCTCGACGCCTTAGGTCATTTAGTGAGTCCTATCTCCTAGGCCTTGTTGTTTCCTTTGTTCTCTTTCTTTTTTGCAATTTTCTATGCATAAATGAGATATCTGACATTACACCAAAAAAAAAAAAAAAAAGAAACGACTAAACTCTCTGATACTCTAGCAAATAAATTAACATTAAAGAGTTAAGATGAATACAAGGTGAAAACCAAAAAAGTCTCGCAAATTTAACTCGCAGGAAGAATGTAAATTATTGCAATGAAAATTCTTCCAGAGCTGGTTCAGTGAACACATACTGATGGAATGCATGTTGGGGCAGCTTCACTGTCCTTCCGATGCTCCATTGACGCAAGTAAGCTATCTACATCCATTTCTTCGGTTGGTGAGCTACCTGCCAAATGAGAAAGCTAATGCTTGATATGCTTAAAGATAAGAAAGTTATGCCAGAGGTCTGCTCAGGGTAAGAGAGTCACAGTAGAGGCATCTTGATAAAGGAAATCGAGTAGGAACATTAGCAATACAATTAACAAGTACTGCCACTTAGCTTTTTAAGAAATTAGATCCAGCTAATTGGTTTAACGGAATAACCAATGATTTTATATCTATGAGCAACAGGCAATGTGACTTTTAATTCTATTACCCTTGAATTCTTTAGATTTGATTTTAATAACCTGCAGACAGGACATTTTTTAAGACTTCTATGATGTAAGTTCCATACGTAAAGTAGAATCATAAACAAGCTAGTACCTAAATAGGGGGTAAATAGAGGTAGAATTCAAGTTTTTTCAAGTTGATACTACAACCAATGAATCTAAAAGCTTAAATTCATAAATACGATGCAGATTATTATGTTTATTGCTTGACAAAAATGACGAAGCTAAGAGATAATGAAAGAGGCAATAGTATCATACTGTTTGATTATTGTTCAAGATAGGTCGTAATCAATCATAGACCTAAATTTAAAGATACAACGTTCATTTACATAACTTGATAATAAAATTTGAGTGGGATTTTTCTTTTGTTAACTTATTGATGTCATGTTACAAATATCAATGATTGGTGATGACTGGACCAGTAAATGGATTAGCTGATGTTTCAGCCAAGGCTTTTCCTTTTGGTTTATTTTACTAGCTGTAGAATGCACAGCATTCAACTAAAAAAGTAGGCAGTCAAAAGGTTGTTCACCATAAATTACTTACCCTCTACAATTCTCTCAATCATTATGCATCCCTTCTCTCCTAATGTGACAATCACAAACTTCATTTTTGGCAATCTCAAAAGGAGTGAAACAAGAGCAGTTGCTATCGATGGCGCATCTGTCCATGCCTGTTGTTCATAACTTCATGATTCCCACATTGTAAACACCTAAGAAACTAAAAATGCTTGTATATAAATAATAGTCTATGGCGGGTGTTTCAGCCCTTGAAACGTACTTAAGAGGAAACTCGGTGGAATCAATTTTGTGAAGGATAGAAAATCATTTGGAAGAAATGAAAGAAAACCATGAAAAATCCCACATGTCCAATGCAGGTGGGGAGTAGATTGACTGGGATTTTTTTTATTTAACCCTCTTCCAATTTTCCCTTTTTGAAGCTCCTCCTTGTGGGGTCTCTTTCAAAGGCTAGCTTCCAATGATATGCTAAGCTTGTTCACTTTCTCAAGGCCTGCAATTTACCTGTGGGAACTTTGCAGCACATACAGCATAATTAGCCAACTCTAGTATACCATCGAACCAACGTCTTTTCTTTTCTGCATCAACCAGAATAGGTATGTTCATTCGATATGCCTGCATTGGATGAACCATACTAATGAGCAGTTATCGTATAAAACAAAAGCTTAAAGCTGTAGCTGAAAATTATACTGTAAGGGAGAGACAGATGATAATTGTGGGTTGTATCATTCATCAGACACTTATGTAAACTTGTTCATTTACGTGATGACACCATAAATAGACTATGACGACCAATTACCTCTTCAGCAACAAGTCTGGCACTGTCAGTGTATCTTCCATCGAAATAAGCAAGTTTAGCATCACACAACGCAGAAGTCAAGTTGATTTGGGAAAGGTCATCTGGTACCAGCTCAGGATGTCCAGGGGTAAAAATGCAGGTACGTGTTTCCCTGAAAATCTCAATGTAGGTTAATTAAGCAATAAAGTTGTGCCCTTTTGAGTGTGCTTCGACTTGATAAAGATATCATAGTACAAACTCAATTGATTAGAGGTTGTATCACATTGCAGTCCTACATTAATATACGGAGTCCTACATATAAGATTTTAGTGAAAACAGGATAAATTTGCAGATTTACTCAAAACTTTTGTTTTTTCTTTTTGGTTTTCCCTCCATATTTCAGAAGCAGGTTCAAATGCTGGTTCATCTAATCACTCCTTTATTTAGTTCAATCTTTGTCTTTGGTCCACAGCATCGTACTAAGGAAAATACACCCTACCTTAGACACACAACCACTCAATCCTCTACTATTTGAGTAAAAGAAGATATACGTACGACAAAGTCCTAATTGTAAACCATCAGCAGTTACTTAAAATTGCAAATTTTAAAAGGTTAGTATCACAAATAGTACCTGAACTTTAATAAAATATGTTTTAGGTACTTAAATTTTGAAATTGATAATTTAATAGTTGAACCTTGAAATTAATCAATTTAGTACCTGAAAAAACTTTTCATGCAAGTCAATGATACCTCCTTCAAGTTCTTTTAGGTATTAAATTGATCGATTTTAAAGTATTTCAGATACTAAGTTGGTTAATTTCAATGTTCAGGTATTAAAATAATCAATTTCAAAGGTCAGATAACTAATTGCATATTTTGACAAAGGGATCAATGTCACTAATGGTACTTAAACTTTAACAAAACATGCAATTAGGCACCTAAACTTTAAAATGGATAAATTTATTATCTAAACTTTTAAATTGATTGATTTAGCACCTAAAAGAACTTTTTCGTGCATGCCAACAGTTTCTCTACCAAGTTCTTTTAGATACTAAATTGACCAATTTTAAAATTTTTCAGGTATTAAATTGATTAATTTCAAAATTTAAGTACTTAATTGCATATTTTGTCAAAATTCAAATATCACTCGTGACACTGTCCCAATTTTAAAGTCATTCGAGTAAACTACAAATAATTGGAAATGGAAGCATGAACTCACGTTTGCTGGTCCACGATAACATAGGAAAATGGTGTCCTACCCTCTTGTCTAACCTGAAAGGAAGTTCATTCCTGTTGGAAAGGATCATGGTGATAAAATGGAAAATCATGTTGGTAGAGATTCAAGAACATGAAATATTAATATCTAATTTGATAGAAAGGAAACACACTCACTCTAGAGCAAACTACTAAACAGAGAGCTTAAAGCTCCTTTATGCACTATAAACTAGTAAAAATATGGCAATCCATCCTCCTCTCCTTACTACGCTCCTATTTATACTGTTAAAACTCTTATTAGCATGATACATGGAAACCCCTCATTGGGTTTCCTGGTGATCATACGTTTTCTCATATTTACTATAATAATGCTACTATTAACTATATATAACATCTAATACATGCTTATATTGAGTGTAAATCCACAAACCATTTAATCTAAAAACTGAAAATTCCTCTCACTTGTGGGCTAGGGAATGGATGGCCTATTAAACTAGATGACAATCATGACATGATAGCACAAGAAATTCCCCTCACAATCTGCTGCTCGGATACATTGTTGATTACCTTCACAACCAATTAAGATAACAGTTTCATCTTGTAAATGTGGTATATTACCAACATACCCCATACCAGTCAGTCAATGGCAGATACAAATACCCCATACCAGTCAGTCAATGGCAGACACAAAGTGGTAGGAAAATGCAGCATTCAACACAAAGAGAAGTTAACAGCTTATAGTAAATGAATGGGTATGGCAGGCCTTCAGTTTTCGATATTCAAGCTAAGAACTGAATAATAGAGGTCTCATATTACTTGAATATTGTTAGATTTATACCCTCAATCAGTCAATTGATCTAAAAGTTTAAGGTGATGAAACTGCCAGTTATTTCTTTTGAAAATTTGCTTTTAAACACACTCTGTGATTAGCTATGCTTCTGAACTGCCAAATATGGTGTTAGCAATTTCTGGTTAAGCGTGGTTTAACATATCAAAATGTTGTTAATATATACAAGTTAATTTGGATTGACTTTCTGCTGAGTGATGTAATTACATCCAAGACTCACCACCATAAATGAAGTATCTACACCATCTGCTTCAAGCTCTGCCAAGAGAGCTTTTCCATGAATGTCATCAGCTACCTAGCGATTTCATATAGAACACTATAAATAAACCATCTTCTTATAAAAATAAATTAGAGGAACTCAGAGAAGAGCTTAAAGAAAGGAAAATAAAAGATTAAGACAAAAACCATAGAAATGAGTCTTGGCTTCAAACCCAAACGAGCTGTGCAAGTGAGTGTGTTTGCCGCATCACCTCCTCCTTGTATCTAAGAAACCAAGAAACATATCAACATTCCAATGGAAGCTAAAGGGATAAAAAAAAAGGGAGGGGTAAAAAAAGAAAAAGAGAGAAAATGCCGTGTTTGGTGCCTAAATTTTAGGTCAACTCAATTAATTACCTAAACTTATCTATTATTAATTAAACCGGATAATAAAATATCTAACCATTCAAATAAATATAGTAATTAGAATATTAACTATTTTAATAGTTTGATCATGATCGGTATATGTAAGTCTGAATTATCAACGGTATCATAGAATTTTCCTACTAGTAAATGTGGTATACCATAAACTTAGATAGTCAATTGCAAATTTATCTAAAGTTGAGAGGTACCAAAACATGTGACATTATTAAAATTTCTTCTTTTTTAGAAAAGTAAAAAGAGAAAAGAAAAGGAAAGGAAATTCATTGTTGCCTTCTATATGCATGTTTTAGAGCAAAGAGCTTTCATGGCACCATCAATGGGATCGTCCAGTCAACCGTCTAATCGTTAAGATAAATATAATGATTAAAATATTAATTATTTTAGTGATTCGATCACGGTTGGGTATAATATGAACCATTGGATAGTAACAGAACCGATCCTATCAAACTTAATAATGTTAACATAGAATTTCCCTTACAATAGAAGGGGTCCATAATTCTACTTTGAAATAAAAGTTTCCCAGTATGTAGACCCATGAACACAATAATTTTGTACCCAAAATATCTCAGATCCAGACCCACAACACAGAAAACACTGGGTTTTAGTCAGAATTCACTGCACAAAACTGCAAAATTGTAATTACTGAATCTATGCCGTTGAATTTAGATTAATCGTAAGCTAATCTGAATATTTAAGATATTGATGTAGGCGTTGTTTTATATTTAGATGTAAAATTTAATACTCTTTCTGGTAAGCATAAGCTGGGATATAGCTTAAAACCTGTTAATGAAAAAAGAAGAGGCACGCAGATTGAAGTGAAAAAGTAATCAAAGCCCATACCAACATGTTTTTGCAACTTGTCTTGTCGTCTGGTTTAGGAAAAGAAGCAACTACTGCTAAATAATCTATACAGGTCCCACCAAAGCCTACCTGTTTATAACAAGAAGAAGAAGAAGAAGAAGAAGTAGTAGTAGTTAATGATGAAGCTAAAGCAAAGTGCAAGTAAAAACATAAGCCCTGCGCGCATGATATATACGGACATGAGCCTGAGTGTGATTATGATGTGATTAGAATTGAATAAATTACAAAACTTCTATTTATGAAAGTTCACAAGAGGTAGCAGCTTCTTGGGGGATATTAACTAACTTAACTACCCATAACAACTAAGGCACATCGAGAAATCATGAGTTTACAAGGGACGGAGGCGGGCTTACGATGACATGGCGTCCAGAGAGGTGTGCGGTAGCGGACATATCGATCAATGGAGGGTGCGGACGATATATAGCTCAATTCTGTTAAAGAGATTTTCAGTGCCGCATCTATATAAAGGAGAAAAAATGCTAACATTTGATATATAATTGTAACCATGTAGGACTTCTTTTTCAACACTAGTGGGATGTGACTATGTATAGAGAGTAAAAAAAAAATCTCACATTATTTATAAATATAATTATTTTTTTGTGTAAAATACAAATGTTTTTAAATTATATTTACTTAGTGTGCTATTATCAATAGCACATTAAATACCGTGAGTAGATAATAATTAATTTTTATTCATATAGAAATTAGTATGAACATTTAATATTTTTTATTTTATATTTATTTATATCTTATTAATTATTTTTTTTATTCCTGGCCAGTCTCATTCTTGAAGAAATGAGGTTGGTGTAAATCTACTTTGTCTTTTCAAAAGATAAGGTTAGTGTAATTCTATAACTTTCTCTTAAAAAGACAAATTCATTCATTAATAAATTCATTTTTTCAAAAGACGAGTTAAAATTGTCTAAAACTATGAATTATAAAATAGTGGTATTTTCAAAATAAATATTTAAAAAAATTCCTATGATACCCCAAATTATGATTAAGTGCTAGACATTAAGCCTAATGTAAGAATATTTAGTCGATTGATGATGAGCTGAACCAATACTGGGGATGAATAACTAATTTGGTAATAAGTACTAAACCAACATCAACCATAAAAACTTCATAACTAAAGTAATTAAATACCTGAACCTAATTAATTTAAAAATAGGAGTGATAGAAGGTTAAGTGATGAACTTAAGTTAAGAAATATGTCATTGTAATCATTAATCAAACAAACCCTAAATAATAAAAAATAAATCATTAAAAATATATAGTTATGGAATTAACCGAGGAAATCGAAAATACAAATAATAAAGGATATTCTATGAAAAGAAAATAAGGTAAATTACACTATAAGGTATCAACCTTTGGGGGTAAGTTCATTTAAGGTATCAACGTTTCAAGTAGTTAAAAAAAGAATCAATATTTCATAAAGGAACCACATGAGGTATCAATGTTTTGCAAAGTTCATTTAAGGTTTCAATCTTTTGATTAGTTTTCGATTTTCTTTGATTTTCCTTAATGGTCAATTATTAATATCTTATTTGACTCACTTTGCAAAACATGAATACCTTTTCTTAGCCATGTTGATACCTTAAATGAACTTATCCCAAACATTTATACATTTTGATGTAATTTATCCAAAGAAAATTTAATGTGAATAGTTTAGACTAAATGGTAAAAGGTGAATGGTAAATGGTAAATGGTAAATAGAATATGGTAAATGGTAAAAAGTAAATAATAAATAGTAGATAGAATATGGTAAATGGTAAATAATAAATTATAAATGTTAATGGTAAATATGACTTGTAAGTTAGAAAATAATTATAAAATTAGTCAAAATCAAGGGAACAATACCATATTTGGCAGAATTTAATAAATAAAATCAAATTAAACTAATGAAATTACCAAAATACCCTTTAATTAACCTGAAAATCCCTAAATTAACCTATAAAACAACAAACATGGGAGACAAAGTGATGAAGATACAATTACATCAAATTCACCTCAACAAATTCAAGTTCTTGAAAGGATGATTACACGAAATAGAGCCAAGAAGCTTCGAGAAAGATTTCAAGGATTTGTGCAAAAGCTTGTTGAAGATCACTCCAAGTTCACCAACATCGACTTAAAACCAAAAATAAAGACTTTAATGAGCATTTCCACAACACAACAATACAAATGGAAATCCAAGCCAAAACTGCCTCTTTTAAGTTCAACACCGCCAGTTTAGGAGACAACACCACTGGCCTAAATCACAGAACAACCAACCTTCATTCTATCGTAACAGAGATTTGTACATCGCCTGTGTATGCCGCCTGTGTTCTAAGTACACCGTCGGCGTATAATTAAGGCCGTCAGCCTTCTTTTGCGAGCAGCTTAATTTTTAACTGTGACTTTTGAGTTTCAAGGCAAGCAGTTTAATTTTTAATTGTGGCTTTTGAGTTTCTAGGCGAGCAGTTTAATTTTTAAATGCGACTTTTGAGTTTCCTTAATTTATTACATATAGCCCTAAGTGTTTATTGTAATGGGACAGTTTTAGAATACATTTTTAATTGTGAAATACAATTTGAGAGAAATCCTTTCTCTTTGAGTTCTTTTGAGAACTTAGAATTTCTTCAAGAATTAGAATTCTTGTTGAGTTCATCATTATACCAAGGTTTTAGGTCGGTATATCCAATAGGGTTGCGATCATCATATCAAGGTTCATGGAGTTTCAGATCCAGATCTGAATATTTCATTGGGTCAAGGTCTGCCTTCTTGATTCTTAGAGTCCGGGCAAATTCCAAATCCATGCCAAGCACGCATCAAAAAGAGTATCATTTATAGGGAAAAATCTATAGAAGGCCTGAAAATTCAGAACTCAAAACTTTGGAAATTAAAGGAAACTTCTCATAATTACTTTTTACTTATGAATATGTGTAAGATTCACCAAATAAGTGGCAAAAGTAGCAAACAACGACATATTCCTCAATCAAGACTCTGGAAAAATAAGAAACAATTTGGAAATTAATAGAAAAATTCAAGATGTAGATTTAATCAAAGGAAATTGCTTGGAAATTTCCTAAAAATGTGTCAAATTGCATGTAAAAATATCAAAATTAACCAAGTGTCATAAAAATCTAAAAAATTCACACAACATGTATTATATGTGTCAAATATGTAGTAAAATTTTCATAATTTTTACTTAGCGTTTGGAGGGTGAAAATAAAATTAAAAAAACGACCAAAACCTTTCTACAAATAGCATATGCTTCTTATAAAATTCACCACGAACACATAACTTCACTTAAAACTGCTAAACTTGGTCTTTGGAGGTATGAGATAAAAAGAGAGGCTCCCGACATTAGTAAGAAGTTGGAAAGTGGTGGTTCGATGGAAAGTACTCCAACTTCAACGTGAATTAATTGAGCAACCAAAATTTGTTGTTACAAGCTTGAATTTTTACTATAAGTATACCTTAATAGAAGTTATAACATAGAATTTTTGCAGAATTTTTTATGCAAGTTTAATATTTTAGAAATTCCCACAAATAGAGCTGTTATAGTATAAAAATATTAATAGCAGAATAATTAATGTAAACCACTTAAACGTTTCTTAAAAATCACCAAATCACTATACCATTACTATATGATATTTATACTATCCCTATGGTAAGTTACTAATTTTTAAATATTTTCTTGTTATTTTAGCCAATTACGACCTATCTTTACTAAATTACAAATAGTTACCATATATAAACTATGCATGTTTAATATACTTTATATCCTAACTAAACCTGGATGTGTGTGTGTGTGTGACAATGAAACAATGAAAATTACCAATTCATTCACTTACAAGGCTATAACCTAAACCTTAAAAATATTATAAAGTTCTATATAATTGAATATTACAATATTAAATTCTTAATCATATTATTGAAAAAACATAGTTAAAATTAATGTCAATTAAAAGTCAACATCAATTTACCCACTAACTTATTCCACTTTTTTCCCATAGGTACCCATTTTGTAAAAATCAACTCAATACTGAACAGTTTGATAAGTGGTCCTGCTTGATAGTCATTCCCTCATCTAAAATCCTTAAAGTCAGTATATTACTTGTGATTGTAAATAGCAAAAACAATCATGTGTGATTGCTTGATTGATTGGTGGTAAAAAATTACTCAATTTGGTATGATGAATTGAGTTAATCACTTGAATAACAAAAAACCTAAGAATATACCTAACTAATTGCATCCCACATTCCTCATTTTGCTTCCACCAAAACTGATCGTTAAGGTAAGAAACTAGGTAAGCTTCTTTTTTACCTTTATTGAACTAAGTGACAGAAGAGGATGTCACAATAAAATTAAAAGCTATTAGCGAATAGTCAAGAAGGTTTTTAAGAGAGCAACAGTCCATTGCACATTCTTGGTTTTTGTAGAGGACATTTCTATGCCAAACTCCATGAAACTCATATCTAATCTCATGATGTATTGTTCAACATCATGTGGATGACATTATGTGTGTTATTACATTCACTTTAATAATTAAATTTGAATGCTTGTTAATATTTCCGTATACCGTAGGATTCTAACCCTATACTGAGCATTTAGATTTTACTCACCAGCCTACAGTTCTTTTTGCAAGTGGCATAGTTACTAACCCCATCCTAAGAAATTAACCAACATGCCTAGAATTGTCCTCATAAGTAGCTTGATTTAAGCAACAACAAACATGGTATGTATTTCTCAAGTGTCGGTTTCTATTTTCGAGCCTAGTGATTATCGACTGATTATGGATCATTCCTATTGATTTTCATAAATACTTGGCCATCAAGGCAAGGCTATTACTAATTAAATTTTTAGGATGTGACATTTTCTTTTCCCACCTTTTGTCATACATTTTTTTCAGAATTTTTAAAATATTTTTGAAGCTTTTTTAAATTAAATGTATGATATTTAATAGTGCCTAATCAACAAAATTTACATATGTCTACCACATAAGCTCAAGATTGGTACATCTTAATAGTTTGAAATGGAATGGATCCACAGGGTGGAATAAGAAAGAATGGAATGAGTAGTTGAATGATTAATTCAAGCAATACATGGAATGAAATAGCCCTACTATATATAAAAATACCCATATAAGTATGGAATGAAATAGCAATATATTGTGATAATAATTATTAATGATGGAGGAATCGAATGTGCAAATGCCAATAAAACTTGGAATTATGACTCCATTCCATTTTCATTCCTCCATAAAAAAAAAAAAAAATGTGACAAAAGGGATGTAAGTGTGGACTTTAAAAAAAAAAAAAAGTCCCCACAATTCTTAAATTTTTATAAGTAATTATCTTTTCCATTTTTTTCTCATACATTTTTTACAAACATCCATGACCAACTAGACCAAATAAATTTTATCGGTTATGTTGAAGATTACCTATGGAGGATGGTGCTAGTTTATCTAGTGAAGGAGGTTCGGTAATGGTGATGGGTTTTGGTTTGGCAATGAAGCTTGAAAGCTTATGGTCTTAGTTATGAGATGGAGTGATGTGAAGGTGTTGCAAAGTATTGCATTTGGTTTTGTTTCTACTATATTGAGTCGTGAACGTTGTTGTTGTCTAGAAAAAGAAAGAGAAAGAAAGAAGTGTTGAGGAAGAAGATGACTCTTTTATTTTTATTTTTTTTCTCTTATTCAAATCAAGACTTATAAATGTTATCTTCTTGTGTTGCATAACAAAATATACTCAAATCGCATTTTGAAAAAGAGATGTTGTGAGTGTGTCTTGCTATGGATATCGACTCCACGATGGTATAAGATAAGATGAGGAAGAAGAGGACTCTTCTCTCACTCTCTCTCTCCCCCTAACCCCGCCATCTTCTCTTCCGAAAAGTCTTAGGTCAAGTTGATTTTTTTTTGTATGGAGACTTGTATACAAGTTGATGTGTTCAAAGTATGTAATTTGTTCTAGATTTAGTGTATTTTGTTCTAAGTGTAAAATGTGGTAGGTCAACATATTTGTGTCAGGTTAGTGTATTTGTTCCATGTTAAAAAAATGTGCTAGATCAGTGCATTTTGTCCTAGATGCAACGTAACCTAAGAGTAACCCCTTCTCTTCGGGAAAAACTTAGGTCAAGTCGTGTAAAACGACTTTTAGGGAAGATGCAAGATCTACTATTGGATCTTGCATAAAAATTGTAGGTTTGTTTGAAAGGTGATAATGTGATAGATCGGAAAAAGTATAGTATAGTAATTATAGAAAAGTTGTAGGTTATAGGTCGAAAAAGTAATAGTTGTGATAAGTTGGCGACTTGATCTAAGTAGGTCCCCATCCTCTTCTCTTCTCTGTACTTCTCTCTCTCTCTTCACTTTTTTTTTTTTTTTAATGACAGTAACACATGTAAACATAGTAGTGGTTATTAGAGCAATATAGACAAATAGAATTAACAAAGTTAAAGGAGGTAATGATTGTACCCTAAAAGTTTAATTAGGTATTAAATTGAATTTTTAAAGTCCAGCTTGGTTACCAAATTTAGCATCTTTCTTTTTTTTTTTTTTACCTTTTCCATTTCGGTGATTTATTATTTTACTTTTTATATTTTATAACTATTATTTAATTCAAATACTTCAAAATGTTTGTTGATCATAAATTAATACTTTTAAACTATAGATAATTTGGAAAAAAATATAGATAATTAATTAAAGAGTAAATATCAAATTTAACAACTCAACTTTATACAAAAACGCAATTTGGTATTTACACTGTTGAAGTGGTTAATGTAATACTAAATCAAACATTTTGTAACTATTTTTACTACATTCTTAATACCGCTTGCTCTACTTACTAATGTCAAAGAGACTGTCTATGATTAAATTTTACTACTTGTCTTAACATTGTCTACCATTAACAGGTTACTTCTTCTACATCAGAAAACAATGGTATTACTGATGTAGTAAAAATAACCATTAAAAGTTTAATTAGTATTAGATTGATCATTTCAAAATTCAGGTGTCAAATTAAATTTTTGTGTAAAGTTCACACATAACAAATTTGATATTTTCCTATAAAAAATTATAATCTTTTAAATTACAAGAATACAACATCTCATGTACTAAGAAAGCCATCATTTTATAGCTTAAAAATTGCAACTTAGTCAAACAATATTTAAATATATACCCCTAAAAAAAAAAAAAACTATAAAAATGTTGTCATTGAAAAATTATGATTACGAGTCACTTCCAACAATAATTGGTGACTTGTGAAATACAACCATACATAAAGCTAATAAATGATTTCATAAAATAATTTTGGCCCTATCCCGGGGATGTTTGTAGTTTGCGACCTTACAAGCATATGTTGCACCCACATTCCATGTATAAATTTTAAAGCTAATATTATAATTGATATGAACTTTGATTAAATGTGCAATTAACTACTTGAACTTTTAATTTGATCAATTTGATACCTGAAAGAACTTTTTGCACACCAATGTACCTCTGTTAAGTTATTTTGAGGTACTAAATTGATTAATTCGAAGTTTTTTAGGTACCAAATTGATCAATTTCAAAGTTCAAGTACCAAATTTTCATACACAACAATAGTACCTCCGTTAAGTTTTTGAGGTACTAAATTGATTAATTCGAAAGTTTTTTAGATATCAAATGATCAATTTCAAAGTTCAAGTGTCAAATTGCAAATTAAAAGTTCAGGTAGCTAATTGCAATTTGATCAAAGTTCAGATACCAATTATGACATTACCCTTAAATTTTAACATCATTAAATTATGAAAAAGTTACTTAAAATATTCAAAAATCTTTTATCATTCATAAAAATATTTTTAAAAAATTATGTACTGTTTCTATTCAAATAGAAAATGTTTTATATGTGGAATGACTTTCTTATTTTTCCACTCAAAATTTTATTGCAAGCTTCAATTTAGTAGTTTTGCGATAATTAGAAATTACAAAAAAGAAGGGAGTAGTTATTATTTTTATTTTTTTTATTGATTAAATATATATATATATATGGGGTTATGTAATAAAAAGCAGTTATTAGAAGATAAACTATTCGGATGAGAGAGTGCGTGTGGTAAAAAAAAAAAATTAACATCACTAAATTATGAAAAAGTTACTTAAAATATTTAGAAATCTTTTATCATTAGATATTAAAATGTTTTTAAAAAATTATGTATTGTTTCTATTCAAATAGAAAATGTTTTATATGTAGAATGACCTTCTTTTTTTCTACTCAAATTTTATTGCAAGCTTCAGATTGAGTAGTTTTGCGAGAATTAGAAATTACAAAATGAAGGGAGTAGTTATTATTTTAAATTTTTTTATTGATTTAAAAATAATATGGGTTGTGTAATAAAAAACAGTTATTAGAAGATAACCTATTAAGATGAGAGAGTGAGTATGGTAAAAAAAAAAAAAAAGGTAGACAGAGAGAGAGAGTGATAAGTATTGAAAGTTATTAGTCAATCAAAACTAAAAATTAGGGTGCAAATGAGACATAAGATTTTGAAGGCTCGGGCTCGACTGTTTAAAATTTATAGAGTTTAAACCAAGCTTTTATTGAGTCTAAAATTTAGGCTTAAGCTCTGTTTTTTACGAGGTGAGCTTAAGCTGAGTCAAGTTTTTTATTGAGTCTAAAATTTAAGCTTGACTTTGTCTCTTTTAGATGGCTCATTTTTCATTTTTTTTCAATTTAAAATAATATATTAGTGTTGCTATTAATATATATATACATAAATATTAAAAAAAAAATTTGTTGTTTTAATTATATAGCTATATATAATATAATGTAAATACAAAACTCACAAATCTACCAATGAACTTGTTAATAAGCCTACTGATGAGCATGTTCATGAGTCCACTTGTGAGTCTAAATTAAAGTTCAAGCTTGACTTATACGAGCTTTATTTTGAACAAGCTGGGTTTATTTACCAATCAAGCTCAAGTCGATCTAAGTCTGAAGCGAGTTAAACTCGAGTAGCTCGCTAGCAAATTGGCTCATTTGCAACTTTACTTAAAATTACTAAAATGCTTGGAAACTTATAGATTTTAACTCTTTAAGTTTTTGTAGAATAAAAAAGAATGATTTGATTTTAAGGGCAAGTATAAAAAATAGGAGAAAAGACAGAAAGAGGCTACTCTAGCTTAAATAATATAGATAATACTTCTCAGTTATAATGATATAAAAATAGCATCAATAGTCATATAAAATCAATGTATTCAAGAGACACATCTTCCAATGTTAAAAAATAGTGAAAGTTGTTACAACTATTACATTACTTACTATAAAATGACATAAATTTAGGAATTCATAAAGAGATAATCTTTTAAATTTACATAATATTTCATATAAAAATATGAAAAAGTTTTTAATAATTTATGAACATGTGACTTCAATATATTAATTGTGATAAGCTTTTAATTCAAAATCTTTGCATGATGCAGGGCTTTGACTAGTAATATATAGATGGCGTTTGGTTTCCATAAGTAGAAGAGTACATCGCAACACAGGGTGACGAAGATTGTACAAACTTTTTATCATGTTTGATGTGTTATGTACATCAAAAACCTTTTTTCTAAGTTTAAATTTTGTGTTAATTGTAATGAAGTATTATAATTAGTGATGGTGATAGTGTGAGTAGTGGTGATGATTTAGTGGTAGTAATATGATGATGGTAATGGCAATTTATTGATAATGTTGTATTTGTAGTATGATCATAGTGACAATGGCAGTGTTAGCAGTAGTAGTGGTGGCAATGGTAATATGGTTAAAGTGGTAAAAATGTGATAACGTGGTCATGTTAGACTAATGCTTTTGTTGAGAGATTTTATTTTGTCCTTATTGATTGTCAATTATGGGACTTGAACTCCCCAGTCCTAGCCTGATCTATGACATGCTTAGGTCGACCCATTGTGCTCAAGATTGACCTTTCCTAACTCATCCTAGGCTCTTAAGAGCCCCAATTTTCCTTGGCTCGACAAACCTACCTCCTTAAGCTATACACTAGCCTTAGGTGACCCTCGATTCAAATCACTTAGCACACTCCACATAATTGTTGTTGGCTTCACTGGAGGAAACGGTTAGACATAAGTGGTCTTACTCCCATGTCCTCGCTAATCACTTCCAAAGCCCTTCCACACCACCCCCCTCCAAAATACCCATTGCTCTACGTTCTTTGCAACATGTGCAATCGTGAAGAGTCTGTCTCCTATAAATGCCTTTCCATACACTTTGGAAGTCGAGGATGCTACATTGCTAACCCATACACTTTTTAATTCTCCTTTAGACATTTGGGGTGAAATCTAATTTGAGTATTACAATGGCTGCACCAGACAATCCGCAGCACATCACTAACATTATTTTGTTATGCATGCTTAGCTTGTAAGTCCATGATCAAACTCAATCATCCAATTAGCCTTCTATTGATTTTGAACTAACAAGAGTCTTGTTTTGATATTTTTGTATCATCAAATATAAGGAAGAAAAATGTTAAGTGGCATAAGATAATTTTTTCTAGTACTAAATTCATCTTATAAAGCAAACATATACAATGAACCATATTCAGTTTAATACCAAAAAAGTTATGATACAAAAGGTTATCATGATTTCAGAAGCTTTTCAAGAGATACATCCTTTTAGTAAAAAATGGTCAAAATTACAATTATAAGAATTGTAACTCTTCCTGATTAGATAAATTTGATATAAAAAGGGAAAATTATAAGAAAAGAGATCAACATTTATGGTCAAGTTCAAATAGTGGTTCAAACTTTCAAGAGGTTAAATTGGAAAATTAGCATTATATTAAGTGGTTAATATAGATATAAGTTTTCAAGTGTTTAAAAAAAGAAATTAACATTATATTAAGTTATTAAATTAAAGGATTAAGCTTTAGGTGGTTAAAATAACTTGTAAATGTGGCTTCAACTCAATTATCTGATGGTGTTATAACAATGACGTGATAGAATGCTTAACTTAGTATAACATTGATTTCCATGTTAAACATTTGAAAGTTTCATCCTATACACCAACTTGACCCAAATTGATCTCTTACTTGTAATTTTCTCCATATAAAATTATATAGAACAATCCAAAAGATCTGTAACTTTTTAAAATTAGAGTTAATATCACAAATAATACTTGAACTTTGAAATTAATCAATTCAATACTTGAAAAAACTTTTTGTACACACTATCAATACCTTTATTAAATTGGCTAACATCATCATCATCATCCAATGCTAGGGATGCAATCAAGTGGGTCGTTATAAGATACCCGACTTGCTTAACCCGCTAAAAACCCTATAGGGTCAAACCTTATAAGGTTTCAGGTGGGTTTTGGGATTTAAAAAAAACCGATAAGTTATCGGGTTAGGTTTTAGGTTTATATGTAACTTGTTAGGAAAACCCGACCAGAAAAAATTTAAAATATAAAAAAATTAAAATTATTAAGTTATTAAGACAAGGATCCCACTTTTATTCTATGTATGTGAAAGTAAGTGGGAATGAAGTGTTAGCACTCTTTTATATGATTTTATTATCTAAAATTCATTCTTTCAATATAAATATTTACATCATTAATAATTTAAAACAAAATTCTTTCTTTTGCTTTTTTTTTTTAAGAAAAAAAACTGAAAATCTTATAATCAGGTCGAGTTGGGTTATGAGTTCTTTAAAACCCTATCGGGTCGGGTTTTAGGAATAATAAAAAAAATCCAATAGGGTTTTTCTTGGGTTTTGGGACACCCATTAAGAATTGGGTCAGGTTCGCATTTCAAAAAACCCGTCCCAAACTCGCCTCGCTTGCATCCCTATCCAACATGGTGTTTTTAGCTAATAACACCATGACACTTGGCGACCTACAACATTAGAAATTAATAGGATATGAATAGGACCTTAATCTCTTCCTATTCATATCCATGTGCAAACTTCGCTCTTTGGTAAAATATATCCATGTGCAAACTTCCTTATAAGTTTTCACAAATTATAGGTAAAATTAAAAAAAAAAAAAAAAGGTTTGTGTTAATTGATTTAGAATGTAAAGCTTTATCAAAGATTAATTTTTTATTGGAAAATTGAAAGAATAGATTCCATCAAGATTTTCTCTCTCTAAACTCAATGAAATTTTGTTGAAATTCTCTCTAAGAATTTATCAAATTTAGGCATAAGTCAAGACAAAACAAGGCTATAGGCAGGTTTCTGAGTGTTTAAATATTCAATTGGTAGTAAGCTTTCATCACAATCTGTTGTGAGCCATCAAATTGAAGTTTATGCTCAACCACTTTAAAGCTTCAAATCACCATTATGACATGATATTTCCATCATTAATATTCAAATTCGAACCCTTGAACCACCTTCACAAATCATCCCTTACACACATATGTCAAACAACCACTAAATGCACATATCCAATACCCACCGCCAATTAGCCGATTCACCCAATCGTTACCTCTTTCCTTTAACTTGATTTTTTTAATTGATTTTGTTTTGTCACATGTTAATTTTTTTCAAGGTAATGTTGATTTTGTTAATTGAGGTTTCACCACCATCCAATTGATAAAGAAGAAGTTCACGTATTTATATTATTTCTTTCTCATTTTCTTTTATTTATCATTTTCTCTCTCTCCTATGATGATGGTTTTTGTTTTTAGTTGTGCTGCTAAGATGAATAGAGAAAGAAAAACAAAGATTGTTGTCACTCGGAAAGAAGAATAAGATGAGAGAAGGACATCTATATATATATATATATATGTATATATAATTATCCTTTTATTTGTTTAGTTTTATAAATATGGGTTTTCATGTGACAAGCCATTATTGGCTAAAAGTGTCCATGTCAAATTACAAATATTAATTAATTTATTGGTATGCAAAGCTTTATTAAAGATCAATCTTTTCATTAGAAAACTTAAAGAATAAATTCCATCAAGATTTTCTCTCTCTAAACTCTGCGAAAATTTCTTGAACTTCTCTCTAAGAATTTATCAAATTTAGGCAAATGTTAAAACAAAACAAGGCTATAGGTAGGTTTCTAAATGTTTAGAGATGCAAATAAGAGTAGGTTTTCATCTCAATCCATTATGGAGGTGTCAAATCAAAGCTTGAGTTCAACCATTTTAGAGCTTTGAATCACCATTATGATATGTGGCTGCCATCATTGTTATTCTTGTAAACCACCTTCACAAATCAACACTTACCATATACAAGTCAAACAGCCACCAAATGCACACCACTAACGCCTACCGCCACATTGGTCGATTCACCCAATCATTATCTCTTTCCTTTCACTTGATTTTGGTCATTGATCACATGTTAATTTCAAGGAAATGTTCATTTTGTTAGTTAAGGTTTCATCATCGTCCGATTGATAAAGAAGAAATTCTTATATGTATATTTTGTTATTTTTCATTTCCTTTTATTTATGAGTTTGTCTTTCTCCTATGATGACGGTTTTCATTTGAGTTGTATTGCTAAAGATGAATAGAAGAAGGAAAAAAATGTTATTGTTATTCGAAGAAGAAGAAGATGATGAGAGTAGGATATATATATTCTTTTATTTGTTTAGCTTTTTAAATATTGAATTTAATATTTTTTAAATACAGATTACCATGTGATAAGCCATCATTAGCTACAAGTACCATGTCAAATGACAATATTAGCTAATTTATGGGCAAGCAAAGCTTTACTAAAGATCAATCTTTTCATTAGAAAAATCAAAGAATAGATTCCATCAAGATTTTCTCTCTCAAAAGTCCATGAAAATTTCTCAAACTTCTATATAAGGATTTATCAAATTTTGGCAAAAATGAAGACAAAACAAGACTATAGGTAGGTTTCATAATGTTTAAAGATGCAGAAAGAAGTAGGCTTTCATCTCAATCTATTATGGAGGCATCAAATCAAAGCTTGTGTTCAACCACTTTAGAGCTTCGAATCACCATTGTGACATGTTGCTGGCATCATTGCTATTCTAAGTCTAACCCTCAAACCACCTTCATAAATCACCCCTAACCACACTCGTGTCGAACAGCCACCATATGCACACCACCAACATCCATTACCACATTAGCTAATTTACTCAATCATCATCTCTTTCCTTTCACTTATCTTTACTAATTGATTTGTTTTGTCACATGTTAATTTCAAGGAAATGTTATTTTGTCAATTATGGTTTCATCATCCTCGAATTGATAAAGAAGAAATTCTTACATTTATATTTTTTTCATTTTTCATTTCCTTTCATTTATGAGTTTCTCTTTCTCCTATGATGATGGTTTTCATTTTGAGTTGTGTTGCTAAAGATGAATAAAGGAAGAAAAAAAGATGTCTTTACTTGAAGAAGAAGAAGAAGAAGATTGAGAGAGGGAGATATATATATGTATATGTATTCATTCTTTTATTTGTTTAGTTTTTTAAATATTGAATTTAAGACTTTTTAAACATGGGTTGCCATGTGACAAACCGTTATTGGCTAAAAGTGCCATGTTGGATGATAATATCAACCAATTTAACAAGTATGCAAAGTTTTATTAAAGATTAATCCTGTCATTAGAAAACTTAAAGAATAGACTGTGTCAAGATTTTCTCTCTCCAAACTCCATGAAAATTTCTTGAACTTCTCTGTAAGCATTTATCAAATTTAAGCAAAAGTTAAGACAAACATGACTATAGGTAGGATTTTGAGTGTTACAGATTCAAAAAGGAGTAAGCTTTCACCTCAATCCCTTGTGGAGGTGTCAAATGGAAGCTTGTTTTCAACCACTTTAGAGCTTTGAATCACCATTCCAACATGCTGCTAGAGCTGTGCAAACGGGTCATGGCCCATGGGCTGGCCCATTTACTCGTTAAAAAAAAAAACGGGTTAGGGCTATCATTTTTTAGCCCATTTAAAAGCGGGCCAAAAAAGCCTAGCCCATTTAACCCGAGGGCCAAAGAGGGTTGGCCTGTGATGGGCCGGGCTAGCCCACTAACCAAATAAAAAAAATAAAAGTTAAAACTTAAAAATATTGAAAAAAATTCAAAAAAAAAAAAATAAAACTAACAAATTGAATCTGGAAAAAAAATATTGAAACAAATTTTTAATTGTTATCTTTTTTCCGTTTTCACGGTAACATCATTGATGTTGGTCCCAGATATGCAAACAAGAGGGGAGGGGTGAATTGTTTGCTTTTAAAAATTTTGAAAACACTTAGCAAATTAAAATCTTTGAAAACTTCTTCTGACAAATAATTTAGAGAATCAGATTATAACTTAGATAAATATTGTTGCTTTGTAGAACTTAATAAGAAAAAGATTTGAACAACAATATAAACAATTATAACCAATAAAAATTGCAGAGTAATAAAGTGCAGAAAATTAAATAAGCCCAGAAATTTATAGAGATTCCTCCTTGCGAGTACGTCCTCTCTTCCAGCTCCACTGCTGGGGATCCGATTTCCAACCGGTCGTTCCACTAATCCAATTAATCAAAAAGAGATTACAAACACCAATCGAATCTTGTTCTGTCTCACAAGCCTATATCTATTGGCTAAACACAGACTACAAGATTATTTGTAATCCTCTCAACAACTCTCAACACACTCAATACAAGAGTAGAGAATCTTTAATCAAGAGTTACAATAGACACTCTAAGTATTTGAGCACAAGAACACAGAAGAAAGTAAGTATTGGAGTTTTGCACACAATGTCTGACTAGTATTTGACTAGTGTCTGACGGAAAGTCTGATGAAGTAGAAATATAAAATTGACAGTAAAATTTCAGCTCGCGTAATTCTGGGTTTTTTCAATCTGGTCTCTTCTGTTCTTCTTTTTCCTGAAACATTATACATATATATAGATATAAAATATCCTGGTCTTTTTTTTCTTTAGTTCACCGGACTTCAACAACTTCATCCTTATCCATCAAAACAAAATTTGCCGTTAGAAGAGGAGAGAGATAGATGGAATAGATATTATCTCTTATTTTGAAATTCAAATCTGGAGAGAAATCCGCATAAGATGCTTTGCTGGAATATTTTCCTGATATTGTGGAGCAAAATCTTGAAAAACAAGATGAGTTGTTTGCTGTTACTCAAAAGATATCTCATAGTACGAAAAGATCCATATCCTTACCGATTTAGAACAGATTTGAAATTGATTCAAACCTTCCCACAAAATCCGAGGATTAGATATGTGCCTTATCTAGAGAATTTTAACAACAAACTTCAGCTTGATACACTTCACGTGATATGAAGAAGTAATGAAAATCACTGTACAGCAGGCTACTTGAAGAAGATGAACAGTAAAAAAAATTAAACATCTTGAAACCAAAATCCTCATGAGACGTAAATCAACCTTGTGAAACATATTAGATATACTTTCTAATATCTAATAAAAGAGTTAGGCCTTCAATTAATTCCTTATGCGAGAAATCAATCCAATAAATCCGATTTAGAAAACCTGATCTGAACGTAACAGTTCTTTATACCGTCTGACAGTTCTTTATACCGTCTGACAGTTCTTTATACTGTCTGATGAAGAACCAGAAAACGTGACAGTTCTTTATACTGTCTGATAAGCTGCACACTGCACACTAAATAAATCTTATTATATTTTATTCTTCTTCTTTAGTTATCATCAAAATAAAATAAAGAGAAACTAACATTCTCCCCCTTTTTGATGATAACAAAACCTTTGAAAAAATTTTGTGATTTCAATTAAAACATTCCTTGCAACCATAAATCAAAATATTCCAAAAAAATATCAGAACTTCATCTCCCCCTTTTTGTTATCAACAAATAAACTCCCCCTGAGCAGATGCTAAAAAAAATATAACAAGAAAACATCAAAGGCATTAATAAAACCACAAACTTAAGTTCAAATACAGACAAAGAGCAGTAAATAAAATTCAGTTCAACAAAACTAAAACTTATCAACGAAAATTAAAACAAGACATTAAGAGTCTTCATGTTTCTTGGTAGGCTTATCCTTATCAGCATCTTTTGATGTAGATTTGGAACTTGATTTTTTCTTTGAAGATACTACACAAAGCTTGACAGCAGATCTTTTAATTCTGGAATGAGTCACCTTGGAGGAATTCCTATGGGGACATAAGAATCAGCAATCCTTTTTAAAGCAGAAGAAAGATCTTCTTTAGGAGGTTGCTGTGGTGGATCTGGAGATGGTGCAGATTGAGCATATTGAGTAATAAGCTTGGATAAATCCAAGGGCCTGTAAGAAATTATGCTCAGGCATGGTGAAGGATCATGTGTAGACTGAGATATATCCTGTGTGGGAGATATAGAAGGTTCTACGAATGGTGCAGGTTCAGACATTTGAGGAGAGGATGGAAGAGGCTGTTCACCATGAGATGGAGGAGATCGAGGTTGGACAGACTCAAAAGATGGAGAAACAACAGGAATTTCCCTAGTTGCTGCAGCAGGTGTTGGGGTCTGTGAAAGCAGCTGAGAGAACAACTCTTTCATAGCTACAAGATCATTTTCCATCTCAGTAATCCTCTCAACATCCTTACTAGTGGAAGCCTCAGGATCGACTGTCTGATGGTGAAAAGGAGAGTCAGATGAATCAAACGTAGTGTCTGATGGTCTTTGAGAGTGTCCTTCTTTAATTTCCACTCCTTTTAGACCAGACAGTGGATCACTTTTCTTCTTCTTCCTGACTTCCAGAGGTGCCTTCCCTTTCTTTTCCTGTCAGATTTTCCAACATTTTTGTCTGACCTAACATCTGAAACAGCTTTGGGTCTATTATCAACAAACACTCCCCTTTTGAACTTCATCCAAGATGGCAACTTCCTTGTAGTGTGTCTAGGATCAAAATACACTGCCATATCATTGGAGAACCACACTTTTCTCGAAAATGAATTCCCATGTGATGCAGTGTGTTGCATTGACCTTTTTCAGCTCAAAACAATGGACAGACCTTTTTGGAAGCTTGAACTTCTTCCATTTCAGCAGACTTATTATCAAGTGTCCAAAAGGTTTGCTTTTTGCATCTTCAGAGCATGACACAGAAGTTTCCCAGCAACATCTACTTTTTTCTTTTTGGTCATTCCTAAAATTATTTTTGCTTCATCCACCGAAATAGAGGTTCTACTGCCTTGCTTCGGGAAAATACATGAGCAAACTATCTTATGCAGTAATCTGACAATCAGTGGAAATTGTAAAATAAAAACATCTCTTTCAACCTTTGTTTCGAAATTATCATTCAACAAGTTGAACTTGATATCACAATTTACGAAAGAGAGAGATCCCAATCTATGATCACGTACGTAGGCAAAAAAATAATAATAATAATTTGATAAATAGTATTTAAAAGAGCCTGCACATATAATACGGATATGTATATATATATATTCCATAATCACGTACTATAAGTCCGTAAAGATTCAAGAAATCTCATATTCATATACGATATACCCTTTTCAATATGGCCATACGTTATCATTGATTTACATACAACAAGTAATTTTTTTTTCATTTTAAATAATATTCCAAGTCCTAACCAAATAAACACAATCATCAACCAGTACATAATTATTTTTTTGACATTGATAAATACTAAGATGCAGCAAACACCAACAAATCTACTTATACTTATAATGGGCATATGGTAATAACTAATAAGGATTCTAAGATTAAGGTTAAAACATCAACTAGAAATTAAAAAAAAAAATGAAAATAAGAGGGCCGGCCTATTTAACCTGTGGGCCAAAGAGGATCGGGCTAGGGTCAAGAAATTCTGGCATGTTTATTAAACGGGCTAAGATTTCTTGGCCCGTTTAGCCCGCGAGCCAAAATGGGCCGGCCTCGGTCCGGCCCATTAGCTCTTTTGCCTAGCTCTACACTTGACAATCAAGAGATAATATCATTAGGTCACAGATGGATAACCATGTCATCAATTATGAGAACCTATTCGCATATCATTCATCTCTCGGATTCCAAAGCAAAGCATTTTACTTATTAAATGTAGTTTGCCATATCTTAATGTGCTCTCGGTTTCCAAGTACTTCATTAAACGTAAAGCAAAGCATTTTACTTATTAAATGTATTTGCTATATTTTGTAACTCCAAATCTCACGTCAAATGCAGCGCCAACCATACGCAAAGTGGAGCTTTACAGTTATGGCCACGTCCTACTTCATGAAACGTGGAGTGGACGGACCAACACCAAAAGTAGCTTTTCGTATGCTCTGGAGTCATAGAAGTCTCAACAACGAAGACTTAAAGCTTCATCCTTTTTTTAGTTAAAAAAAAAAAAAAAGAAAATGCTTCATCCTCCTACGAAAACTTGAATAATATTTCCACAATTGGCTAAATAAATAAATATTCTGACATCTTCAATGAATTACTACTCCACGGGCCACTATCTTGCTTTCAGCAAATTTAAATTATGACAAAATAAGTTTATTTAACTCCTCATGCTATTCTATATAAAATATCCATATAGAAATTCTGTATAATTTTATCCTTTTATCCTAAATACATTTTGTACATTAAAAAAGAAAATTTTAATTGATATTTTTGCAAAAATGAATAAAGTATATGACAAATAAGTTCAAATTTATAGGGCTTAAAATGTTGTTGCCAAGATTATGTCGGTAGAATTAGTTGGATTAGGGCCAAAATTGAGTTGAGTCTACAAAACAAACATGGGTCAACATATGCCGTGTACTATCCTATCTGGCTACTCTGATGGTTAGATCAACAAGTTATAAGAAAATATAGAAAATAATAGTATCAAAGTGTAAGCTCAGCTTAAGCATTATTAGATGATTATTGAAGATGTGTCATGTATAATTTACGAAAGAGTAAGATTGGAATGAGTGGAGTTATTCCATAGCAAATGGAGAGGAAAATGGCAGTTATTGCAAGAGTGAAAACCAAGTAACTAAGCCACACTTTGAGTTTCTTAGAAATGAGGTTACTGGAGGCTTAGCAAGCAACTAAGCCGAGGGAATGAGGCAACAAGTTGATAGTGGAAGAATAAGCAAATCTAGATTAATAGAGCCACTTAGTTGTGCAATTAAATCTAAGGCCCAGGTTAGTGTGTCTATGTCTTAATCAAATTGGACTAGCCTTGAGTAGTCTATAACCAAAGTAACCCATCAACAATTAGGTAAATTTAATAGAGAGATTGTCACACCTTAGGGTACTCTCACTGTGACAGCCCACCACATACGATATTAAAACTTATGGATGACTTTTCTTAGTCATGCAAAAGTTTTAACACCATATGCAAGGCATATTTTCACAATAATAGGAGTTGCTGAAGCGATATGTAGTTTAAGATGATAGTAAAATATGGAATAAAAGAAATGCTAAATATAAACTTTTATAACTCAAAGATTTAAAGTCCTACAGCAATATAGGGCATTCCCCTCTTAAAGCCTCCAAAACCATCACTAAAACTATCATAGTCTTTTCTGAAGTAAATTAAACATAATACTTAAAGATTTTAAAGGAAATCTATTCTATGGTCTTCAGGTAGAATTCCTCCAAAAGCTAAGTCTCACCTAGGTGAAAGCAACATTGGATGGAAAAAAATGCACATGTGTTGGCAAAAATCTATTGGGGTATAAGCGCAACTAGTTTAGTGAGATAATTCCTCACGCAAAACATACTCATAACAAAATAATAACAAACAAGTTTGTTAACAACATATAAAAAACAACATCCATATGATCAAATAAGTACAAACGATCAGCCGGATATCATATGTAGAATGGATTTACATCCTCCATATCAAGGGTTAGGGATTGCTTTGAACAGCTCCATCTAACCTTCTTGACATTGAACACGCGATTTGGGGTTTCAATCAACCGTACCATTAGTCCACAGGTTCCCTTATCCAAACGATCGATTCGGTATGCCTCTCCCATGAGGTCGTATTCCCCGAACATTTTAGCTCCTCATGGAATAGCTAGGTACCTTACCTTTTCGGTCCCATGCAGAAGAGTAGTACCAAATTGCGAATGTGACTCACAAGATGACGTGTATGATCAATTTTAAAAAGGAACTTCCAACCAATCCATAATTAATTCCCATTTAAGGTGGTCAACCATTATTCAAACACATACCATCATAATCATGGAAACAAATTACATAAATCAACCATTCAAGTTCCAATATACTTATCGTTTATTGATCAAGCATAATGAATCACGTACACAATTCCCATATCCTACATGCAAACCATTTTTATCTTTTACTACAATCTGGTGCTCTACTCTACAAGCACATACAGGAATACATAAAGTATAAAGGAAGAACTTACTCAACCATGGTGATTGTTCTTACTCAAAGTAATCTTCAAGGAAAGGCAGATCGTGATTCTCGTCACTTAAATAAAAGAAATACATGAAATGAGTATTTTATGTCAAACTGATCTCAAAATTCTATTCTAGTAAACTAATTTGCGGTAAAATTGCAATTACTATATTTCTAACTTTAAATGGTCATAATTTTCTCATTTTAACTCTAATTTTCGCATATGAGTAGTCGATTTCTACCTACTTCAATTGCTTCATCCATTTCTAAGGTTATTTTAAACATTTGAAGTCATTTAGGTTTCAGAAACCTAGGGTACAGATTACACTCAACTTATTCCAAATCTTAGTTCAAGTTTATTTTTGACACATTTTTAATTTTTTTTATCTTATATAGACTTTAAGACAAGTGTATAATTTATCCTTAGAATTACACACATTAAGAACTCAAAAAGTAGTTCTCAACACATTCATGATCCTAGTGATGTTGCTCAAGAGAATTTTCTTCATTAAATGGCTTTTACAAAAATTGAAAATTATTAAGTTTGCAAAAATTCAACTTGAAAACTTGTAGTGAATAAAGTGTCATTCTTTATTTTATTCTTTGGTAATTTTAATATTTTTATTGAAAACTTGTTTGTCACAACATTGGTTTTTTCAAGTGTATTCAAGAAAAGATTTGAAACTGTAAAATTTCCAAAATGTAACATAGGGGTCATGGCATTTTTAAAGAAAATAAGAGTTTAGTTTTGTTTTCAAATTTTCCTTTTGCACAAACAATTCTTAAGGCTTTGAAAAATAACTTTTAGAAAATTATTTTTACATAATAAAGAATTGTCAATATAAAGTTCAAAATTTATTTTAGCACTATAACAACATCACTATAAGCACTTTATGTTCATGAACATAAACTAAACTTGTGATACTTTATTTAGTAAAACTTAACTGAAAAATAAAGTTAACAAGATCAAATATAGAAATATAAGCATAATCCAAAATAAAAACATGGGAATATTAGATTATGATCAAGGCTTCCCGAGACATGGAATAGTCTAGCCACCATAATAAAATCAAAGCAATAAGAAAAGAGAGAAAATGAGAAATTTAGATTGTCGTCGAGGCTCTACAAGACTTGAAATATTTCAATCTCCTTCGGACTTGACTTTTAAATAGTCCAAGACTAGAATGGACTAGTCTTATAAAAATATAGCATATGAAATAAATAATGTGCATAAAATAAATAAAGTTAACTTAGCTAGTAATAGGTTCTAAGGAATGCAAATACTACATATACATATTAAGATATGGGAAGTCATATTAGAAACAAAAACAATAATGGATATGGCATAAATATGAATTTAAACATAACATCGTGACATGAACTTGATGTGTTGCCTTGTATTTCCATTCCCTAACAGTTGCATCATGGGAATGTTAATGGAAAACTTTAAGACATACAAATACACATACACAAATCACATAATATAACATATGATGGAGGTTTAGCGTTTACCTAATTCAAAGATGAAAATTAAAAGGGGAGGCAAATGGAGAGGGAAGTGATGACAACAAGAGGGAAAAAGAGAAGGAGAGTTTTGAGAGTAAATGAAGGAATGTAAGTGTGAAAAAGTGAGAGAAATGAGGGGTATTTATAGATAAAAAATAGGTAGATTAAAGATGTAAAATTAATTGAAAAAGAAAAGAAAATTAAGAAGGGGAGGAGGAAATTATGTCGGCCATGGGAGAGAGAGGAGAGAGAGAAATAAAAATTTAATTTAAGAAGAAAAAGTGTTGTAAAGTATGATGATTATATGTAGGTTTTATGGGAAATATGATTTGTACGAGATAGGTTATGTAAGACGTAAAAATAGGTGTAAGAAAAAGTATAGTAGAGTAAATAGTAAATGAATAGTAGATAAGACAAATAAATTAACAGTAAAGATAAAAATACGCATATAAAAGTAATATCTGACGTTTTTATGACCCGATAAATTTAATCTAATATTTTATAAATATGTTAATATATTTCTAGTGTAAATTGTTTTTCAGAATATTTTATCTCGTTTTGCATGTCAGTGACCTAAGAAGGAAACTAATCCCATAAAGGCTCGAAACGATCGAAGTCTTGCTAAATCTGATTATTTTAGGGTATGTGCACCATATGTGGTTTATAAATCGAGTTCATACTAATTTTCTAACTTATCCTATATTTTAGGGTTTTAGGAACAGTTGATTGAGTTTAGGGTTTCTAGAGTTTAAGGTTGGCTCGATTTGATTTTAGAATTCCGGTTCTATTTTCAACTTCAAGGTTCTACTTATGAAACTCTCACAGAACCTAAGGGATTATAGATATACATATTATTTTCTTGGCATCCGCTTCTTAACAAATAGGTTTATTTAAGTGAATGCCAAAAATAAAATATACAAATCAGCCAAAACAAAAAAAATTCAAAATCTTAAACATCAAGTTACATACTTTTTATATCAAGCATTTTATTTGTGTACCTGAGAATTGCACTAATCAACATTTCAAATTAAAACTTTAGTTTTTTTTCTTTTACAATTTTTGCTATTCTTCATCACTGACTTCATCTATTTCTCTACAACTATGGAATTATCATTGTGCATTGATTTTCTCTTTTCTATTTTCATATCATTTATGCTAGATGAATGTGATTTTCTTCTTGGTTTTTTTTCGTTAAAATTTAAAGTAACCACCTTACCATGAGAAAAGGAAATTAATATTACTAATTTTAAAAAAAATTACAAAAATATTATTGGACGAAAATAATCTCAGTTTTAGGTAAGTTAAACTCGTCTATTGAGGAAACGATGTCATAAGCCCATGATCTTGTCTCTTTGACGAGGATACTATTACCCGCCTTCTCCTTCTTCTACTTCATTTTCATGCACAAAAAATTCCCAATTTTTTTCTCTTGCAGTAAACTTTAACCCTAAGTCAATTTCTAATCAACTGATTTTTTACCAAATTAGTGCGATTCCTTAAGAAATTTGATCATACCGCATCAACCCAGCATTGCAATCAGTTATGGGCACGTCAAGTTCCATTTATCATGCTTATTTTTCAACAAGTTTTTGCAATTGTTCTTTTGATTTTTACAATTTTTATAATGCTCCATTGTTTTGAAATTAGTATGTTTAAGCTACATTGATAATTTGGAAACAATATTGATATCTTCTGTTGAAGTTTGTAAGCAACATTATGTTAGTGTCAGTGTTTGTTGTAATTTGTTTTTCAATAAGTCAAATGGTAGTGTCTATTGTAATTTGATGTCAATACGTAATCTGATTTTGTTTGTGTTAGTGCCTATTATAAGCAAAATTATGTAATCTAATTTTGTTAACTCCATAAGGCTATCCAATTTTTGTTCCTTCATTATTAGTGTGCCTACTAGAAGCTATATTGTTGTTTAATATATACAAATTTGTATGATTGTGAAGCTACATTGTTGTTTAATGCATACAAATTCATATGTTTAATGCTGAGGATGCTAGTGAAAGACTAGGGAAATGTAATTCATAACCCATGATCACATTTCATGCATTCACCCATATTTTTATGAGTTGGTGGAGTAGTGGTAGAAATGGACAAATCGAAGTTTGTGCTATACTCTCATGGCAATATTATGAAAGAGAATTATAGTTTTGGTTATGATAGGCAGCTGATAGTTGTGGTTAGTGTCAATAGGAATTCTACATTTAAGCAAATTTTGACCATCATTTGTAGTCAACATAAGATAAATAGGTCGACACATCGGGTTGAGATGTACCATAGAGTTGCTAGTGGAGATAAGACACTGTATTATGATGTGATCTAAGTGACTGATGATGTTGTAACTCAGGAGATATTATTGTTTTTAGAAGGTTCAGTGGTGATATATGCTAGATATTTGAAAAGGAGTTGCCATAGGGACTTGAGAGCCACATTGGCATTCATGAAAATGTTGGCAGCCAAGGACTGGTAGATGAGAATCCTAAACCTACTTAAACAACAATTAGTAGCCAGGTCCAAACGAGTAACTTTGAAATGGGTACCCCACATTAAAGTAGTGGAAATGATATTGATGCAATGCTAGACTTATTGTAAGTGAATCTAGTGATGAATATGTTGGAATGAAAATGAATGGGTGATAGGTTTGCCCTAGTAGATAACTGGTACCCATATACCAAAAGTAAGTCATGACTGGCACTATTTTCTAGTTCCTACAAATGTCGATGTAGTAGGGAGATTAAAGCCAGTGCCATTTTTCACTGCAAATATAGGTAGTGGCTATGCTACATTTAACGATGAGCAAGAAATGAGTGCTAGAAATTAGAGCTTCAGTGATGAATTCAATATTAGAATGCAGTTTAAGAGTAAAGACCATCTTATATGGGCGATTAAGATGTGGTATATATCGAACAATTACAATTTTAAGGTCATAGACTTAGACCCAAGGTTTTGGCAATTAAATGTACTGATACCCACAATAAAGGTTGTAAATGGAGACTCAAAGCGTGCCACAAGAAACATGGGGGATGGTTTTCACATCACCAAGTATGAGGGGCCTCACACATGTTTGTATGAAATCACTGGATAGGATCATTCCCAATTAGACTCTATCAGCATGTCCAGGTATATTATAATAAAAATTTGAAATTCTCCATATGTGAAGCAAAGGATCTCTAAACGACCATCTTAAAGGAGTTTAGGTATAAGGTCCTTCTTAAGAGAATTAGTGAGGCAAAGCGAAAGGCTAATGACTAGGTGTATGGCAAGTGGGAGGATTCACATGTGAAGCTCCCACATCTATTAAATGCCATTCAAGAGGCAAATACTAGAACAAAGGTAGAGTGGATAGCATTGAATCTGACACTGCAAGGCACATCTTCCCTGACAAACTTTTCTAGGCATTCGAACCTTACATTGAAGTGTTTCAACACTACAAGTAGGTAGTGTTTGTCAATGCTTTACAGGCCCATGAAAAGAGAATTTATATACTAAGTAATGTTTGCTAATGCTTTGTAAGCCTATGATCACAATTGATGATACCTTCTTGTGTGGCAAATACAAGCATAAACTCCTTATCGTAGTGGTATGGATGGAGTAAATCATGTTATGCGATTGGCATGTACTCTTTTCAATGAAAACGTAGATCACACATGAAGTTGTTTCCTCCAAAAAATACCAGAACATGTCATCAAGGACCAAATGAACATCTATTTGATATTCAACCACCATGCTGGTATTAGGAGTGCAATTGAGGGGTAGAATGTAGTATGGCCTAGGGACTAGCATTGGCGTTGGTGTATTCGGCATGTTGCTAACTACTTCAACTCAAAGGCCAAGAGTATGGAATGCAAAGAATTTAGAAATGGGCAACCTACCAACCTCAAGCAAGAAAGTTCCATGATTACTTTGAAGTGGTGAAACAGTCCAGTCCATGGACGTTGTGATATTTCGCAAATTGCATCCCCATTTGTGGACTTTATCTTGTGATGAAGGTGTGAGGTTTAGAATTAGTACAGCAAACATGGATGTAAGTTACAATGTTGCTCTTGAAGATGTCAAGTGCTTACCCATGGAAACCATAGTGAAAAAAAAAATTCTACAATTGCAATTCCATGTTTAATAGGCAAAGGCAAGAGGCAACTGATGTAATAACTATGGGTAAAGTATTAGCATATTATGCTACAAAGAAGTTTAAGCGGTGAAACAGCATGTCAAATGCCAATCTTGTTACATGTTTCAACTATCCAGAATGTATATTTGAGGATGTAACAACACCATGATCGAAAATGTATGGTTAGAAAGGAAATCACATACAAAAAGTAGGTCCAAGGTTAAGCAATGTACATGCTAAAACTAGAAGACTTATAAAATTCCATGCTCACATGCAATGGCAATGATCGATACTATGCATATGGATTGTGTTGCACATGTAAGGCATGGTAGAGGTAGGAAAATCATCTAAGGGTTTATGTGTACTCATTCATACCAGCAGCAAATAAGGTAAATTGGACCCGTCTTGACATCCCAACATGGTATCCTTTTCTTGGACATGTAAAGATAAGGTGTAGCTCAAGAAGAAACGATTCCATAATGAGATAAATATGAGAGATGGACCACGAGGTTAACCATGTGAATCGTGTGGTCAACAAAGGCACAATATCAAAGTCATCCAACTAAGAGGACGGTTAAGAAGGCAGCTAGAGCCCAGTTAAGTCGTAGTGGTACATATTTGTGTGAATTATCCTATTACATTGATGCTTGATTATGATATTCCTTGTTGTTTGTTCCTTCTTAATGCTTTGTGACTTCTCTTACAATTTGTATTGTTTTTTCTAGATAGATTTGAGACTGCTAGATGACTCCTTAATTAAATGACAGCTTGTTCACAAATCGAGGTTAACAGGGAAGGGTTAGGTAATATCTTTTTTTAACTTGTTTACTTACCATATTTTGATTATACTTCTCATAAAACTTGTATTTTAAATGCAAGAGCATGTCATATTACATTGTGTACTAGTACAATTAGACGGCGAGTTGTTCAATATCTATTACAAGCCAATTTTCTAGGTGTCGCACATATACCCTTCATACAGTTAGATTAACACCAGTCACAGCCTTGGTTGAATAGTAAGACAGAGGCACACACATTTCATATGTTGACTGGAGAGTAGACTGTGACATTACAAGATATTGCTGTTCTTATAGGCTTTATTATCAATAAGCATGCACGTAGTGGGACCACATGGGTAGATTGGCTAGGTTTGTGTCATCGCTTGCTTGGAGTTAGACCCACTCGTGATGAGATAGATGGTGAATGCTTAAAGTTGTCATGGTTGGGTACACTCTTTAGCGCATTATCGAATGATGCAAATAATGAGACCATTCGGCATCATGCTAGGGCCTACATTCTTTTGTTGCTTGGAGGGTTCATAATTAAGGGCAAATCGCAAAATTTGGTTCATGTTATGTACCTCTCACTGCTTGAGGACTTTTAGGTTATCAGATAGTATGCATGGGAAGTAGCTTGTCTGGCATAGCTCTATAAGTAGCTATATATGGCATCCCACATCAACACCAGTGATACAGTAAGACCCCTGGTTCTACTGTAGATCTGACCTAAGGGCACTTCCCACACATCACCCTTATACGTCAGATGATCATATTTGTTATCAAAAGGCGCCCTCCATTAGCCACTGAGGAGCCTCTTTCGAAGTCACATGGTGCCTCATACAACTGTTGTTCTAATATAAGGAAGCCATAGATTGACAAGTTCCCAAATAGGTAAATTTTGTAAATCCTAAGTAGTCTTTTATTTACACATGCATTATTCGACTTATATGTTGATTACTTATTTCTTGAACAAGTCATTTAGAATCCATATGCTACTATCATGGATGCCCTGCCGGAGTATTGCCGATCTAGCAGTGATGTAGGAGAGCACATGTTCCTCTGGTGTGCTTTCATGTTATCGAGTACTATTATCTATATAGGGTGCTCATACAGTTTAGCAGTTTCTAGGGGATCCCAGCTCCCCCTCTGATATGAGAGCCTTATACGAGTTAGGCTTGTAGGGATGTACGAAGTGTAACTAGGCAACAGAGCATGCTAGATGGATCACGGAGTGGGATGATCAGTGCAATCGTGTTGTAGGCATGTTGGATATCCTTACCCATTTTGCAAATTATCTTGATTGGTATCATGAGATCACTGGGTGTTGGATTAGTCATACGAGGCCTATGATACGATATATAGTAAGTTCAATGTTCATATATGATGTCTATGAATCTACTTTTAGTTCATTACATCCTGATCTTGATTTAATCATTAATTGCAGGAAAATTTCATATAGTAGATATCCGACTTGCTGCTGCTTAATGCCATTCCACCTGCTACAAAGAGGTTATTCTTGTAGTAGATGAGTTCATGGGGCTTAATATCATTAAGCAACTACCACCACAACTAGTCAATCCCAATCACGATGGTGGTGACGATGCCCTATAGCATTAGCCGCTACAAAAACACAGGCCTTAGAAGAGAGAGGCAGAGCAAGAACGAGGTCAGGGGTGAGGGTAAGGATAGGGTCGGGGGCGAGGCTGAGGTCGAGATAGAGTTGGAGATATAAAAACGAGCCTTTACCCCCACATGTACAATTTAATGAGCCTAGACCTTCGTCATTCTCATATATGCATCAGATGGATAATCCTATGCCTAATAGCTCGTATGTAGAGGTTCATACCCTCCCAGCTCGACAAAATAGGTATCTGACACTGCCAAATGATATGAAGGATTGCCTTACTCAAGTAGATCTAGAATCCATCCCATTTCACCAGAACAATGCACACGGTGAAGATGGGGATGCCACATTAACTTAGGTTGATCCATCTACAGAGTATCCCTAATAGGATCCAGATCAGTCTACGCATGTCATACGTACATTTGTTAGATAGAGATTAAGGAGGCATAGTAGGCAAAAGTAGAGATTATCAATTTTTTTTTTTTTTTGTGATTATGTTATATTATGGTTGGTTGTACCATGTATATATACTTTTCATGTAATGACTTGAAAATTAGTGCAAACATTTCTTACATTATGTTTTATTTGTTTTTTATTATGTTGTTTAGTGGAGGATTGGGTGTGAGAACGATGATTTAGTTGAACTGTTATAGTTTAATACTGTTGTAGTTGGGGTGGTGGAGGATTGTATGTGACTTTGACAGGTGAAAATAGTATAATTGAATTGATGTATTAAGGATTTAGAATAAAAATGATGCAGGCACTGCAAAATGTTATGTGTCAAACTCATTTCTTCAAGAGATAAGCTCATTATAGTGCCGTAACCTCAAAGATGAGGTCAAACACTTACGTTCTCGTCTTCTCAAGAGAAGAGTTCAGCTTGGCTAGAAGTAGGATTATTTTCTCCCAAAGGTATTTTTATAATTTTTTTTAAAAATTAGTAATATTAATTTCCTTTTCCCCCTTACCACCATGCCCATGTCTCATTGAATAAATTTGATGAGGGAACTTATAGAGCATAGTGTTTTTCTGTTTTGTTAGCAAGTAATTTTTCTATTAATAGATTGCCAGCAAATATCCCAATTTTATTTGTGTTATTTTACAACCATCTTATAAGGAATATTGTCCAAATTTCCTATCGTTTGGATTACCATACTATCCTTCATCTTTGTGATAGCTATTATTTATTCCTAATCATGCTAGGTATTATAGGGTTAAATACAAAAGCGTTACTTATGTTTTGGTCTATTTATAAACATATACCCATGTTAATTTTTTTTACAAATAAGTAATCTGAGTTTTATATAAAAGTGTCAATATTGTTAAATGTTGTTATAAGGATACATGTTAGCATTTTATTGGTCTACGTATGTTCTTCTAAAATTATTAAATAATATTAATACTTTTGGATAAAATTCAAGTCACTTGTTTGTGAAAAAAGAATTAACACAAATCATGTGTTTGCAAATAAGCCAAAACACATGCAACATTTATGTACCCTTGTATACATTTATATATACATATATACATAACTCATCAACTAATATTTCATTTTTTGATAATTTTTGTAAGTAAATGAAATGATGACTTCTTAGATGAATCATATTAAGTGCTAATTTTTTGCGTACTTTCACAAATACATTCATTATATATTACTATAATTTTATATTTCTTTTTATATGAATTTTTGCATATTATTCATACATTTATTTATCTTATGTAAAATGTTTTATCCCTGTCTAAATTATTTTTTGTATACAAAATATGGGTATACATCGAGAGATGGTATAGGGAGAATTGCTTAATAATTATGTGTGAATATTTGATAGAATTACATAAATTAATTAAAAAAAAGTGTGATGTCCAAAAGGAAAATATTTATCTATAATAATTAATAAGATATATACCTTAAATAAATATCCACGAGGGACAAGATATTTTAACTAGTTTTTATTTATTGAGGAACCTCGATGGATTTTGTTTCCCATTTTGAATGGCTTAATTATTTTATTGTGTAGAACAAAAGAGGTACACTCCTTTTTAATTAAATTTAATATTTAGTATACAGGTTAGTAAGGGTGAGCGAATATAGGGTGGATAGGCTATAAAGTACTATCCATACCTATCTTGTAAGTTATAGGGTATTAGATCTTGTATCTAGAACCTATGTTGTGTTACCTTATACTTACTATGTGTCTTGTACCTTGTGAAATTGATAAGATATAGAGCACTTTGTAGAACCTGTAAATTTTTCCATAAAATATTTATGTTATTTTTCTTATCTTTCTTAAATTTTAAACTTATAGTATTTGATATGGCTTCATGTAGTATGTAAAATTACCTTATTTTCATATATTCACTATAAACAACACATGAGAAGGAATTTTGAAAGTAATTTTTTTAAATTACAAGTTCTTCAATGTGAAAAATCTATTTGTAAAACCTATAGCAAATTCTTAAAATAAACACTTAGGAACTACTTTTGTATTAATTAGCTGTAGAAGATAAATAATATTTCTATATAATTTGAGAGTTCAAGTACATATATACAACCGTAACTCTTTTAAAATAAAATAATAAGTTCTTTCAAGATAAAACAGAAAAGGACTATTATTATTTATGTGTTTTATATTAATATTATTTAATAATAATTAATAAGGCAAATACTAGATATCTTAGAACTTGTATCCTCTATATATTAAGAGAACAGGTTGTAGGATAGATATAGGGTGTGAAGACTTCGTAGCCATACCCTATCCCGTAAGAGTAGGTTTCAGAAAATCTATACGCATACGCTACCTTATGATCTTTAAGATCTATCTAGACCCTATTGGTCAAGTCGGATATAGATGGATACTTGGAATAATGCATACAGACAATTTTGATAGTGTTTTCATCATTCTTACATTTGTATTTATATAATGTTTTTCTGCTAATTTTTTCCCCTGCTTGCTTGAGAACTAACTTTGTTAATATTAGCATTAGTAGTTACTTTAGGCAAAGACTCATTGTAAGGCAATGATTTAATGTAATAAATGGATAGGGTCATTATCTTAATTCTATTTAATTTGTTATGTTGAAGGCTTTTTTTTTTTAACTTAAATGAAGATTCTACTCCTTTATAATATTTTTAGTGAATTTAATAATTGTGCTAAAATTTACTTTAAATTTTGTCAATCAATAAATGAGTTTAATATAATACACAATATGCTTAATAAATAGGCAAGATTATAATCTCTCTCTGACTTTTTTTTTTTTTTAAGTAACTAGCTCGGTTACAAATTTAGATTTTTGGTCAAGATTGATATAACCTTAGCTGTGAGTTAGAAATACTAAACTATGAGCTAGGGGTGAATGGGTAACCCTGTCATATGGGATACCTACCTAAACTTTACTCGATCGGGCAGGTTTCGAGTGGGTATTAAGAGTTAGTAGATAGCTTTTGTGCACAAAATTTTTGAAATTTGCTTCTACAAGGTAGGATTCAGGTATAGATTTCCCATACCATGTACCCATCCTAGAAGAGAATGTTACATGTATAATATATTTTTTAAAAAACTACACAAAACAAAATTATAAAAAATATTACATAAATATTATTGATATATCGCATGATGGAGGTGCGATATAGCTTTTTATGTGTATCGCACCACCTAGGTGCGATACAAATATTACTATTGATGTTGTAGATGTTGATGGTTAAGAGAACTTCGCTTGGTGGTTCACTATGCTTGTTGTCTACTATAGTGTCGGCGGCGTTGTGAGGCTAAGTTGGTTCGATGGAGATGGGGGAGAAAGCTTTAGGTTTGGAGATGATTGGGTCTGTTATGGAGTTGGTGTTCAGCAGCTTTTATGGCCTTTAGAGAGAGAAGTTGCAGAAAGGAAGCTTCGTCCTGGAGAGAGAGACAGAGAGTCAAGAGAGAATATGGTTGGAGAAGATGATGAATTCAAGGAAAGAGATGGCAATTTTTTTTACAAAGAAGCTTGATCTTGGGTAAGATGATGATCTCCTACATTGTCCCCGAAAAAGATTAATAAGTCTCCTCTAGAATTAGATCTGTGCAAGAACTTCACAGGAGGATCGCTACTTTCTTATGCAATACATAGACTTCCAAAACTTTTGCAGGGCTAAGTTGCTGTATCGCTGATGGAATATGCAAAACAAGCATAAATAATGGTATCTCTATTCCAAGATGTGACATAACGACACTAATTTAGTATTTATCTTTGTACAATTTGTATTTGTGTATTTTTTGTTTGAAATAACTCTAAACATGTGTTCCACTCGATCCCGGAACATGTAATCCATTAAATATAGGGTGGAGGTTCATAAGTACCCTATACCCACCCTATAAAAATTGAATTAAATAATATTAAGATATTAAAAATAAAATAATATTATTTATTTTTACTATTTTTTTTTGTTAACATAAATATTACTTAAGGTAGTGATACTTCTTCTTTGTCTTAACTACTTAGTTTTCAATAATGCTACATTCCTTTAATTGACTTTAATGACTTAACTAAAAAATATTTTATGTATTATCCAAAGATAATTAAAATAAAAGACAAATCTTTTAAAGAATTTCTAGTAAATATATTCGTTCTTTTATCATTTTTGTTATTTTCCCTTTCATTTTTCTTTCAATTAAAGAAAGTAATAGGTTTTAATTTTCACATATAAATAAATTCCTCATATTACAAAACTTGTAATATTAATAATTACATTTTAAATTACTTTCCATTAGTTGTTTATTGTAAATATATGAAAATAAGATAATTTTATATACTACATAAAATTATATATCTATATAATTTAAGCCAGAACACTTTCATTCGTCGCATATTTTTATCATATAACTTTATATGGTAATTTATTAATCTTTCTAATATTATTATTTGATCATTTTATTTAAGAAAGTAAACTTATCATTGCATTTAAGAATATTGACTAAAGAAAAGAATCATCATTACTATTTAATCTATTATCTATTATCTATATAATTTACATTTTTCATAATGAAAAAGTTTTTCTGAAATTATATATTCATATAAAATTTTTAATCAATGTGTTTAGAATTTTATAATTAAATAATGATCTTTTGGAGGATGACTTGATTGTTCGTATTTATTTATTTATTATTTTTTTGCCATAGATGAAAGTATATTACATGGTTTTGAAAAATTAGTATTTTGCTTTTTTTTCTATTATTGATTACTATTTGTCCTTTTTTGAACCTAAATGGAAAAAAATAAAAAAGTAGTTTTATTCGATAATTTGTTATCATAGAGTATATTTTATAGTTCTATTTATTTTTCCATATGCATTGTGGATGCGTCAACTAAGTTATTTAAGTATATACATAGATGTATAATTTGATTAAATAAATTTCCTTACTAATGTCTCATTTGTTTTGTATGTAGATGGTCACATCTTTGATGAAGCAAAATAATTGCAATTAGAATTGATGTGTTATAAACTTCATTATTAATATTTACAATGTCTTAAAGTATTATTTCATTAATTCTTTGACTTTTTTCATGTATTTTTATACAATTTATGTATTATTTTTAGTTTTTTCCTTCATCTACTAATTATGCATGAAATTAGCTTCAACTCTGTTATTTGTCATAAATGTTCATTTTTTTATTTAATATTTACATCCGTAATGCGAGTGCATCGTCTTCTAGTACTACTATAAACTCAAAACTTAATAAAGGAAAAAAAAAAATCAATAGCTTTATAAAAAAAATTATAAGTTTCCATAAAGTACGGTGTCGGTAGATTTTAGTATAAGGTTCTAGATGGGTTCTACATAGAAGAATTAATTTCCTATACTTTATAGGATACGATACAAAAATCCACCTCATATCAACTTGCCTCAACTCAACTATCTACGGGTAGACTTTTTATTACATTGAATGGAAAATAAAGAACACCACTGCTTAAAAGTCATGCAACGAATAAAGCATGCTGAAACTGAACGCAATCCGATAATAAATAGGAATCTCATGAATTGATCATCTATGTGTACGTGTATACATTGAATAGTTTGTACTTTTACGATATAATAAGTAAAGATATAGGACTATGATATTATAATATCTTAAATAATATACTATCAGTATACAATAAAAGTAGAATTGACGTAATATTTTATATATCAAAGGTACTTTGGGCTATTAATTCAATATACATTCTTCTTAGTTAAAACATATATTATTATATATATTTATACTAATGTATATAAATACATAAATATGAAGATGCACCGTGCACGTCATTTACATCAATGGTTATAGTGTACCGAACGCTTCGGTAATGTGTATCAAGAAAAGAAGGGGGCAAAATACTTACATGTGATAATTAAAATAAAAGTTTAAATTTTTAAATTAATCTTCGTTTGTAAGCATTGTATTTGTTTGATAAGAAAGTAATCATTTAAAAGAAATTACCACTATTTTCACTGTCTTTTATAACTTATCAATATTATAAAATTATTAGTTTATGTAAACTATATAAATATGCAGAGTGAAATGGCCAATTTTAGTACAACCAATAGACCATACATCCGCAATTAGTGTGCTCAAATGAATATGGAGTCTCTTAAGTTAAAATACAAACTTATTCAATAAATATTATGATAAAAAAATATCATGGTATTTTAGTGATAGGCCAAATATAAGGTGAAATCTTATAGGGATGATGGGTGATTACAAGCGCTACATAAAAAAAAAATGATTTCCTTTCAAACATTGTATGGATTTTTTTTTTGGTAAAATAAAAAAAAGAGAAAATTTTAAAATATTAAAAATACTAAAAAAAAATAATCCACCATAATATTACATATAATAGTGTGTATATATACACACACACAAATAAGTTTGTACAAAACAGGTCCATCTCATCAAGAAAAAATTTTTAAATGAATAATACACGACACATAGATGTAAATATGATATGTAACTTTTAATGATTTTTTTATCATAATATGGTTGGTAGCTTTTAAAATAACTACTACCCATGTGCTGACGTATTAAAAAATCATTTTCCGTGTAGAATGGTATCAACTTTTTCATGTTAATGTCATAGTCCTCTTCCTACATTTCTAGGTCCACGACGTAAGTAAGTGCCACCAGCAGTTGACTTCAAAGTCTTTCTAAAATGATTCATGAAAGACTCTAACTAATCTCCAATAGCGAATATTAAACTAGTAATATCATACAGTCGAGGCTGGATCTAGTGGAAAATTGATAATTAACCACTCTTAACCTTGTCACAAAGCACCATTGTTTTTCTCCAGTGAAGATGATGGTCCACTGTCCACTGCTTTATAAAAGCAAGTTTAGTTGTCCTATTTAATGATTTCATCATGTGCAGCCCCACATTTAATATGATCAATCATTGTTTAACACTTTTAATTTTTTACAACATCCCAAATTTATCAAAACGCTATAATTATGCTTTTAAAGGTATCGATGCATAAAAGTTTTCCACAGAAACGCACCGTCAAATATATATATTCTATACCAATATATAATCATGATTTTTTTTTTTAACCAATTCTTCCCTTGACTCATAGTTATCATTAAAATACCAGATTAGTCAGAAAAATCCTAAGGAAATTGCAGATAGAACTTTAAAGTGTAATTATCAAATTTAGTATACAAACTTTGCCTATTTGTATAATCAACGACCTAAAGTTTATAAATATCGATTTATTATCTAAACTTATCCACCTTTGCAATTAACTACTAAACATTGCCAACTTTTGCAATTAGCTACCTAAATTTTACTCGTTTTTACAATTAACAAGCTAATTTAGAGATTTAAATTAACTCGAGAAGTTCATAAATAGCATATTAACACTTTTAAATTTTATGTAGTTAATTGCAAAATTTCCAATATTCTATATGACATTTACCAAACTTTAAAAGTAGTTATGAGTATGTTAGCTATATGAAAGACTGACTTGACAATGCATTAAAGAAGAAATTTTATCATCAACAGTATCTTAAAGATACAAGTGCATTATTTCATAATTTGAAAGTGTTTGCACAGGTAACATCCCTCGAATGAGATCCTCTCCGTACTATTATTTTTTCCTTAAACATATAAAATATATGCCCCACCCCCTCCAAAAGTATGCATAATCCTAATTCCTAAGTGCGTGCATGGTTAGAACTCCTTAAACTAAAGAAGAAGGGCACGGCAGAGGAAGATCATTTGTACTAAGGACTTCCTTTTTCATGTGGGTTCCAAAGTAGGGAGATATCTGGAAGGGACATATAGCTCCATAATTTGTGGCACTTGTCCTTAGTTTAGAGGCTGGCAGGGTCAGTCAAGCCCCGTCTAACACTCCAGCTTTTGGAGCATAACATCACATCGCCATCGCTGGCACCCTCTCACTCACATCTGCATTCCGTGCCACAAGGTTCAAAATAAACGGCTTCCAGCGCTACTCCTTCACCAGTCGTTCAAACCCATATCATTTAACAATCCAACCAACGAACAATGGTCTTTGCCGACAACTTGACTTGAGTTAAGTCTTAACTAGAAGTAGAGCTGTAAATAAGTTAAGTCGAGTCGACATAGTATCAAGTTCGAACTCGACTCGAATAAAAAACTCAAAGCTCGAACCTGATCGAGCTTTGATTTTTAAACTCAAACTCGACTCGATTTAATATTCAATAAACTCAAACTCAACTCAATTAAGCTCAATTATTTTTTTTTTAAATATTGATTTAACTATATAAAATATTTAATACTCGATACACTCGAACTCAACTTGCCTTGATTTAATATTCGTTTAGGCTCAATTAAGCTCGTGAGCTCATCGAGGCTAGTATTTTGAAACTTGAACTCGAGCTCGATAACTACTTGAGTACGAATAGCTCAAACTCGAGCTCGACTCGATTGTAAGCAAGTCAAATTTGAGCTTTCACCGAATCGAACTTAAGTAGCTCGTGAGCTATCCCGACTCACTTACAGCCCTAACTGAAAGTTGACTCGATACTCACTGTCTTTAGCCTTATACATCATCATCACTACTCCCTCATAATGATGTGGGACAATCACTTAAAATATTACCTATTGTCAAAACCAACAGATGCATGCTTGGAAATTTTAGCCAGTCTCACCTAACACTGTTTTAAATTTATCAAAGCTTGGATTGGTTGCTGTCTGAACCTTTAATATTAAGAAGTTGACATAAATTATTTAGTACTACCCGGGTGGTCCATCGACTAGAAATGATGTAAAATTTTGGTTCATCTCTTGTCCTGGAGTTGCAAGAATAGACTTCTGCACTAACTCTCACAAAGAAAAGAAGCCAGCCCTAGATCACTGTGGTATGGAAGACCGGATCGAGCCCCCAAAGCTCGACAATTCAGGGCTGCCTGCATTAGAACACATCACGAGTCATGGACTGACCAATATATTGCAGCAATGATATATTAACCCAAATTATTTAAATATATCTCACATGCAGAGGATGCAGTTAATAAATCACACACCTAACATGCGATGTACTTAAATATACCCCACATCGGGAACATGCAAGTTGGCTACATGTGCCTTATATTGGGAACATGTATTTTTTTTTTTTTTCCCCAAAAAGTAACATGCATCTAAAACCTGCGAATTAGGTGGATTATTTTAGTAATTAATTTCAATTACAGCCTACTTTGGTAAATAATTAAAAAGAGTTCTAAATTTGCAAGAAAATCCTACTTGCCATTGTATAGTTTCTTTTGATACTTACAACTTGAGCCGCAAATGGCAACATTTTCTCAGGAGACATATTGGTGCAGATGGCTACAAGTTACAAAACAGAAAGTTGTAAGAGCCAGTGTTGGGCCAATTGCTTCATGAATTAATCCAATACTGCAGCACTATACTGGACATGTGAAAATATGATGATGTAATCACACTACAGGTGGCCCGTAATGCTGAATAACTCTTTTGTTTCTATGCAATTTAATTGCAGAACTACTGTAACAGAATGAAACTGGAGTGATACATTATAAAGTAATCATACTAAGGGTGGCTTGCAATGTTTGGATATCATAATATTGCGTATTTTTTTAATGAATGTAAAATTAAATAGTTTTGGCTTAACATATTTGTATTATAGTAGTGTTGAGAACAAGTTGCACTGGAATATAAAAAAAGTTTCAATGATATGAATTCATATTTAGATCTAATTTGGTTGGCTGTTTGGCCATCTTTTTCTAATTTTTTCTTTTTCTTATATAGCGATGAGTCCACAAAATTGATGGTAAGGAAAATTACAATAGTATAGGACAACAAAAACATAAAAATATTTTATAGAAATAATGTAGAATAATAAGAACAACACAGCAAAAGATAACAAAAAAAAACCAGAAAAGCTGTACCAAGTTCATGAAAATGAGGGGGTATGCAAGTCCCTATTGATTGTGCACTTGGCATAGGCAGCCTCATAGAAAGTTATAATAGTAATAGAACAGGAAAAAACTTAATACTACATCCATCTTCAACGCATCTTCAAAACATATTGGCTTATCCACCCAGATCAGATATATATTCAGTCCAAAGGTGTGCCTTACACAACAAATAACATTAGCTTTTATTATGTCTAGTCCTTCTACAGGCACCCAAGCACATCCTTGATGTTGTTTATTGGATAGAGGCCATTCAAAATGTTGTTTTAATGTCTTTTTATAAGCCATAGAGAAAATTAGATAATCACACCTAAAATCAGCTAATCCCAAGGATAACACCGAGCTACGGTCCACTGAACACTTAGGAGCTGTATTTTTCAAGCACAGAATAGTTGACTTAAAAGAATCAATTATATCCAAAGACTAGGAAACTCTGAAATCTGACTTTCATAATCTCTTTAATTTCTCAAAAGAAACCAGGATTTTCCTGCTCGTGCAAGCTTCTGGTAGGATTAGAAACATGCAGCAAATCTACATTGAATATTTTGGCCTTGACTTTTTCTAATGTGAAGAAAGGTTAAAAATTGGTGAAAATAAGCTAATCAGATATTTAGTTGAGTTGCAAAACACTTTTGTTTAGAGAAGGAATTCATACCATAGAGTGTTGCTCCAACAAATGCATCCCCAGCACCAGTGGTATCAATAAGTTCTGCCTGTGGTACCTTCTCAGCTGTCCCCAAGAACAACCTCCCTTTTACTGTCCCCACTCCTTCGCCTTTCATATCCATTACTACCTGAAAAATGAAATAGATGACATCAAACCATCATGTATAGAACTTTATTAATATATACGTAACAGAAATGGATTTCTAAGGAAATAATAAATGATCACCCAGCAAAGTAGCACTAGCATTTTTCTTGCTTTTCTTTTCTTTTCTTTCCCTTTTTTTTTTTTTTTTGATGGGGTGGAGGTGGGCTTAGTTTTTGGGTGGGGGTTGTTAGATTCTTAATTTTCATTGATAGAAAGTAGTAGTAGTAGTAGTAGCAGCAATCAATAGATGTGCCGGAATAAAAAAGGGTGCTAAGGTTAATAACTTTACTAAGAATTCACATAAATGTTCTATACTATACAAGAAACACAAAAAAGGGGACAAAATACCCACTCATTGACCACAAAGTACCCATGAAGTTTAGCTGTAATTTCTATGGCAGGGTCATACTAGAGGTGATACTCTATGAATGCTTCACGATAAATTATGTACACATATAGAAGATAAGAGCAGTACAGATGGAGAAGCTAAGATGCCTTTTAACTGAAAAAGATGCTAAGATGGATCCACAGCCAATGGAGATGGGAGAAATGATTTTATCAGACAGCAAATTGGAGTAGTTTACACATTGAAAAAAAAAAGAGAAGAATGATTAAGATGGTTTAGCAATGTACAAAGACAACTTCTACAAATACTTACTAGGCAGCTCACACACGTTGAACAATAGTGGAGGAGACCAAAAGGGACTTGGAGGGGACAATTAGCTATGATATGACATATTTAAATATGACATAAAATATGGTTTATGATGAAATGCAATGGCAAATAGAATCCATATAACCTACAATGCTGAGTGGGATTAGGGCTGAGCCCTGGTGCTTTTGTTGTGCATTAGTAGAAGCATAATATTTTGAGGAAACAATAACCTATGCAACGGTTCACATGCAACTTGTCTTGGTTAGTGGCCCCAAAAGCTGCCTTGATAGGAATTCAAAACCATATGCAATTTATTATGAGGTTTCTCAGACCTTAAATCGGCCAAACTCTGAGGGTGAGTAGAATCTTTATTGATGGTCATTCTCAGTAGGATATTTTTCTTCCTCAAATTGGTGCAAGTATATATAGATGGATTGTGTACCAGAAATTTTTTTTAGATTCCTGCTCTTGGCCTGTCAAAACAAAAGGGATAAATCTTTGTAATGTACCGAGTTAACACAGGTTGGAAGTGCCATGTCCTCATCCTCTCTCTGTTTCAGGTTTTCCATTAACAAATCTACATCCACTTCTTCTGCCTTGCCGTCACCTATATGAAGACAGAAGCAAAGGAAACAGAGATAAATTTAACATAAAGCCACTTTTGGAAGAACACAAACATTACATTTACAAGTATATATCCACCCTCTTTAGGGGAGGATAGGAATAATAATGAGGATATGCTCATTGAAAATGTCAGGCATCTTATTGGCTCTAGCCAAAAATCACATAACTAACTTCGCCATATATTGAAAGCTAAAAAGCAGAGGATTCTTTCAAGAAGAACTGAAACTTTTATTACAATAAACTCACTATCAAAGCTTCTCTCAAGCATTATGCATCCATCTTCACCAGTTGTCACAATAACAAATTTCAGTTTTGGCAATCTAATCATCATGGAAACTAGTGCACTTGTGGTTGATGATGCTTGTGTCCATGCCTGTCAGATGAGAAACCCAAAGTATTTAAGTACATGAAAATATAAAATTAACTGTTAAACAAAGAATTAATGTAAAATCAGGAGCAACTCTAATTGTGCTTAAGGTTCTTTATGATAAATATATAAATACGCATTCGTAAACAAATTGCAAATTTGCTAGAAGGTGGGAAGTTTTCTGTGTGCTGCTTAGAAATAAAATAGAAGAGATAAAGTAGACATTAATATGAAAGAAAACTAAAGGGGAACATATTCCAGATGATGGATTATGCGCTTAAGTCTTGATTCTTGGTGTCTTTCATATGAGAAGAATGGACTTGCCTGTGGAAATTTAGTGGAGCAAACTGCATAGTCAGCCAACTGTAAAAGTTTTTCCAGACCCTCGCCTACCATTTCTGCATCAATTAATATAGGTATATTCTTGCAAGCAGCCTGCCCTACAAAAATCAAGGACGCCAACTATGCTCTGAAAAACTAGCTTTTAGTCTAACAAAGTCATGGTAAGAAATGGGAATATTTTTTTCATATATGTAAGACTGAAGTCTGCTCATAGAGAATTGATCATGAATATAAAATCTAAGATACACCTTGATGCAATACAGAGAAGAAATAACATTAACTGAAGTAGAGAAAATGCAGCTGCTAATCCCATACATGCTAATTTGAAGGAACACTATAATTTATGCTTCTTGAAGTTCTCTAAACTATGATTTGGGAGGTGAAATCATTACCAAGATTCAAGAGGTTACTGGAGAAATTATGTCCTATTGTCCACTTAAATTCCGACTGCACTGGGTTTTGGACTTGGCAACAATGCTTAGATGCTAAGCCTTACATACCAGTTGAAATATGCAACTTTAGTTATTAATTATATGGAATAACAACAGTGTCAGTGAGATGCATGCAAATTTACCTCTTGTGCAATAACATAAGCAGTTTCATGTAGCCTTCCATCAAAGTATACAATCCTTGCTCCATCCAGGGCCAAAAGCAAGTTTGATCGTGAGAGATCTGCAGGTACCATGGGAGGATATCCTGGCGTAAGTATACCGGTACGAGTTTTCCTGATGAGAACTCCTATCAATAGTGATCTAGGAAAGAAAATAAAGAAATAACTGGCCATTTTGATGGCTTTTAATGAAGATCATCGATTATGCTTGAAAGAGATTAAGCTGTAATAACTTTTTTCTGCAACTTTTTAGCATTTTTCACATATGCAACCATAGCTCCACCAAATTACATTTTGTTGATGAAGAGCATCTGCAGTAAGCTACCAACTGAAAATTCTTAAAACCACAAAATGCACTTCTATTTGGCATATGCACTGTTTTCCCTCTGAATCACTGCACAGCCTGTATTCATTCTCTCTAGCAAAGTGAGTATGCATTGTATGTGTCAGTCAAATAATTCATCATATTGTCAACTACAAGATTTACAAGTTCTCAACATGTTTGCATGCCCCAATGTTAAAACCACTTAGGGAACAGATCATAACATTGGTTGCAAACACTAGATTTGTTTATCTATTTGGTAGGAAGAGAAGAGAGTACAAATTTTATTCTCACATTTGGTCATCGACAATGATATAGGTAAATGGTGAATTGCCTTCCTTGGAAACCTGAAAACAAGTCCAGAAAGAGTCATAAAGAGTTTACCATCTACCATCTTTTAGTGTTTTATCAACACCAACTTTGTTATTCATCAAAAGTTAAAAGAACAAAAAATAAGTCATGGGGAATATGTTGCTATGATGACGAATTAACAAACTCATGAAGCTAGTCATGAGAGATAAGAGTGGAATAATGGTGCTAAAAAGTGCACAGAAGTGCAGATATGTATATGGAAAGTTAATCCTCTCATCAGAACATGAGAATCTATCTTGTCACAACACAAGCCTGTCACATATACAGTTAATGCATTAGCAGAAGGACGTTTTGCTAAAATTTCCTGATTTTATCCAGTACTATTGCAAAAGACAACATCACAGAATGCCCATATTCACTTCCAGATACTTATATCACATGCAGAATGAATTACTCCACTAAACTCCTGTCTAAATTAACATTAAAAGTATAATGCCTTGAAGGTTTTCACTTCAGCTCTAGATTGAAGCTCCCAACTGAACTGTCACTGTCATCATGAATGGTGCAAAAAGTAGTAGTTGAACTCACTCCCTTCAGGCACAGTTAGTCTTGTTACTGGTTACTACACAAATTTGATGATGTAAACAGTTATAGGTTCTCACATTTTGCTTACATTCCCGATTATTTTTGCAAAGTACAAGTTCTCAATGCATAGAGACCATGTTTATGTTGTGCAAAAGAGGATCCCCAAAGAAAAAGGATGACCTATGTGTCAAGAGCAAAAAACCAGAAGGCACTGCAACATCACAAAAGGGGCCTCTTAACAGACGGACTGAAAAAACAAATAAAGCAACCATATAGGTTTGAGCAACAATCAAAATACCAATAAATTGTTGCTATCCAGAAAAGGTCTTCCTCAGCCAATTTTAAGGCAAATAACCAATCTTGGGAGTTATTTAAGTAGCTGATTTTAGAATTAGTCTTTCTAAATCAATCTCTTTGATACCAATGGTAGAAAAACATATCTTACCAAACTTACCACAAAATAAGAGGTGTCCACACCATCTGCATCCAGCTCTTCTAGTATAACCCTGCCTTGAGCATCATCTGCAACCTAACAAATCACAAGCATATCAACATTCTTAAAATTCTTAAAATAAAAACCTAAGCATGCTTTACTCAATGCGCAGACTCAACTCCATGTAAACCAGCAAAATTCTTAAAAGCTGAAAGATTATAATACCTTTGAAATCAACCTTGTCTTTAACCCCAAACGAGATGCGCAAGTCAAAGCATTACCTGCATTCCCACCTCCTTCAACCTGCACCAACATCATAAAGTATATTATCTTGCAATCAATATTTTACTTTGAATTAATCCATAAATGCTACTATTTCATTAAAGTAACAAACTATATATAAAGCTCAGCTCATTATGTAACACCACATATACAAGCATCAACGGAGTATAGCTCCCAGAGACTTTACCTTGAAGCTGGTGCTGGTTATCTTGTCATCCGGCTTAGGATAAGAGGCCACAGTTGCCAAAAAATCAACTGCTACAGATCCACATCCCACCTTATATTTCAATTTATTTATATTAGCAGATTAATTTACATAAAAATCTTGCTCAATTATGGTATTTTCCTAAACAGAATTCCCACAGCCCTTGGAATTATGGTTTTTCAGAATTCTGATTGAGCATGTTACCAACAAAATTTGTTTAACTCTTAGGTCAATCGTTATTAGCCAATTGTAAGGTTAGCATAGAATGTCTATATGTCAACATGTCATGTATAGTTCATCCCTGAGAGTTCTAGGCACTTGTTAGCCGAACCAAGTAAATGATATGCAGAGAGGAGAATAAGAGGTATACATACCACAATGCGGTCCTCGGAGGGTGTTGAAAGAGAAAGAGATGACATCTCTACTCTGCACAGATAAAGGGGATGTTTGATATTGAGAATCGGGGAAGAAAAAAGGATGGATTACTAATAAAGAATGAGAGAGATTGGTTAACTTGCTTAATGAAAAGTAGAGGTGTTCGACGCGAACCAGGCGAGTCTGACCCGCCGTGGTACGGGCCTACATAGGATCCATCAGCTGATCCGTGGACCCAGCCGGCTTCAATAGATCCTTCATTAAAAAATAAAAATAATTAAAAAATTAATATTCACATTAAAAAGGAACGGATTAACCAATTACATCTTCTACAAAGGCAGTTATGAATCTCAAAATTCAAATTCGAACCGCATCGAAAAGATGTCTATGCAACATTGATACAAACTAAAAAAAGGTGATGGTAAGTCTAAGCAATGGTAGTGATAGCTCAAATTAAAAAGGAAAATATTAAAACATAATTTGTTAAGTAAGACTATGATGGAACGATTATGGCTAAGAAATGAAATCATAATAAAATTAAATTAGTACCATCCTATTAAGTAATGCACAGCTATTCAATATATATATATATATATATATTATACATAGTACTTTTTTATTGAATTAAAATGTAACTAAATGTCATAACAAATATTTTGAATAGAACAGTACCGTTATATCATCCTATAAAGTTCTTCCCGAATGTAGTCAAAAATCCAAGAAGCTCCTAAACCTTAATTCTTGCACCACATAGACCTTCGCATAAACCTTAACTCTAAGCCCTAAAATGATTTTCTCGACTTTTTTTTTTTTAAATTAATGCCATTTCTAGGCATATTTCATTCAATCCGCCCTACACAAAGCATTGATTGGTGCTTATTTTAATTGTTTCGTCACAAAATCAGCAGCTCATGCGCAATCTGCTCAAGTAAGTTGCTAAAACTTCTCCTTTGACTTTTTCATGGTCTTTGATGTTGTATTGTTGCTTGATGTTTATGTGTATGTCTACATTGTGTGTTAGATTCGATTTATGAGGCCACATTGATAATTGTTGCAGTAAAGAATATGTTAATCAAATTTGTAGAAACTCTTAGACATAGTGGATCTATAGTAATAAGAATTGGCTATTCTACAAGAGGAGATTAACTAATTAAAAGGAAGCTCTATAAATGTCAAACTTATCTTCTCTTAATTAGTCTTTATTTTGCACATATGTTTATTGTATTCGCCAAAATGGTTGACAAATTGTAATTGATCGAATGCATGTAGTTTAAATAAAAAAATCTAGCCAAGGCACCTCAATCATGATAACTAGGATAAAACATTGTCTTATTAAAAGCATTCAAGCTTGTTTTTCCGAGCTAGTAGGGTAGAGGTAGAAATGGACAAGGCTAAGCTTATGATATATGTCCATGGAAATATCATGTAAGGAGATGATGGTATTGCATGATAGGTGGTCAGTTGCTAGGGTTATTGTATACAAATTCTACCTATGAGTAGGTCTTGGTCACAAAATGCAGTCACCTTAAAATAAATAGAACGACACATTAGGTTGAACTATTTCCACATCCCTTGGAGATAAGACCCTATAATATGATGTGGTTCTAGTGACTGATGATAATGCTCTTCAGAAGTTGTTAGTGTACATAGAGGGTTCAGCGGCAAATATGTGTAAATACTTAAAAAGGAGTTGTCACATTTGCTTGATGTTGATACCAATAGAGATATGGCCTTTCAAGAAAATGTTGGAAGCCAAGGATGTGCAACTCAGATCCTTAATGATACCCAGACAACAACTAATAGCCAAGCCTATATCGGTAACCTTGAAACGGATGCACCTTGAAGTAGTAATAAGATTGATAATGATGCAATGCAAGACTCTTTAGTTAGTGAATCTAGTAATGAATTTTTATTGTATATGGGAATGGAGGTGAGATGGGGTTGCTCTAGTCAATCCTCAATACCCATGTATCACAGAAGAGCATTGATTAGCACCGTTTTGTAGCTCAAATAACTATGGATGTAGTGGAGAGCTTAAAGTCGATGTTATTTTTCACAGCAAAGATGGGTAATAAGTATGTTGCATTTGATGATGAGCAAGAGATAAGTGCTAAAAATTACAACTTTAGTGATGAATTTTAGGTGGGAATGCAGTTTAAGAGTAAAAATCATTTCATATGACCAGTTAAGATGTGGCACATGTCAAACCACAACAACTTCGGGGTAGTCGGCTCAAATCTAATATTGTAGGTAATTAAATGCACTAATACCCACAATAAAAAGGTTATAAGTGGAGACTTAGAGCATGTTATAAGAAACACAGGGGGTATTTTAGATTACCAAATGTGTGGGGTTGCACACATGTTTGGATAAAATTACTAGAAATGACCGTAGCCACCCCATTTTTGCCTATTTAATGTTCTAATTTATAATAAAAATTAATATTATAATCCACAAATTACAAAAAAACATATAAAAATTGTTATAATTTTTTTAGCTTAATATAATGTTAATTTTCGTTATAAGTTAATTTTAGACCCAATTAAATAACATATTTAAAGAGCTTTATTTAATTGGCCCTCTCTTTTTTTAGCCTTAAATATATTTCAATGCAATCCATGATCGAGGCATAGGCTAATGGCTTACCAGATAAGCAAACACATACACACAAAGGAGATCGGGGTTCGAACCACGTTGGAGGTAAACCCATTTTTTTCCTCAAAGCAAGTTTACAACACGCACCCACGCGTGGTGCACGTATGACGCGTGTTTAACATGCGCATCTTCTTCCTCCTTTGGAACCTAACTTTTCCTATGCAACATAGCTGTTTTTTATCTTGTTTTCGTCCATTTTTGCTCGAAATTACATCAAATTTATGGAGCGATCTAGAAGAAGACATGAGATACTACAAATTCGGATCAAAAGTTGGCCTAAAAACTCGTGTTTGGTCATTCAATTTTGGATTCAAAGTTTGTAAAAGAACTCATTTTTTTCGCGCGAAGTAAGTTTTTAAAAAGTTGATCTAACTTCTAGAATGCTATATCTAATAATCTATATCCTCATTCTAGAAGCTCACTTGGGTTGTTAATCACCTAAATTGTTCTAGAAGATGAGATTCACACGCGCTCCACTAACTTCAATTTCAAATGACCACTACCCACCACGAATCCAAACCTTATAAATAAACCCTCCAATCCACTATTCCAGGCATCCACAACCATCAAGAAACAAGTAAAACGCAAGATTTTCTCCAAAATGAGTTCAAATTTTTCAAACAAATTAGGGTTTGATACTAAAATTTCGAATTTGAAGTTTCTTGGTTGTTTTTGAAGCTTTTTATCATTGAAAAAGAGTTCCTGGGTAAGTTAAGCTATCAATTGCTAGCTTTGGTTGATATTAAAAGCTCCACCACCAACTCGAAGTCCACCACCACTGACCGCCACCATCTCAAAAGCTCAAAACCACCATCTCCAGTCTATTTCAACTCAATACACCACCACAGGAGTACTCGCTGCCTTTCATTTGGCTAGTCCAACCTGATACAAGCCACCAAGGATCGCTAGATCGCTACCAGTAAAGACTGCGCGACAGCCCCTATTGTTGGATCGGAATCCAACCCAACCCGCTCCAAATCCAACCTAAGCTCCGCTCCATATCTGCCTAGATAATTATTATTATGTTCTTGTTGTATATATAAGTTTTGTTTAAAAAAAATAAAGAAAATTTTTAAAGATATATCTATTTTTCTTTAAGATATAGGAAAATCTATTTATTTTTTTAAAAAATAAATTTATATATATGTATGGAAATGTCAATGTAAGTTTGCTTTTGAAGAAAAATTATAAAAAAAAATAAAATAAGTACATGATTTATTTTCAAAAAATATAGTATATAGTAATATATAATATAATTAATAAAAAAATTTTGGCACTTAGAAAAATCTTATTTTAAAAAATAAAACAAGTATATAATAAGTTGATATTTTATAGAACTTCATATAATTTTTTTTGAAATAAAAATAAACTTAAAATGAATAGAGTTCAAAAAATCCTAAAAATAACCAACAAATTAAAGCTTTGTAAAAAATAATTACGTTTTGTCTGATCTTGATTTGCGGGTACGTAGGCACCTCCGGGGCAGTATAAAATCTGGAAAAAAATTTGTTCCATCATATTTTCTTACAAATTTTGATTTAACTAATTAGTTGTAAATATTAAATGATCTTATCCTTAATTTGCAAAAAAATTTGTAAATTTAGCGATTCATGATATTTGATTTTTTTTTTTTAGCATTTAAAGGATAAACTTTTAATTTTAAATTTCAAGTGGTAACCATATGGTTTTACTAGGATAGACCCCGAGTCCAAAATATCTTGTTTAATAAAACTTTATTTTAAATCAAATTTTTTCGTAGACTAGCAACTAAGTTAGGATTAATCAATCCATTAATTCTAATTTATAATTTTTCCCTATTCCAATCGGGTGGCGATTCCAAATTGTTTTCAAAAATTAAATTTCTTTTAATTCCTAGTTGAGGGTTCGTATTAAATGGGTATGGGTTTAATACGGATCGAATTAAAAGAAATTAAACTAGAAAATGAAAAATCTAGGCTCGACAACGACTACTCCCAATTGGACTCCATTATCATATCTAGATTTATTATAATGAAGATTTGAAATTCTCCATATATGAGAGGGAAGGATCTCTAAACAATCATCTTAGAGGACTTCAGGTATAGGGTTTATCTCAAGAGAATTCAAGAGACAAAGTGAAAGGCTATTAAGCAAGTGTATGGTAAGTAAGAGGATTCCTATGCTAAGCTCTTGAAATGATCTAAATTTAAATTCCATTTAAATTCCATGTATATGTTTATCTTAATTATTGATCTAAATGAGTATGATGATTTATGAGAGTTGTGTTTGGTAATAATCTAAATGGTTTAAGTTAGTGTAAATTGAACATTTCTTGTGTTATTTTGCATATGTAATGAAATTAATATCCTTGTTTTTATATATTAATGTGTGTATAGTATAGTTAATAATTGTGTTTTTATACATTAATATGTTAAGTTAAGTTTAAATCTATAAAATCAACTTTGGATTTGCTTAAGATTAGTTGATAGAAATTTCCCTTAGTTAAGTCAATAATTATGCCCAAAAAAACCCAAATGAGACTCAAATTAACTCAAATGCAACTAAAGTCATAATAAGCCTTAAAAAGTCAAATGAGAAAGTATTAAGGCTAAAATTTGCTTAATTAGACTCTCTTTAGGCAGCCCTTTCTTTTATCCGAATTTTTCTTTTTCTTTCTTCTTTTTCTCTTCTTCTTTCACTCCAAATTCCAAGCCTAAACCAAAGACAACATCAAGCTTTGTGAATCAAAATTCTCTCCAAGACAAGCATTTCATGTGAGTTGATATAAGTATAATTTTTGTTTTATTTTCATTTCTTATAGTAGCTATGTGAGATATTGGATAGAATGAGTTTAATATTATCTAAATTGCTTGTTCATGCATTGAAATTGGGTTGAATTGTGTTTTGTTAGTGTGTGTGGTTTATGTGTTGTGGTAGTAATATGGAGTGTTGGGAAGAAATAAAGATAGTTTGAGTAGTTAAAGTTGAGGATGAATGGAAGTGGATTTGAAGTGATTAAATGTGTTGATTTAATGTTCTAAGTTGCTATGATTGATTAGTGTAGATAGGATGAGTACATGAAGCTAAAAATGAAATGTGAAGAAGATGTAAAAGTGTTATAGGTTAAAAGTTGCAAAGTGAAAAAACAAGGAAATGAGTTCTATCGAATGGGTCTGTTTTGAACGTACACTGGCATCTGGAATTTCAACGCCACCGCGTAGAGGCAGCGTTGGAAGCAAACAGAAATATTTTTTTTTAACATCGCTTTGAACACCGCCAGCTTTTACAAGAAATTTTACCAGCGTTCGTTCTTCAAAACGTACGCCGACAATTAGAGAGTCAAAGCTGCCGGCGTATGGGGCGGTGTTGAAGTGGAACAGAACCAAATATTTAAACGCCGGAGTAAAATGCCACCTGCTCAAACTACCTATGCTGCCGGCGTTCATTCAAATTTTGCAAGCGTTGAAAGGCAGCGTATCCCCTGAGCTTTCAAATTCAAACTTCTTCAATCTTCAATCTTTACTTCATATATGATTCCCTATTGAATATATAAGATAGATAAACATGTTTTATGCATGAATTTAATATTAAAACTCTATGCAAAGTTTAATGAATTTCCTTATATAATTTATCTAGGATTGTGATATGTATATATATGTGTGTGTGTGTGTGTGGATGTGAAATCTATATTCAATTATTGATTATTTTGATATTCCTATTTCAGTTAAGGTTCTTCGGTTTTCATCACCGAGTGACTATAGTGATATACTATCGGGTTCAGGTACGCAATAGCTTGTTTGATGTTTGTAGGAATAGGCATTCCTAATTTGACTTAAATTGATTGGCTTAATGTTTTGATGAATTGGATGTCTATTACGCTGTTTAATCTGGTCCGAGGAGGCAGCAAACCTGTCATGATGCAATGACATGTTAGTTAGGCGCTTAACCAAGTCATGATGCAATGACTTTAACCATGATGCAATGGTACGCTATGATGCAATAGCGATTCTTTTTGGTTAAGTGGTAGCCGATAGAGGGAATAATATCTGAGTAACGTTTACTTAAACTTATGGAGAAATACCATGGTTTAGTTCAAAGTTTATGGGAACTTGTGGACTAGGCTCATGTTATGGACTGAGTTTAAGTAGAGTCAGGCAACAACTTTTGAACCCTAAATGAAGCTATTTTCTTTATGAAATAGATATAGGAGATATAAGTATTCGACTGCTTATATCAACCCCTGACAGCTGCTGTTACTCAGGATCCCTAAATTCCCAAAGCGTGATTCTGGGTTTAAATACCCCCCTGTTGTTTGCGAAAGAAAATTTTAATAAGATAATCACTTATCTATTGATGCATTCATTTTGATTTACATTGGCTTGATAACTTGTTCTTGTATTTGTTATTGTGTACTGGGCTTTGACTTACTTTTGCTGCTTTCAGGTACTGGAGACGAGTTTTATGATGATTTGGGTTAGGGGTCAACTTTGAGAGATTCTGGATGAGTAGACGAATAGGACTCGAACACCTGGACTTTAGAGGAGTTTTTGTTAAAGGAAAAGTTTTTGTATAGAAGGCTTGATAGATAAGCCTAAGTTGTAAATACCTTAAGATCTCTTAGGATTCTTTTTGCTTTAAGAAAACTTGTAATTTTGTAGTATCTTGTAGTGACACTAAACAGTGTATATATGATGTAAATGTATGTATAGATTGCTTTTGTTAGCAATCTTGTTTTGTAAAAGTTTTTATAAAGTTTTAGTAGTTTTGATCAAACAATTTTCATAAACTGTTAGTTTTAGGACAACCTTACATATAATGTGAAAACGTTATATGTGGTTGGGGACTCAGTACTCAAAATCTCAGGATTTAGAGGGTCGGGTCTTTACACTCCTACACCTATTAAGCACCATATAAATTTGGGAATAAAGGTGGAGCGAAGAACTATAAAATCAGATATTGCAGGGCATTGTTCCTTGATAAACTTTTCTAGGCATCCAGACCTCACATTGAAGCATTTCCACACTGCAGACATGGAGAGTATTTAGGTTTGGGGGATAATATTATACCATATGTTGTTACAAGATTTTTACACCGTTGCAGAATAATTTACTTTCTTAATCTGCTTTCCTTTAATTTTTGTGGGTATGTGAAAAGTTCCACGATGAAACAAATGAATTTATGATTTTATCATGTTTTAAGAAAGACAAATATTTATACATATAGTTAAAACTCAATAAATTAATATTTTTTATTAGATAATAATTCCTTTCGGTCCCTACTTGGGCCGATGTACTAAATTAATAATCTTGTTATATGCATAATATTATAGTTTTTAGATAAATCTTTAAGGCCCAACAGAAATATAAATTAATAATTCATCAAATAAAAAAAAAATTCTTTCATCAAATACATAAAAAAAATCTTATAATATTCATAATAAAGTTTTCCCAAGCTACTTTTATTTTTTATTTTTTTTTAAATTTTACTCTTTGCCAAAATATACATCTAAAGTCATTTATTTCTTCTTTTATGTAAGCAAAATTCAATCTCATCCTTAATTTTTTGCAAAACATGCTCCACATATAGTATATTCTGCTCATGTTATAGCAAATAGTTTTTTAATGTTTCTATTGCTAAAAAAAAAACTTATCTAGCGAAAACATTTGGTAAGATACAACTGTCATCTAAATCTTGATCATCATCAACTTGCATATCTATTACCTCTTAAATAATCTCTTTATCCGTGGGTGATTCCATCACACCATCATTTTCATTAAGATAATTTAAAAGCCGCTCACTATCCATTGCATTTCTATAGTGCAGGGTAAAAATAACTTCTTTTAATCCATGGGTGCCTCATCTTCACCAACTTGTTCTTTGAAAGTCATACCTTATTCTGATTGGATTTTGCAATGTCGAAAACAATTTGCAATAGTTGTTGCCTTCGCATCAATTTTTCATGCTACATTGATGAGATTGGTAGCATCCAAAACATTTTTTTTTTCATGATTTGTTGCTCCTATCTCAAACCTTTCAAGATAATAGAATAGAAACAATGTCAATAATGAGCTTTTAGTACTTGAATAATTCTAACATGATATGGTTAGATTTTTTATATTGTACTTGTAGGCAAAAATACCCGTTCAACGTTTCTTAATCCTTTAATAACCTTTGGATGGCTAGTCAATTGCCTACTATAAGGAGAACCTTTCTACCATTTATACTCTTATCGAACCAAGAAACAAATTCTTGAAAAATTAATTCAGTCATCCATGCTTTTTTGTTGGCTCGATGATGAGAATTAAGATTGCTAATATTCATATTTTTGAAACATCTAGGATGAACATAATGTTGTTCACCAATAATCCGAAGAGATATTTTATTTAAACCATCTCCATTGCAACAAAGAGCAATATTAAGTCTTTACTTATCTTACTTATGTCCTTCTATTCGCTTTGTAGCAGGAGAATGATTTACCTGCAAATGATAAAAAATTCTATTTCATCCATATTATACATATCCTTCCAATGAAAATTATCCAATTTAGCTTGCATTCAGTTAAAGCAACTTCAATATTCCTTCAGGATAACTAAACCACTTTCATCAAATGTTCATGAGAGCTAATCCTATATCTTGCTTCAAACTGCTCTAGCCATCCACTTGAGAAGTTAAATTCTAAATTAGTCTCACCATACATCTTCTGTAAAAACTCTTTTGCTTTGGTTTGGATCATTTCTCCAGTCATGTTCACTTTCTCTTGATATTGGAGAAATTAGTCGTATAATACAATTCCAACTCAGGATACTTGATTTATGCCTCTTAACATTGATAATCTTGAGCTCTTTTAAAAAATATTCTATTAACCTTAAAGAGTATTTAATATTGTTGATCGGTTGATCGATAGATCAAATTTTTGCTGAATCCATTATTACAAATCCTTTTGACTCAAAGATGGATGCTCATTTTTGTATTGACAAAATACTTTTCTCATCTCATCTGCCAATATGAATTTCTTTATGCCTTTCAAGTGAGGAGCTATAGTGAAAAAGATTTAAGATTTCTTTTGAAATCTGAAGCTAAAACTGATGAGTATTATATTAATAAAATTTGTATTCTATTTACTTAAAATATTTTGTTACCTTTTATCTTTCAATGTATTAACTTTGAAAAACTCTTTTTCCTATGTACCCACCCATTCTAATTTTCAACATTTACTGTAACTTTATAGTTTTTGTGTTATAAAATTTATTATTTCATTTTACATTTGTGCATTTTGACTTTTGGAATTTTTATATATACACTATATATGCATTTTGTTCATATTTATTTTTAGTTTTCATTAATAAGTTATATATAAAATTTGGAAAAAATATAAAAAAATTTTCATAAATTAATAAATTATTTGTTTATTAATAAAGAAATAATCTCTATCAAATAAATTTTTATTGGTCCTAATAATATTATTTTATAGAGGTTTTAACTGTATTACACTTAGAGGTGAGCAAATGGGCCTGGCGGGCTAGGTCGGGACGGCTTGCATCGACCTACGGGTTAAATAGGCCAGGCCATTTTGGCTTGCTTTTAAACGGGCCAAAATTTCTATGCCCTGGCCTGGTCCACTTCAGCTCCCGAGTTAAATGGAGCAGCTCATGGACCAAGTGAATTTTTTTTTTGTTATTTTTTATGTTAGTTTATGTGAAAATTAGAATATTTATATATTTTAGGGTTTTTATACATATTAAACATTAATTTTGTTTCTATGTTGATTACTTATATATAAAAACAAGTTTTTAAAATGATTTATTAGATATCATATCACGTTTAAATCAATAAATATATACTTAAAAAAAAGTTATAATGCTTGTGATGCATGTATCAATTTATTTTCTTTTGTAATATATGATAAATAATTACTAATATGTTTATTATTCTTATTCTTAAATTTTTTCTCTTTTCTTTTCTTCTTCTTCTTCTTCTCTCTCTTTTTTTTTTTTTTAACTCTTGGCTTGAGGGAGGCCAGGCCAATTTCGCCTGCATTTAAACGGGCCGAAAAAAATTGACTGCGACCTGCTTTTTAAGCGAGTAAATGGGCTAGCCCGCGGACCATGACTCATATGCATAGCTCTAATTACACTTTTAATATTTTTAAACAACTATTATGTTATTTGTTTTATCCACATTTGTATTGGGTAAATTATACTGGAATGTCTCAACATTTGGGAGTAAGTTCCCAACATTTGGAGTTTAAGTTCATTTAAGATTGTAACATTTTGAGTGGTTAAAAAAAGGTCCCAACGTTTTGAGAAGTGAGTCAATCAATTTAGGTCCCCGTTAACACGTGTTAATATGAGAAATATTTAGTTGAAACTTAGAAGATCTTCTCTTATTGACACATGTCCATTGAGACTTAAATTGACATAATTTTCTAAATATTAGAACCTCAAATGAATTTACGTATAAATATTGGAACTTTCCGGTATAATTTATCCTATTTCTATTCTTTACTTGTACATGAAAGTTATTATATAATTGTTATACAATTCATATAATTTCATATATTTAATGTTTTAAAGTTACACATTGCCCATGTAGTATCTGCTCTATATTACAAAGTATATATACATACCATCTTCTTATACTAGGTAATGTATATGTGCACTATAAACACATACATTACATTATACGCATAATTACATATACTCCTCAATCCTCATATATGCTCCTTACAACAATATATATATGTAGCATTAATAATTAAATGCGATATTGATCATAATTGACTAGTTTAAAGGAGAATCTTTAAAGTTTTTGTCACTTCGGTATAAATTTTAATATGTTTGGATTTTCGAGCAATTGGTAGGTTTGTACGAGTGAGCATTGCTGCGAGTAAGTAAGATTTGTGCTTCATGTGTTATAAAAAGTTTGGAAAGTGTACATGCAAATTATGCTTGGAAATTGTTAAATAAGATGGTAGCTAATCTATATATTGGTTTGCTGCTTAATGATGTTTACTGTGTTATGGAATGCTTGTGGAATTAGTTCATCATCCTTAAAATGAATTAAGACCTAGTTTGGGGCAAAGTACTTTAAAAAAAAAACATTTATCTTAGTTTTATCATTTTATAAGTCCTTTTGATTTTTATTAATGAAACCTTAATATTTTCTGTAAAGAAAATGAATTATGTTTTAATAGGAAGTTGTTTTTCAAAAACTTTACACAATAAACAATACTTTATTTACATACTATACAATTAATTTCAAACACTGTTTTCTAAATATATCTACAAAATGCAACAAAGCATATAAAAACATATCGTTTTCAAAAAAATATTTTTAATTGAAAAAAATTTTCTCCTAGCAAAAGATTTCATTTAGAATAAATGGGGCCTAAGTCTATGGACTAGAATTTATAAAAACATGCATTACAAGCCAATACGGTTCAATTACAATTCTATCGACCAAATACAACATTTTGGAAAGTCTAAATGTTGCCCTTTCCCACTTTGAAGGTTGAATTAAGTGAAAATAGGAGCACATCACAAGAGCACTTGTGATGAGAATTGTGTTTGAAAAGAGCTCAGGAGGTGCAAGCCTCCATTACACAAGACTAAGTTTGATTATTAGTTGTTTTACACCATGTTGCAAATTCCTTAACTTAAAATAAAGTGAGAATATAGTAGGATCATTTTCTTTACTTCAACAACTGATCAAATAATGTTACATGGACAATATTTACTTATTCATGCATTGCATTTTAATAAATTGCTTTGAAAACCTTAGTTGTTGTAGTATATAGTACAATACCTATCTCTCATCTCTTATCTCTCATCGAGCTTGTGGTTTTTTTAATTTACCCCCTTCAGTACGTGGATAAGTTTAGGATTATACTTTGTAGCAATAAGAAGTATAACAAGTAGCGGGTGAAGTGAGGAAACACAAGACTACATCTAAGTTTTGTATTGTGTTCTGATTGAGTTAATGATAGAATTGTTCTTGGGAACTCGTGCAATAATCATGTCTATATAATATAAGAACTCTTATAAATATTTTCTTGATGTTATAAAAATCAATTCTATTTTCTATAATAAAGAAATCTATTTATTTATCTTTTGACTAATAAGCTTCAAAACCGTCTAGTTATATAGCCTTATATATAGATGATATTTTATACGGACTGTGTTGGATTGTCTGATTTTAATACATATATCCGTATCTGTATCTAAATTGCAATTATTTTTTATTTATATGTATCTAGTCTGTTTGATTTATTTATAAATAATAATATTTGTTTTTCATTCGAAATGTCTAAACTGAAATAATGCTATGCCGTTAACATGCCCACGAACCAAACAGAACACTAGCTCCATTATAAGATTTTGTACACAACAAATTATATAGCCATGAGCTTGTATAGATTAAAGATAGATGTTATGAATTAAAAGTTACATAAAGATATGAAATGGCTCAAGGATGAACCGGACTGATGCGGGCACTTCCTAGGGAGCGATAAACATTTCACGAACCCGAAACGATCACGGATTCGTGGAATTTCGTCGCCACCATCCCCCGCAAATGAAAAAATCAGCAAGACGACACCGTTTTCAACTAACCACTAGTCGTTTTTTCGTGATTTTCCGTATTTCAAGGGATCGAACTGCACATCAACTCTCTGTATCTTCACTCCTATAAGCAAACTCTCTCAAAACTGAAAAAATCCAAATGCGTCCAAATTAAAAATCTCTCTCCCTCTCTCTCAGGTCAGTATTTGATATCATATAAAATTATTGAATTTCATCCATATATATTTATGTACCTTATTGCTTGCGTATATTAAGCTGGTCCTCTTAGTTTTGCCTAGATTAGTTCTTGAATTCAAACCCTTCTTGAATTTTTCTTTTTTTTTTTTGTGTTTTTTGAGTTCTGGGTTTTCTTGGTTTCTTTGCAAAGTTTAAGGTTTTTCATTCTATATTGTTTTTTTCAGGTTCTTTTAGCTGTTCCGGTGCTTTAGTAGTAGTGTTTAAGATATTTAGATAAAGAGTTACGAACTTTAAAGGATTTGCGTAAAAGGGTTTGAGATTGAATGAAAAACGGTAATGGGTGTTGGAGGGAAAATGGTGTCTTTTATTTTTGAGGTGAAGTTTGGAAATTTTTCTAAAAGGAAGAATCTTGGTGAATTGCTATGTGAAATGGAGGATAATGAGTTGTTTTTAGGGTTAAGGGGGCTAGTCAATAAACATGATTTCGTGAGGATTATAATCCAGTGTTTGTATGCGTTAGGTTATGGGAAGTCTGCTTCTTGTCTTGAGGAGGAATCGGGTATAAGGTGCAAATCGGTGGAATTTGAGAAGCTTGAAAAGCACATTCTTAGTGGGAGTTGGGATGATTGTATCAATATGTTAAATACAATTAGTGGGTTGATGGACGATACAAGAAAGTTAGCGTTGTTTCTTGTGTTCCGGTTCTGCCTTCTAGAGTATGTGAGTAGGGGAAATGATAGCTTGGCTTTATCTGTTTTGCGGAGAAGAGCTTCAAAATTAGGAATGGATAAAGAAAAGATTCAGAACCTTGCTGAAAGTATTCTTTTGGCTGGGGATACGGATTTGGGTGAATTGAGGCAGAGGCTAGTGGTGGAAATGGAAAAGTTGCTTCCTCCACCAATTGCAATGCCTGCGGGAAGATTAGAATATCTGGTTGAAACTGCTGTGATATCCCAGATAGATTCTTGTTTGTACCACAATTCATCAGTCGCATACGAAGTGTCTCTATATGAGGACCATTGCTGCACAAGGAATCAGATCCCAACAGAGACCATCCAGGTACTTTGCTCGTCATTTCTTTCTTCTTCTTCATTTTTTCCTTTCTTTCATTTCATGTAGTAAATGATTTTATAATTGGCCTCATGCCCATCTGCCACAGCTTTGTTGTTCTCAGTTTACTGATAAGTGCTTCTCATGTGATAATAAAAGCTGCATGGAAATGTATCATAATCGAAGTGCTGAAGAAATTTATGCCTTTATTACCCAGTGGACTAAAAAATTAGATAATGATATAATAAATTTTTTATAAGTAACTTACTATGTTATAATTGGAGGATTTTCCTTTTTCATATTTTATGGTGTAGATGAGATGCTATTGTCATTGTTGCCAAATTTTGTTTGAGTCCCCAGCTTCCTTATCGTTACAGATCATTTATCTAACCTTGGATATTTCTGTTAATTAACTGCTGGAAAAAGAAGTGGCATAGTGGACACCTTAACTTTGATAACTTAAGTGGGTCTACGTATTGTCAGTTGGTCCCACCAATAATGTAAGGATGCTGTTGACTTATCTATTTCTCTTATTTGTGTCATACTATATATGTCATTACATAACATGCCTACTCGGAGGAAAAGGAGGAAATTGAGTTTAACTTTGGTTTTCCTGTGGAATACAGACAAATGTTTGATGTAATAGATGATAAATATAAACGGAATAGGTAGTCTGCAAGTCTCTATATTCTAAATATAAACAGAAGAGATAGACCAGTCCTAAAACCTTTTGGCCAATTTGTGATTGAATTGTAAAACTTTTAAAGCATATAACAATAAAAAAAATTTTCATCAAAAAATCAGTTTATTTGCTATCTCCATTCATTATTCAGTAGCTGGCAGTTAAAAATCAAGTGGTTTGTCATATATGGCACCCCAACCCATACACATCGCCACCGCATGCCCATTACACAGGCACCATCTTACCTAAGTAACACATGATGGACTAACTACAAACGCATTCCTAGTATGTTTGAAGCTACTGCACAATGATAAACCCTACTCATGTATTTTGCTCGAAAATGCTATCACGAACAGTTGCTAGGGATTTCAAGTCCCTATGCAAATAGGGCCAGTCCAGCTAAAGGTGAGCACACCTTCTAGAAATCACCTGAGGTGAGAGTAGCAAAAAGTGCATGCCCAAGCATAGTGAGGCACAAATATTGATAATTTTATCATATATATTAATATATTGACCTATATTATATAATATATGAGGTAATAATTTATATTATATGTTTATATTTTAGTATATCAAGTATAATATTTTACAATCTTGTGGATATTATGTATTCATATAAAAGTCTTGTGTTGAATCTCCTAAGAACACTGTGACATTATATCTAAAATATTTCTTTTGTGTGTGTGTTTTGTAGCATAACATTGTAACATTTTACAATCTGTTCTGCTTTTTAATGTGATACATGTACATATATGAATTACTTTCAGAAATAATAAACAATAAAATGTTGCTCTTTATAAAGAAACAATCCATATTTTGGCATTGATGATAGTAGGTAGAAAGTTATATATATATATATATATATATGTAAATCCAACAAGGGAAGGCCAGCTCAGTCAAGTAAGTTCTTGGCAGTGTAAATGATAAAGAAAGCTGATAGAGGACACATTTTTCACTTACTATCTAGATTTGCATGATTGACTTGTTAAATGGCTGACAGGTAAGGTTTGAGGCGGCTGAGGGAAATCTTTAAAATCTGCTGCCTTTTGAATGTTTTAACAGCTTACTCCTGCCTGTTACTTCTTGTTTTTCACCTGTAATTTTATATCACAAAAAAAGACTCCAGTAAAGAGAAAATCTGATCAACCCATGCAAATTTGCAGACATTGGCATGAAAAAGATTGTGACTCTTTAAAGTCTGCTTGTCTCATTGCTTTAAAGCAAGAAGGTGCTTGCTTTAAACTTTTATTGATTAAGGCTAAATAATAGGATTACTACATCTAAATAGTTATTTGAATGAAACCTCCAATTTGATTATAACTTGTGTGCCACCCATAAACCCAAATACTACCTTGAAACTACTGCATCTACATATTTTTCTCAGGATTGAAGTCTGACCAATTTGAGCTAAAGAATGGGACTGCAACAACTGAAATGCTATTTGCATGAAGCCTCTTAATATAAATATAATCTGAACTAATGACGAAGTTGAATGCCATAACTATGGAGAATAACCAAGAAATAAATTCCTCCATTTACTTGTTTTCATGCCATTTCGTCATGATGTGACCTGTAAAATTTTTTTAAGAATGTGTACAGCTAGTGGTCTTATTAGAAGAGAAAGAGGTTGGTATATTAAATGACAATGAAGACAAGGATATAGTGTTTTGCATTGGAGGCTTTTGACATGAATCCTATATTTGCCAAAACCGCACTACAAAACCACTCTAAGACTGTTGTTAGAGACCGCTGAGCATTTCACTCAAGGAGGTGAAGTGACTTGCCCATGATTGATAATTTTGAGGCAATGAAGACGATGAGGCAGTAAGAAGCAATCAAATTTATGTGAAGTAATTCAAGGTTTTTGTTAGGGGATACTGGAATGGAATGGTTGGTTTATGGGGTTGATTATGATGATTTCTACTGGTTGAATATAAGGTATAAGTCGTATATGTCATGAGCGAAGATTTTACAAAAGGGCAAAATGGACCGGAAATCTTATTGAGCTAACTTTTTTACCAAACTGAGGTCAGAACTGACTTGCCCATAATTGATAATTTTGAGGCAATGAAGATGATGAGGCAGTAAAGAAGCAATCAAATTTATGTGAAGTAATTCAAGGTTTTTGTTAGGGGATACTGGAGTGGAATGGTTGGTTTATGGGGTTGATTATGATGATTTCTACTGGTTGAATATAAGGTATAAGTCGTGTGTGTCATGAGCGAAGATATTACAAAAGGGAAAAATGGACTAGAAATCTTATTGAGCTAACTTTTTTACCAAACTGAGGTCAGAAAGATTTCAGGAGTCTAGTAGCACTTTTAGAAGGTTAGTAGTAATACCGCATGTCTGTATAAAAGTTTATGGTATGTTTACTTGTAGAAATGTTTCTTGGTTTGAAAAAATTCTTAAAAGAAGAAACAATCACTAGAAATTATTTTTGTTAACTTAAACTATATTTTTTTTCCCTAAAAGAAAAACTACTTTAAATAGTTTCACTTTTCCAACTTACCTACTCTAGGTTCTAGATAATTCCTGTTAGTGTTGGGTTCTAACTTTGGGCAAGAGACTGAAGGGACTAGATTTATCTTGTTTCTAAACATATTTCGTTAGAAATGAAATTGAATATGGAAAAGAAAAGTAAGAGTTAAAAATTGAAAGAATTTTCTAGGAGTTGAGAGACCTTCAGGATTTTTATTTGCTGCTTCTCCAGGGCTGTCTAATGATTATGATGAAGTGTTAACTGATAAGTTGTAGAGTTTTCTCTCCATTCATACCTCCAATTTCAAGTGTCATTTTTGTGGACAATAAAGGAAATATTTCTCTGACTTTTTACCTAATCCAAAGCAATATTGTGACAAGAGTGGTACTATATATGCTTTCCTTACTCATCCTTTCTTCTTTCCCTTCAAAGAATTCAGACCATTAAGAACTGTGCTAGTTCTTTTCCCTTTATTGGATATAGTAGGAGAACCTATATGCATTTTGCCTTGAGTCTTAAGATGTTATGCCTTTTACCTAAAAACATGTTAATGCACTTCTTTCCTTATCTAGGAGTCATATCTGTGCTTTTGGATGCAAAATATGACATGAAACGGTAATAATTACATTGGTGTATCCATAAAATTTTTTAAACGCACCTGTTTGATTGTATAAAATATAGTGTATATATAACATCATTCCAAAATCTATGATTTTAAGATTTGACTTCTAGTGCTTGTACTGTATTGACTTGGTTAGCATAAGCGCTAAGTTCATATACTTGCATATACTTGACTTCCTCTTCAACTTGGTTCCAAATTTGAGCTACATCAATATTTTACTCAGTATTAAGAGTGAGGCACTGAGTTCAAGTCCTGCAAAGGAGTTTCATGTTATGGACCATGAAACGTGTCTTAACTCATGCATAATTGAAGTGTCAAAGTATAAATATGAAACTACAACTTTATATAATTTCTTTTAGATAAGATGGTTGTACTTCAATTAATGTAATGTATTTTCCCTTTTCACCCTTTTCCAGTTGTTTCTGTTTGACCTACTATCTTATGTGAAATATGCTTTACATTGCAGGTTTTGACTGACCATAATAATGAAGTTTGGTTTGTGCAATTTTCACATAATGGAGAATACTTAGCCTCTTCATCAAGCGACTGTACAGCTATTATTTGGAAGGTATTCTCTATGGTTTACCTTTCGGCAACATGTTATCTTCTCCTTTACGTTCACATCTCATTTTATGATCCAAAGGAAGACATATGACACTGTGTGTAGATAGGAACTCCAAATTTATGGATTTAATTTCCTTCATTCTGAAAATGCATCCTGTTGATCCCATTTTGAAGTATTAAAGGTTTATTTATTTAATTGTTTAATCTCTTAAGGAAGAATAGTGATGGCTAGCTAATACGCATATTTTGGAAGTATATTATATGTGTCTAGTCAAGTGAAAATGAAAAATTTCAACTGAGCAAATGAAATAATTTATGTGGAGGATGCTTTTTAATTGAAAATAATCTCACTTGTACACAATATGTTAGTTTGCTTGCATTGAAGGCTCGGATTAACATTATGATCTTTAAATAATTTTACTTATGCTGTGTGTCTTTTGATCTTGTTCACTATGTTTTGACTTTTCTTGCAAGGAACATATATTTTGGAATAATTATGCAAATACACACACACCAGAGAGAGAGATTTGTAGGTGTGTTGATTTTGCGGGAAATGGTTTATGTACTTTAAGCATTTGCTATAATTAAAGGTTTAGAATTGTCTAATATTGTTTTAAGAATCTAAAAAATTGAGGTTACTAAAGGCTTTATAGTGACCATTGGTGGTGTTATTAATCACAAAAGATGTTAATGGAAAATAGAGAGAATGATTTTTGTTTTCGAAAATGAAGAGCTCTTTTCTTATTTTCATTATCACTTAGAAATGAAAATCATTTTTCTCATTTTCATTAGCTTTTTTTGTGATTGTTAATTACTAATATAAAGTTGTAAAGGAGCTGAGCCACTTACAAGTTACTCGAGTTTGATTTACTTGCGCTGATAAGTAAATAAGTCGAGTTAGTCAAGTCAAGTTCAAGTTCAAACTAAAACTCGTTTAGTTAAATAAACTGAACTCGGGCTTTTTTATAGACTCGTGAATATGCTTGCAAGTATTATTAAATACATACAATGTATAATTTATATAGTCCGTTATATTTTTACTATATATGTTTATACAAGATATTATAATTAAATTATTATAATCAAATACTAGACCAAGATACTATACTTAAATTAGTGTCAAAAGCTTGATATCTCTTGCCTCTTAATTTCCTTTAGTCAGTCAATGTGGGACAACTAGCATTGCTTGGCTTGGAGCTTGCTTTTGTATCACCTCCTGTCCCTTTATTTCCTTCAGTTTGTCAATGTGGGACAGCTAACATTTGCTAAATACACTGCTCAAGTTTTCTTTAGCAAATGAAGTGGCTTAAATAATAAATTACATCATATTAAATAAAAAAATTGCATCTACTGGACGTGGTATGGGGTTTGATGACTTCAATTAGTATTTTGAAAACAATGTAAAAGGTTTATAAAAAAAATGAATGGCCATTTGTTCTTGATATTTTCCATGTGGGACTCAGATGTAATTTTCCTTGCACAAGTGCAACGCACAAGTCTCATGTTGCTTCTCGTTACCATCTTACATCCTTCATCAAGCCAAAGTCCCACTCACATGGTTCAAACATTAGAAAGGAACAAATGTGAAACAGAGACCATGTGGTGCTACATGTGTCTGCTTTTATATTCAAAGTTTATTTTACTTTTGGCTTTTTCATGTACGATTCTGAAGCTTTGTAGATGAGCTGATCTTTGGCTTGTTCATGTGAGCTCGTTGGGCTCGGTAGATGAGCCAATGTTCAGTTTTCTTATCAAGCCAAGCTTGAGCTCAATATCTTATTGAGCTCTCAAGCTCAAGCCCATAGTTTTTACGCTCGGTATAGGCTTGATTTAGTTAGAACTCGATAATGCCATAAGCAAACCAAGCCCAAGCCTTTTGAAGCTCAGACCTGGTCAACTCGACTCATTTGCACCTATAAGTGCTGATACATTGGACAGTCACCATTGTCGCTTTTCACCATTGCTTACCGCTAGAAGTGGCATATGTAACTTTCTGAGATTTATATGATAGTGTTTGGCAAATGCAAAGTTTTGATTGTACCACAGAAAATATTTTCCATGAAACAAAGACACCCTTGCATTACCTGTTGAAGAGGAACGTGAATATTGGACCGATTGAGGTAAGGTTTCCTTATATGCAACCCTGGCAAAGGTGGTTGTGCTCGTTAGTGGTTATGAAGTAGAAAGTACATGGATTCACTACTAAATAATAACAGTGGAAAAACCATTCTTTTATGTGGCTAATGGATAAGGTTCTTGATTCTTGTGGCATGGTCACACAAGCTATCTAGACTGGGCAAGGATGAAGCATTTGCATGCCATTTGCTTGAATGGAGCACTTGAACAAGATAAGTGTTGTTGATTGGAAAGCCTAAGTATCTTTTCCTTGAGGTGTTTGCTAAACTATCGTACTTATGTGGCCCCAAACAGTTCAAGCACCATGCCTATAATCTATTAATTTCTTTCTTCCTGGCACATAAGGTTTTCGTTGGTGTTTCAGCAACTTGCTTATTTATCTATTTTTCTACACATAAGGTTTGAAATGATTTTGGTCAAAACACTTTGCTTATGGATGTTGCCAAGGAGCCACTCATAGAGTAAAAAATTTTATTTTAAGAGGGCATTAATTGTAGCAATCCTATACAAAATAATTACCCAAGATGATATTACTCAACATAGCAGAAGAATTAAGAGGCTGCATTAGTTGCTTGTGTAATTGCAACTATAGATTGTAAATTACCAAGTCTTTAATGAATTTATTTAATCTTTGTCAGTTTTTTGGGTAAGAATAATCTTTGTCAGCTGCATCTGTGTATGTACTTGCGTTACTTTTCTCTTTTCTAAGCATTGCAAAGTGCTGTTCTAGGGTTTCATGTAACAGGAACTTGCTCATCATGTATCCTCTCTTAATCAAAGGCATAATTATGCACCTAATTCACAAATATATGGAAATTTGTTCTCAGGACAACTTATCAAGAATATTTAAGACAGCCCAAACATTTCACAACCATAATTCTGATTCTTTGTCATACAACTCTAGAAAACCCAAACAGATACAACACTTATAGTTGATTTGTGAATTTTTTGATGACCTAACCTAAATTGACAGTTTTCATTAGGCAAAAAGCAGTTGAGGAGCTAGGTTGTATTGGGAAACTAGGCATCTCCCATTGACTACCTCTTGCCACTCTGTTATAAAAATTATCTTAAAAATATCAATAGATTAAAATTATCTTTTGGCAGCAAACTGGAAACTACTGATATTACAATAAGCATCTAAATGTCATCGATATTGGAAATTGATCTTAAATTTAGAGGTATAATATGACAGTGGTTCTTTATCTGTATGAATATAATCAATGAATGTTAAAAACAAGATGGTTGATGAGCATTTTTGAGATGGAATGGATTCTTTTTGTCCAGGTGCTGGAAAATGGTACCATTGGAATTAAGCACACATTACGAAGCCATCGAAATCCTGTATCCTTTGTTGCATGGAGCCCCGATGACACAAAGTTGCTTACATGTGGGAATGGGGAGGTTGTCAGGTTGTGGGATGTGGAAACAGGTACATGCCAGCATACATTTGGAGATGATGACTTTGTGGTCAGCTCATGTGCTTGGTTTCCAGACTCAAAACGACTTGTATGTGGGAGTTCTCATTCTGCCAAGGGCATCTGTATGTGGGACTGTGATGGTAATGAGATCAAAGCATGGAGAGGCATGAGGATGCCCAAAATTATAGACCTTGCTGTCACACCAAATGGAGAGAATCTTATCAGCGTACTCTCAGATAAAGATATACGGATATTAAATTTGGCTACCAATGTTGAGAGAGTCATATCAGAGGAGCATCCTATCACATCTCTTTCTATTTCAGGAGATAGTAAGTTCTTCATTGTCAACTTAAACAGTGAAGAGATTCACATGTGGGATGTTGCTGGAGAGTTCACGCAACCTCTGAAATACACTGGACACTCCCAGCACAAGTATGTGATACGTTCCTGCTTTGGTGGTATGAATAGCAGATTTATTGCCAGTGGAAGTGAAGATTCACAGGTAGGCCTTTATACTTTGAGGATTGTTTTTAACTACATATCCTTTGAAAAAGAACGGTAAACTGCAAATATGCACTCTTAATTTTGCTTTATATTTGTTTAATTTCTGATCTTTGAAAATGAGCACTCAGACTTCCAATTCTTTGAAAACATGCATTTAGACAATGCTATTTCACGTTTGTATGCAGTAATTAAAAAAATGCTAACAACAAATTGCATACAACCAAGGGCAATATGGGCGTGCGGGTATCTATATGCTTAATTTCAAAGATAGGGTTCCAAGCACACATAAAACAAATATAAGGGGGTTTATTTTCAATTTACTCAAAAAAGAACTTTAGTCATGGAGGTGATTTCCATTGCATACTGGGATAAGATTCAGGACAATCATGGAGACTTCAGCATATATATGTAGAGGACTGCAATCAATGACCAATGAAGTAATGTAGTTTATTTAGTCGTTGTATTTTTCAACATAATTGTGGTTGATATATAAATAAACATACACATTGGAGCCAGGAAAAGGTTTTCGGGATTGAGGGAGAATATCTTCCTTGCCAGAGATAGAAGACTTGTGTTTTCCTGATATATTTCAATTTTGAATTCAGGGGCTCATTAACATATCATGATTTAGTGGGTTCAACCTTAAACTTCTGCATATCTGGGCAGGTGTACATATGGAATGAAAAGAAGACACTACCGATTGAGGTCTTATCTGGCCATAAAAAGACCGTGAACTCTGTCAGCTGGAATCCTAGGAGGCATCAGATGCTGGCTTCTGCAAGTGATGATCATACAATTCGCATATGGGCCCCTTGTGTTGGTAAACGATAAACCTTCAAAGGTAAATACAAAAATAGATAATTACAAAAGCAACAGATTAAAAAGAGATCCAGTTTTGACTCCCATTGTACATATCTTTTGTTAGTAAAGTCCATTCGTTGCAAATTCTAGTCCATGTTTCTTGTGTAATATCATGTATGCCTTCAATTGTTTCTGGCATGTCAGGAACCAATAAACAATTAGAAGTCAATTAGAATGCTGATGAGTTTTCTCCTTGCTCTGGGCATATAGCAGTTTTCATGTACTTTTTGAAGACTAGATGTTTTTTCCATAAGGGCATATGCTAGAACTTCATTTATCGAAATTATTTATTGTTTAGGACACTAATTGAATATAATTGCTTAAATAAAATTGGAATAAAAAATAATTACCAAATTACAGCATTAAATTCGCGTTTGAATAGAAGTCAATTAGAATGTTGATGGGTTTCTCCTTGCTCTGGGCATATAGGAGTTTTCATGTGCTTTTTGAAGACCAGATGTTTTCTCCATAAGGGCATATGCTGGAACTTTATTTATCCAAATTATTTTTTGTTTAGGACACTAATTGAATATAATTGCTTAAATCAGGTCAAAAAAAAAAAATTACCTAATTATAGTATTAAAATTACGCTTGAAAAAAAGGATATGAGCTAATTTTACCACACGTTTATTACTTTTAAGAAGTACGATATATATGTTTATGTATATCCCTTTAGAAACACACAATATATGTAGAAAAGGGTATTTCCTATTTCTCACATACGAGTTAATGATGGTATCAAAACATTGTATCCATCTTCCCTAATGAATATATCCATGTCAGAGTCAAGCCAGTTGATCTCTTATATTATCAGTTGGGGAGAAAATGGAAAAAAAAAAAAAAGATGTACCTCTCGCCGAGAAAATGATTTGCTTCTTCCCTTTTCTTTTTCTTGGTAGTTTATATTGTAAATCCAGCACCAACCCACTTATTCTAGCACGAGGATTGTTGCAAACTTTGTCATGCATTGTTTGTTCTACTCATGGAGTAATAAATATAAAACTCGCATAAAATCTTGATGATCAGACGCATTGGCCTGTTTTATCCTGTGTTTCAAGATCTCCAAATATATCTCCTTTACCTCCATATATTTTCTATCGGAAGTTCGTTCGCCTCTCTCGTCTGAACGAAGTTTTCATCCCAGTAATTGTTGTTGCTGTACACAAATAAACATCAAATCAAAACGGGTAAATTATTTAGTCATTTAAAGGATCTCCAATTTTTCTTGAATATCTGTTTCCCAATAACAAAGCATCTTCAAAAAATTATAAGAAGGTCACAGAGTAAACTTCCTTCATAGTTTAGAGCACCAACAACATGAAACAATAAAACGACAGTTGAGGGCCAGTGGTTTCAGCTTTCTATTGTGACAACAATTGAAAATATTGACAAACTGGGCTGAAATGATAGATCTAATTATCGGTGATCGGCTGGTGTGGTTGGGTTGACTAATTGAATTACGCACTCTGGGGGTGCCAATGAAGCAAGTAGGTTTACAAACTATTCTAGTTCGGCTCAATGTTTATTCAAAAAGAGTCGAATCAAATTCAAACTCGAATTTATTGAAAATTCGTCAAGCCAAACTCGAATTTTATATGTTTAGCTTGATTAGTTTGTGAGTGTAATCGTGCTCTATCGAATTTGAGTTGAGTATAAATGTTAACACAATTCGAATCAAGTTCAGGTATTAATATTATTTTAATTAGAATTTAAACTATTTTTTTAATAAATCGAGTTGAACTTGAGGTTATATAATTTAATTTCAAGTTGAACTCGAGTTTAAAATATTAAACTCTGTTGAATTCGAGTTTTGAAATTTTGAGTGGAACTTGAATATGAGGACACCATATCATTTTGGTTCTATTCGTTTGTAGTCCCATGTATACCATAAGCTGGTATATTCTGCTCTTACTCTAGAAGCGGGGTAAATCGGCTTCTTCTAAAATGGATTTGTCTCGTGCTAACACTACTCTCGATGATATTTGAGATTTTATAGCGTTTTGCTGGGATTTCTTGAATAGTTTATTATCATTAAAATCTGATAGTTATCAAATATCATATCAATAATTCTTGTGATTTATAAATGTCAATGACTTTTATTAGCTAGTAATGATAAAGCTATAATAATGCTTATCCATTAGTGACTCTAATTGGCGACCATGCAAGACTAAGAAAAATTAAAAAAGAATGGTATTTTCTTTTCGAGAATAAAAATTGTTTTCCCCATTTTTCTTTAGCTATTTTTGACTCCTACAATTACTTGCTGTGGAAAAGCACTAACGATCACCACTTTTTAAGCTCTAATACCTACTTTAGGGATTTTTGTATGAAATTATGGTTTAAGCTTTAATGATTTTGGATTAGGGTTTTTAACTGTAACTTAATTTTTGATGTGAAAGACTAAATAGGAGCGAAAAAGTGATAACGAGCGCGTGCATCCTTTTGAATTGTTGTGTTGTGATGCGATTGAGATAACTCCAATTTATAAGAGTAGGACAGTAGAGTAAGACTAACAAAGGATGACCATTTATGGCCAGTTCTTGATCGAGGAACTTAAAATTCTTGTTTGACTACGAGATATTTAAGAATTAATGATGATTTGTTTGATTCTTAAGGAATGCGAATGAATGATGAGTAATTTGTGTATTCGGATTAATCGAAAATGATGGAAAATCAACCAAAAAAGAAATGTAAAGAAAGTGAAATAGGGAGTTGGATTTGCATCTGGACTAAGGAAAAGACAAATAAAACGTAATGTAAAGAATGAAAAAGAATAAATAATCTAGAATAGAATGAATTCTGAGATAATAAATCTATTCTTATATTTGGATGCATTTGCTAAATTAAATGGAGTAGGTATAAAGTATATTTGGTTAAAATACTTTTAAAAATAGATCCGTTCTAATGAAGTTAGAAAGAATGGCAAACTAGTCAATTATTCCATTTCAAAAAAAAAAAAAAAAAAAAAGAAGACCAACTATGCAAGATATTCACAACTTGTTCTTGTTTTCCGTTCTCTTCTTCTTCTTCTTCTTTTTCCTTTTCTTCTTCGTCTTCATCTTTCTTTCCATTTCCGTTTTCCAAAATGGACACCCAACTATCTCGAATAGAGCTTGGTCACAGGATTTGGTCCAATTGCCTATCGTCCTATTTGGTGATTGATCAACAAAACCATGAACCAAAACAGCTGAAAAGTTTAGGTATAGCATCTGCAAATGAACTCGTTTCTTTGAGCAATTTATATTTTCACTAGCCAACTGATCTACGAGATAACACTTGTGATGGTGCAACTGCACTCTTTAATTTCAGTGCAATAAACGTGTTTCTTCAAAACATAATTTCAGTGCAATTTAAACTCGTATTTTAAATAAATGAGTTTTTTTTTTTTTTGTCATGAGAATAAATGAGTTTTAAATTGCTTAATGCCAAGATTATTTTCAGCATTTTTTTTAATTTTTTATTAGAAAATTATTTTTATTTTCCTTAACCCTCTATATTTATTGGAATTGCAAGTTCACAGATTTAACATTTCAAATATTCATGACTGTAATTTATATTGGTAATCTATCACAAATTGATACCAAATTTTCTCGTAACACATTCAAAGTCATTAGGTGAAAAAAAGAAAAAATCATTTAAATAGTTATTTATGTCGGACACATTCCTTTTTCTAGCGAAACATGAGCGTAACTACTCACGTAAATCATACCAAACATGTGCCTCGGGTTTTTTAAACCTCCCAAATCAACATGGTAATCTTTCTACCATGAAAAAAATATTGGACATTATAGGTTATGTGTTATGTCTATAGTGTATAAATATTGATAAGATTTTATAAAATATGAATGGAAATTACATAAAACTAGCCATTTCATTATTACATATGTGAAAAATTTATTATTACTTATATACCATGTGTGCATGCGCTGCATTTAGTATTCAATAAACTTTTTTAAGTTTTTTTTTTTCTTTTATAATTTTTGAGGACGTCTCTTCTCTTTGATAAGACTAACAAATCATAATATTTCTATCTTGAGTTCATGTCTAAATAGGTTTGTGTCTCTAAGACCTTAACTCATAATATGACTTGTTTTAACTCAGCTTGTTTAAAAGCGTGTTCATGTCCAAATTAAATTTGTTTATCGATCATAAAAATTTAAAATACGTCATACCATCAACTCTCTATTTGAAAAATATATTTTAGTAGTTATTTCAATTGATTAATACTTATAACTAGCTTATTGCTTGTAAAATTAACTTTCTAGTTCTAGGTTAAATGTATGTATAACTTTCATAAGAACATAATAACTCAAGATTCAATAATTAATTCAAGCTTCAAGTAGTAGTTTGCCTAACTTAAACAAAAAGTATTCAATACATTTATTTGGTTTCTACATACCATATGATTTCAATGATGAGAGAGGTGCGTATGAGTAAATACTTGGAAAACAATTAGAATAAAAATATAGTAAAATAAATTAAATAAAAATATTTGAAGTCTTGATCGGATGAATTATATTGGAGAAAAAGTGGAGAGAATGAATTATTAGAGAATTTGAATTCTTTCATGTGTTTAGATAATGAAAAGGAGGAAAGTGGATATGATCTTAATTATTATAAAAGAGAATAAAAGATATAATAGTAAATTACTTATATACCTCTAAAAGATAATAAGTAATTAATAAAAAATGGATATAAAAGTAACTTCAAAAAATTTCTCCTTTTCCCTCTTAATTCTCTCTATTTTGAAGAGGAAAAAAATGGTAAGACCAAAGAAAATATTATATCAATTTTCCTTCTCTTCATGTTTTCCTTTTAAAACAACTAAGGAAATAAAAGTTAATACATTCTATTTCCTCCCCTTACTAATCATTCTTTTTAATTCCCTTATACCAAACATAGTTTATATTTACCTTAAAATGCTTATAAACAAGTCTAAAAGAATTTAACTTGTTTACTAATCCTATCAAGTTTTATTTATATCAACCTGTTTGTAATGATGCCGTATTGTATATAAGTTGATGAGTGGAATGGCAAATTACTAGTCCTACCTTTGGATTATAAGGATAGATTTTGCGGGACTCTGTTGCAAAAAATGCATGCAAAGTCAAAAGTATCATTACTTTTCTTCAAGTTACTTCGTATGTGGCAAGGTGATTCTAACTACCCATTTGTATTTAACAATTCCCACTAGTTGTAGACCTATAGTGGCCATAAGCCCATTCGTTCTTTGTGTTTGGATCTACCTTCAAAAATGGAAATGGACGGAACTAATGAAATAGGAAAGAAAATTTGTGTTTGGCAATTTAAGTGAAAGTGAAAAACCATAGAAAAGAAGAGAAATGAGTGGAAAGTTTTCCATCTTTAAACCACTTCTTTTCTTTTAAAAATTGGAGCGAAAGTGATGGAAAACAAAATCAATTACTAAATTGCCCTCTTTACTGATATTTCATAAAAAATGATATAGAGATAATTTTGTCAATTAATAACTCTATTTCTCATCTTTTCCTTCCATTTCCTTTATAATTACCAATCATTAAACAAACTTTCTGCTCATTTTCACTAGGTGAAAGACATCTCTACTACCCTTTCCATAGTTGCCATAAAAGTCCATAAGTCCATTCTGCAGCTTGACGACCTTTGTACGGAAATAATGCATATTTTGAAAATAATTACAGAAATCTAGCACTAGAAAAAATTATTCCAATTATAATGGTCAAAGGTGCATGTAGTACTTGCATCTTTGACCAATATTTTTTTTTATGAGGAGGGCGCATGTGCCACATGTACCCTCTCTAGTAATATAAATATGAAAAAATTTCGGCTGAATTCATTCCATCGACTTGCATCACAAATATAAGCACCTTTTCTCTCCCAATTACTACTTTAGAAGAGTGATATGATCAATCCTTTCACTTCTCAATGTTAGATCTTCGATTATGAAGGTAAACATCTTTTTCACTTTTGCTATTTTTCTTATTTCACTTCACATTTGTGTCTTTGTGGCGAAAATGATAGTTAAAACCCTAAGGTTTTCATTTGAACTAGATTAGTGAAATTTTATGACTTTTGTTGATTGTCTCCCTCATTAATGTGTTAGATAGTACTAACTATAGTAGTGTGCTTAAATGCATGTGAAGATTCAATGGTTGAAATAGTTATTTGGTTCATGCATATCAAGTGTTCGATGAAATGCCAAGTAGAAACTGTAGTAGTGTGCTTAGATGCATGTGAAGATTCAATGGTTGGAGTACTTATTTGGTTCATGCATCTCAAGTGTTTGGTGAAATGCCAAGTAGAAAGTGTTGGAAATAGTACAAAGGTGCAATAATGTGTAGTAAAAAACTAAGAAGCCCTAGAGAATGTCTAAGAAGAAACATAATTAGTGTACCGCATTCAATCAGCATTTTCTAGGTTTCAAATGGTGGCTTTTGTTCACTTATTGTGTATGCACATGGTAACATTGTGAATGGCTCTCATGGGTCATAACAGGCCTCTATTAAGGAAAGTTTAGATGATGATGGATGTTAGTTTTGAACAGTTTGTTAGCAAGATATGTGTTAGTGTTGATGTTGATCCAAGTACTGGAGGCGTTGAAATAGTACACAGGCAACCTTACTACATGCTAAGTGGACTTGCCTATGTGCTTGTACCAATCATTGATGATGAGAGTGTGGAGGGTCTATTGGTGCAAGTGAAGGAGTTAGGTGCTGGCCTGATACAAGAGCTGTTTGTATAAACATCTAACTAGTCTAGTGCACCACATGTGAATCCATCCTCATAGACTTATTTGGATTCACACATGCAACCATCAACAAATGCACGAATTGGGGTTGCTGTAGGCATGTTTACTCGGTTCATCCAAGTCCAAGTGCATATGCTCCCCCACCAATGTCCTATTCCCTAATGTCAGTTAAGGAATGCCCGCTAATGCAGGTGAATGAGACATTATCACAGCGGGAAACAGAATACAAGAAGAGGTTGTGCTCGTACTCAACCCTAAGTTTGCTGACGCAAATTGGGATGGTACTTATTATGTTGATCAGGATAGGGATCCCATTGAAGATGAGTGAAGTGATAGTGAGGATGATGATGTAGCTGAAAGGGGCCGTCAATTAATAAAAAATACTTCCACCGAATTACTTACAGAATAACTTACTAGTTCTATGGATACACAAAGTGGTGTTAGTTTATCTCAAATGTCTGCATTAAAGGATGAAATTCCATATTTCAATACTGGTGGCAATGGTGGATACATTACTTTTGAGGAAAATCTCAAAATTATGGGTAGTAACATTCAAACGAGTAATGATTTAGAGAAATGGATGATGTTCAATACAAAGGCTAACCTAATTCACCATGTGACATCTTTTCATGTTAAAAACCATTGCAATTTTCAAGTGCATGAATTAACTAAGAACCTATGGTTGGCCTATTGCATTAAGTGAGAAGACAACTATCCATAAAGGCTTCATGCTTGTAAGAAAAAAGCAAGAAGGTCTATTTCTCATCACTAAGTTGGAAGGGCTTCACTCATGTGTTAATGTCATGATAAGTTAAGACCATTCATAAATAAATATAAATGTCCTAGTAAGAGAGCTTTTAAACCTTGTGAAGAATGAGCCATATGTGAAGACTAAGACATTAGAGTCCTATGTAGAGAAAGTTTTCGGGTACAAAGTATCACTAAGAAGAGTATAGGAGGGTAAACGAAAGGTAATAGAACAGGTTTATGGTGTTAGGAGAAGTCATACAACAATCTTCCAAAATTATTCACTACTATCAAAGTAGCAAATCTAGAAATTCAAGTTAAGTTGGGTTGGATAGGTTCACTGTCCTTGGAGAGTCAATCTTCAAATGGGTTTTTTGGACATTTGGTCCATGTATGGAAGCCTTCAAGCACTGTAGGCTTGTTGTATGTGAGGATGGGACATTTCTTTACAGGAAATACAAAGGTTTTCTATTAATAGCCTATGGCATTGATGGAGCCAACCAAATCGTCCCATTAGGGTTTTGCTTGACACAAAAAGAATCAGGAGGCATAGAGCTAGTTTTTAAGAAAATTGAAGCATTGTGTAATCGGCCACCGAGGAGAAGAAATAGTATGCCTAATATCCGACAAGGGAAAAGAGAATTATGTTGAACTTGTTTGTTTAATGTAGACCTTGATGAGACAATATGATACGCAGTTAACTATTCAATTATGAAAAACTGCACTTAATTAGTCAAACAATATGATGAATAATATATTAGAATATATATGTGTATGTTATGTGTTTTTGTGGAGTTTGCATAGGTTTTAGCAGGAACAAATTCATATGTGGATAGCCTTAGTCGCGGCCTAAACTTGAAGGCAAATCAAGGACTTGACAAGTTTGATCTAAGGCGTGACAAGTGTAAAACCAAGATACAATGAGTGGAACAAAACAAGTTGAATAGGCTTGGTCGTAGGTTACGTCGAGGGCTCAACGAGTCCACTCCTTAAGACGCAACAAGCTCAAATTCTAAAGCTCAACAAGTTCAAACATGCACAATTTTGATTGCGGGATTCGTTGAGGGCTCAACGAGTCCACTGGTCAGGGCGTGACAAGTTTAAGACCAAGACTTGACATGTTCAAACAGACACGGCTTTGGTCGAGAATAAATTTGAGGTGCGACAAGTTAGAATTCAAGACTCGATGAAGTCTAAGTGGGCAAAGACTTGTCGAGGGCAAAAAGAGCCGTTGAAGCGTATTTAATGCTTATCACTTTAAGACATTATCTCTGACGGATATTTGAATTTTTAAAGGCTATATATACTCTGTCTTTAGGAGATTCAAAAGTAGAGAAGTGCGGAAAGAGCTCTTATTTGCGAATAATTTTCTTGTTATCTTATTCATTAATTTGTATATCTCAGAAAAGTGAGAGAAAATATTCAAGTGCTTTATTCTTGTATTTAGTATCTAACAGAGAGCATCTAGAGAGAGAAAGGAAATAGTTTATTTCCTATGAATTGTAAAATAGTGTACTGCTCAGCTTGAGTACATATGGTGAAGTCCTTATTAAAGAAATTGGTTGATTGTGGATAGTAGGAAGTGGGTTGAACCCTACATTAAATCTAGATTAATATTTTATATTCCTATCTCTTTTATGTTCCATATTATAATCTATTGTTATATTGTCCGATGTTACATTAAAATCAATTATTTGAGATTTTTCGGGCAAATACTTAATTCACCACTCCTCTTAAGTATTTTATATTGCATTATCATGTTTTCATTTGGTTTTAGAGCCTCATCTCTATCTTTTCTGTGCTTAATCGCATATAGAGTAAAGATCATGGCACCTAATATATTAGGGTTTTTAGAGGGGCAAGCTATCAATGGACCGCCGTTTCTAAGTGGGGGTAACTACCCATATTGGAATGTCAAATAAAATTTCTTCTAAAAGCTTAAAGTAGATTTTTGTGGAATGTAATAGAAAACGGGTTGTTGGTTATTGAAGGAAAAGAAGAAAGAGATTACAACGAATATAATCGGAAAGATTAAATTTGAATAAAATTACTATGGATGTATTACATTGTGGACTGAATGAAAGCTATTTCAATAGAATTTGTACATGTAAATCTACTAAAGAAATATGGGATGAACTAGAAAAGACTTATGAAGGAACTTTTAGAGTTAGAGATACAAAAATAAGTCTTTTGTATGGTCAGTTCGAAAACTTTAAAATGCTTCCAAATGAATCTATAGATGAAATGCATAATAGATTCATTAACATCATAAATCCCTTAAGTATGCTTAGGAAAAATTTTATTAACTTGGAAAGAAATTCTAAATTTCTCAGATTGCTACTCAAGGATTGGGAAGCAAAAGGAACTATAGAAGAAGCATGAGATTTAAGTACTATGAGCAAAGAAGAACTCCCTGGAGCCCTCAAAACGCATAAGCTCATCAAGAAGCAAGGAAAAGAATCAAACAAAAAGGCCATTGCTCTAAAAGCTACAAATCACAATTCTAGTGATGATGATGATGATGATGATGAAAATGAGGAACTTGTTTAGATGGCTAAAAAGCTTAAGAAGTTCATAAGGTTCAGCAACAAGTCAAAGAGAGTGGACGATGACAGCAACTCATCTAGATACAAAAGAAGGATATGATATCTTGCTACAAATGCCACAAATCCGGACATATCCAGCAGTACTGTCCACTGCTTAAGAAGGGATCTAAAAAAGAAGCACTCATCGCCACTTGGAGTGATGACGACTCATGTGACTCTGATAAGAATATGTGCTTCACGGCTCTAGATGATGAGGTAACTTCCCCCTCTTCTCCTTCTTATGATGAGTGATATGCCATGTATGATAAAATATGCTGTAAGTTAGTAAAAATAGAGAAAAAGAAAGTATACTTAAATCTTTAATGATGGAAGTAGGAGAAGAACTAGAAAATTTTCAAATCAAGCATGAGGAAGTTAAATCAGAAAATGAAAAGCTACATGAAGACATTAATGTTTTTAAATTGGAAAATGATAAGATAAATAATACGTTTAAGAAGCTAAAAGATAAAAATGATGAGTTAAGCAAGATTAATGAAAAATTAACAAGCGAAAATGACCTTCTGGATCTTGAAATTAAGACTATAAATAATAATGTTGAATATGCTAACAGTAATAATGAAATTCAAAAAGAGTTAGAGGATTTAAAAAATGAAAATATATTGTTAAAAGCTAGCTTAGATGATTCATAAGCAACTATAGCCAAGTTCACAAATGGTAAAAAGAATCTGAACACAGTTCTTGGTAATCAAAGGTGTGATTCAAATAAATATGGAATTGACTATAGTAGAGAAGGTAACTATAGGTTCCACAAAACTCGTTTTGTAAAATCTACTCATGGGACACGCAATTACAATGGCAAATCTGGTCATATTTCACACAACTGTGCAATAAGAAAAACCATGCATTTGAATCATAGAAGTAAGCTGGTCTAGGTTCCAAAGAAAGAGATTTTTGTTCCACTTAACAAAAAAAGACCTAAACTCAAATAGGTACCAAAAAGATGATTGTGATTTTATAGGTACCCCAAGTGGCTCTTAGGGCAAAAATATGATATAATCTCAACTTTCTTGAATTTGATAGTTTGTGCCCTTGATGTTTATATAACATGTTGATTTTATGCATGTTTTGAGCTAAATTTGTGCTAAAAGTGGGCTTTGAATACATGAAAATGGCTTTTCATGCTTAGAAATGTTTAATGTTGCTTTCTAAACTTGTTTGGAAATTTGAAATTATTTGAATATTATCTTAGACTTATTTGTGTGCTTGAAGAACATATTCTGAAATTTTCCGACACAAACTTGCACAAATATTCTGCAATTTTAGAACTTGTATTTTGTTTGTGCATCTCTCTTTGTTTGTAATATTATAAATTTGTCATTTTCTTTGAGTTCAAAGAGAGAGAAGTATATAATGCATAATTAAAGGGGGAGAAACATGTTAAAATATTGAATATGGTAGAAAAATGTTATTCGAAAGAGATTAAAGGAGAGAGAAGAGAGTATAGTTTAATAGGGCGATATTATATGAAAATACTCTCTTAAATTGTATTTGTTTTTATTAAGTGAATAGTGTCATTCATGAGATTAGTAAGCTAATATTGTAGAGCACTATTTACACATTTGTTTGTGAGTGTTCTTTATGAAGTCCTCTGGTGGGCACTGAGTGAAGTCCTCTATTGTTGAGGCATGTGAGTGAAGTCCTCTATTGTTGAGGCATGTGAGTGAAGTCTTCTGTTATTGAACCACGTATATGAAGTCCTTTGTTGTGAGGTAATGTGAAGTTCTTTGTGTTAAGGCATTTGTGAAGTCTTCTGTGTTGAGGCAATGTGAAGTCTTCTGGGTTGAGGCATTGTTGTGAAGTCATCCTTGAGTGAGGCAACTTGTGTTGATTTTTTTTATGAGTCTAAAGGAAGAGATAAGTTGTATGCACAATAATATCCATGAAGTATGCTTTTAATAAATTCAAAGGGAAAGAAGAGCTGTTATGTTTGTATGCTGTATGCTATGCTTGTTTTTGTCCAAAAAGGGGAGGAAAATGAGGAATTAAGTATAGCTTGTATCTTCTTAGAATTAAGCATCAAGTGTTTTAATTAAAATTGAGAAAATTCCTTTGAAACCCATATGCTTAATTGAGGGGGAGTATACTAAATTGATAAGGGGTTAATTGTGCATAATTATCCTCATAAAAAAGGGGAAGATTATTAAACTTATATGCTCAATGTAGATTTTGATCAGACAATATGATGCACGATTAACTATTTAATTATGAAAAATTGCACTTAATTAGTCAAATAATATGATAAATAATATGTTAGAATATACATATATGTGTATGTTGCGTGTTTTTGTGTAGTTTATATAGGTTTTTGCAAGAATAAATTCATATGTGCATAGCCTTGGTCATGGTCTAAATTTGAGGGGCAAGTCAAAGACTCAACAAATTTGAACCAAGGCGTGACAAGTGTATAAATAAGGTGTGACGAGTGGAACAAAACAAGTTGAGTAGGCATGGTCACGAGTTACGTTGAAGGCTCGACGAGTCCACTCCTCAAGGCATGACAAGTAGGGGTGGGCAAAAAAACCAATCAAACCGAAAAACCAAATCAAAACTGAAAAACCAATTTAAAAAATATGGTTAACTAGTCCATCAGTTTCGGTTTAAGGTTAGATTTTTTTTTTAGTTTTGGTTTATGCAAAAAAAAAAAAAACGATGGTTTCGATTAATCGGTCGGTATTTATAAATATATATAATTTATAATATATTTATACATATAATTATTGTTTAAAAAATATGAACAGATGAGAGTAAAAACTAGAAACCTTAGTTTTTTTTTTTTTTTTTTGCTGCCCATTCCTTTCTCCTTGTCTTTCTCTATTTGATTTTTCGATCTTTCATACTTAAGTCTCCTCAACGGCTCTATTTGTGTTTATCCAACGTCCGACGTCTACTAATCAACGATGACGAAGAGGTGTTCACTACAGTCCAGCATCCATCAGTCGAAGATGAAAAGGAGGAGGTCTCAAGTAAAGGTTAGCTTCTTATTTTCTTTATTTCTCCCTCTTTCCCTTTTTCCATTTTTTTGTGAGCTCTAAAACGCAATGCGATGTCTTCTAACCTAGCTCCGTATGGCTCCATAGTAACCCAAGCTCCAGCACTACCACCACGACAGAAGCAGTCTACACTCTCCACCATAATTTCCATACAAAGGCCTCGCTTTAGTTCTCTCTCTTCCCCTCTAAACTCACAACAAGCGGGCTTGTCTTGCTATTCTAGGTATTCCTTCATCCCCTTTGGATTTGATTATAGGGATCTGTACTAGATGTAGGTTAGGGTTCATTTTTATGTTCTAATTTTGATGCTAGATGTTTCTTTTGTCTGCTTTTTAGTCAATCTTTTTATGTTTTTTAGTGGTGAAAAATGTTAAATGATGGGATTTGTTGGTGCAATTACGAAGATGGACTTATTGTTTGATGTTATTACTTATTCTGGTTAGATTGATGCTAGATGTATTAGGGAAGTAGAACTGTATAGTTTGAGATGCCACTCAATTGTTTAGCGAAATGTCTAAAAGAAAGGAATCATTATCCTTTTTTTTCCTCATCCAGTTAGTCTCCTCTTTCACAAATTATAAAAATAATTTGTCTCTTTATGAAATTTCGCACAACTACTTGATTAGGGTTGCAATTAAAATAAGACCTTGTAAAATCTGCGAATAATTTCACAAGGTCGTTTTTTTACTTTGGGGCATAAGAAACTAAATATTAAGCTATGTTGCCTATATCTAATCTTAAGGAAGGGAATTTCGGGTGTAATTAGAAATTCTAATTAAATTACTCCTAGTTTTCTTCTAAATCCATCTTTTGATTTGTAGCATATTTTGATTACCAGAGAACAAATTTAATACTAAAAAGATGGATTCTATTTCATCATTGATTGAAAATCTAGATGTTATGCCTTAGAGATATGTACCAGAGATATTTTTTTTCTTTCTTCCTCATCTAGTCTAGTATTTTCATTGGTTATTAAGATTTTCTTACTTCTTAGATGTATATTGATGATTTTTCAATGATGAAATTATACATACCTTTATTGTAATATAAAGATAAATAAATTATAAAGAAGGGCAAGTTTGTCATTTGTTATAAAATAAGAGGGTTCTATGGTCAACCCTAATAAATGAGATGTTATTATCAACCCTCACATTGATGATGGTCAACAAGTCTTTAAAAATAGTAAATCTTCAATAAATTATGATAAAGGGTAAAAGTTGTCATATGCTGAAAAATAAGAGGGTTTTACGGTCCATCCTTATAAGTTTTATTTATGTGTATTATATGGCAGGCATATAATACATGAGGTGTCCTTAGTTTCCTGTGCTGTTATAAGAAATCCTAGGGTTTGTGTTTTTCATTTGTAACCTCCTTCCTTTGACCAAAAAGAGAGAATTGAGAGTTTTTGGGTGTTTTTGAAGAACAAAATCAAGGGAAATCAGATTTGGATCAAGAGTAAGTAATCTTGCCTTTATCTATCAAGATTTTTCATATATCGTTTCGTTTCCTTAGGGTTTTGTTTGGATTTTGAAGGGATTTTTATTGGAAACCCTAGTTTTTATCAAGATCCAATCTTTCGGGAAAACAAGCAAGGATCAAGATTCAAATCAGGTAAGTTATGTCTTTTTAATCGTAGATTTAAACAAAGGAACGATTAGTGATATATCATATCTGTTCTTGTTGGTTTATCTATCTAGGGTTTTGGAGGAAGTTGTTCTTTTTGGAGTTTTTAATCTAATGATAAATGAAGAAAACCTAAGGTTTGGTTTCAGGAAGAATTAAAGGTAAGTTCTCATCCTTTAAATTAAAGGTTCTATAAAAGTTCAGTTTTATGGAGAGATTTATCTGTTTATGTGGATTTCCATATTAGGTTTTTAGAGAAAGATATGTTCTTTTGAGTTTTTGAGGAGTTTGATAGAAGAAAAGGAAATTGCTGTTGTGGTTTCCATAAAAGGTTAGGGTTTTGGAGATTTTGATACGTTAGGATTGTATGGGTTGAGGATTTACATATTTCTATTTATTTGTATATCAGGAGATTTGGAGATTTTGTATTGTTGTTCATAAGGGATTTGTGGATTTGGAGAAATTGTTCCTGGAATTGGAAAAGGTACGACCTTTCCTTGTTTGTTGTATTTGCTTGCAGGTTTAGTTTTCTGATTGTTGCCTGTAGGAACAGATATATAAATGAACTTAATTCTATTTGGCTTAAATTGTTTTTCTGGATGTCTTTGGCTTTGACCAGTAAAGACCTGGCAGACAGTGATACTGGTGAGGCACCCTGATGATCCTTGTGTGTCGTTGTCCCTAGTGGAGTTGCACTTGGAGATGATTCAGGTAGATATAGGTTTATTGGCAGTATGGCCGCGGGTGTTTGGGGAGTACCCATTCACCAATATATGTATATAATTATTTATTTTCGATATATGGTTGTTTTTCAGGAGTCTGAGTAACTCCAAGTTTGGGATCAGAGATCTATGGTTCTAAACTGTGTTGTTTTGCAGGCTTAATGAAGATAATAATCCTGTTGTTTGCATTTAGTTAGTTGCACGTATCTATACATGTTGTTTGTGCATTTGCATATTGTTTGTGGACTGGCGTACTGGGCGTTTTCGCTCATTCCTTTCTTTTTCAGGTATAGGTGATGGAGATATTGTTTATGACTTGTCTGGTTATGACTTGTATTTTGATCATGGGGATGGCGATAATGGACCTGACTATACTGCAAAGGAATAGGATGTTATACATGACATATGAAAAAAAAAAAAGATTTCTTGAGTTATTGAAGATTTTTGAAACAATATTTTGATTAGTTATCTTTTTGAGGATTTGAAGTATTGGTTTTTATGTAATAGTTTATTAAACCGGATTATATGTTTTTAGTTGGAAGATAGATCTTTTCTGGATTATTGTTGGCTTTGGTTTTGCCAACTCGGATTTAGTTTATATTACAGGAGATATTTGAAAGTTATAAATTATAGGTTTCACAGGTTTTGTTCCTTTTAGAGTGCCCTTAATTGTGGGTTCATGGAGATTTTTATATGTTTATATTTTGTGGTATTGAGATTTAGAGCCTTTGCGTGTCTCTTTTAAGAGAGGGACACGTGGCGGGTTGTAATGCCTTAGTTTAGGGCGTTACATTTATAATAGTAACTGTGAAAAGTTGAGCTCATGCAACATGATGGTATATGATTTTACAATGTTATTTCTGTTTTAATTTCTTTGCATTTATTATTCATATATTTTATGCTTTCTTATAATCCACTCTTTACCTAAAGTATCTATTTTTTTTAATATCGTTGTAGATGTTTAGTACTGGGGATAATGAAAAAGCTACCGACTCCACTTCTAGTGCTGTCCCTGGAGCTTCAAGCAATGAGAATATGAACTCTCGACCTTCAAGTGCTGATGGGAATGCAACAAAACCTCCCCTCACCTCAATCTGCTAATTCAAAGGTGCGTAAAAGAAAGTCTTAGGTTTGGGAACAATTTGACAAGAATGATGATGTTAATGATCCTAGAGCTACATGTATATATTGCACCAAATCTCTTGTTTGTCCCTCTACTAGTGGTATAAGTTGTTTGAATAATCATCTAAGTAGATGTAAAAAATACCTTTACAATGTTGACAAAGGTCAATGGACCTTAGCTTTAAAACCTAGACCTAAAGTTGATGAGGGGGTTTCTGCAAATTTGCTTGTTAGTTAGAAGTTTGATCAAGAAGAATGTAGAAGATATTTTGCTAGGATGATTATTATTGATGAGTTGTCTTTTAATTTTGTGGAATACGAAGGGTTTCATGATTTTTTTCGAGTAATGCAACCTTGTTTTCAAGTTCCTTCTCGTAGAATTAGAGGAAGAGATTGCTATGATATTTATAAGGACAAAATGGGAAAATTGAGAAAAAAAATTTAAGAAAAATGTCTTCAAGAATTTTTCTTACTACTGATATATGGACATCCATTCAGAGCTTATCTTATATGTGTCTTATTGCCCACTTTATTGATGATGATTGAAAAATGCACAAAAGGATTATCTCTTTTTGTCCTATAGTTGGTCATTATGGGAAGGTAATTGGCATGGCTGTTGAGAGGTGTTTGGTTAATTGGGGAATTGATAAGATGTTTACTGTCATTATTGATAATCTTCAAATGATGTGGGTCTACAATATTTGAAAAGAAAACTAAACAGTTGGAAGGAGACTATCTTGGGGGGTGAGCATTTGCATGTGAGATGTGCTGCACATATTTTGAATTTGGTTGTGAAAGATGGTTTGTCTGAAATAAATGACTCTATTGTGAGAATTAGACATGTAGTGAAGTATGTAAAATCTTCTCCTTCTAGAAACCAAACGTTTAAGAATTGTGTAGAAAAGGAGAAAAATGATAGTAAGAGTCATTTATGCTTAGATGTGGAGACTAGGTGGAACTCAACAAACTTAATGTTGAAGGCAGCCTTGAAATTTCATAAAGCTTTTGATTTGTTGGAGCTTACTGATAGTAAGTATTCTATGGAACTTACTATGAAGAAAGGCACTCCAACTTTTGAGAATTGGGAATATGCTAGATCATTGCTGCCTTTTCTTAAGATTTTTTATGACACTACTTTAGGCTTTTTCCGGCACTAGTGATGAATATATGAAGAAGATTTATGGTCACGGCATGATGATATCTGATATGATAGAAAAATATAAAGATCCCAGTTTGAAAGCTATCGCTATTAGATGAAGAAGAAGTATGACAAGTATTGGGAAAATATTGATAATATTAATGTTTTATTATTTGTTTCATTGGTTCTTGATCCTAGATGCCAATTGAGATATGTTAACTATATGGTTGGTGAATTTTATGATATGGATGTTGCAAGCAAATTAAAAGAAAATGTGAGATTTGTTTTGCAATCTTTGTTTGAAACATATAATATTTCCAAACTTACATCTAGTGTCGAAACAAGTGGAGAACAACTAGAAGTAGGCTCACCTATGGTAGTTGATGAATATCAAGATGTAGGGCAACATCTAGATGATAAGTACTTGAAACATGGTGAGTGTGAAGGAAATGAGGATTAAGAAAATGAATTGAAAAAATATTTACATGATGATTGTGAGAAGAAGGTACATTCTTTTGATATATTGGGTTGGTGGAAAAAAAATGCATCTAAGTACCAAACAATTACTTTGATAATAAGGGATGTGTCGGATATTCTTGTGTCTACTATTGCTAGTGAATCCACTTTTAGCTCATTTCACAGTGCTCTTACACCTAGACTTGTGGAAGCTTTAATTTATAGGCAAAATTGGTAGAGGAATTCAAGTCAGTCCATATATTTTGAGCATATCTTCGAACAATTGGAGTCGGCATCCATAGGTAAATTTATTTCTACTTTCTATATATTTTTGTGTTTTATTAATCTTTCACTTGTATATTGAAATTCTTTGTTTTTTTTTTTCCACTTTCTTTTATTTTATGTAGAAACATCTTGCGTTATGGAAGATTATCCTCTTTGCACAATTGATGATTGAGAAAAGAGTGTAAGTTAATTTCTATTATTATTATTATTATTTAGAAACACATGCTAAAATTTGTTTGAAATATTTTAAAAAGTCAGTGCTTAATTGCAGATTTGTACATTCAGCTATCATCAATCATGTTATTGTGCCATGACAATGGGGATATCTTGAATAAAAAGATGAAGATGGATCCTTTGACGGTTTTATCATATCCTTTGGCAGGATTTTGTTAAATGATTACATTATATTTGGGGCATGTTTGTCGTTTGAGATTCAAACATTTGTGTTTTATTAGCAATTTGCATAGTTTTGATTAGAGATCACTTAAACAATGGAAAAATCAATGACATTAAGAAGAGGTTTTAATAGCATGTAACTTTAAGAAACAAAATGGTTTAATTTTTTATGGACCAATTGCAAATATAGTTAACTACAACTTTTAGTTAACCATTATGTTAAATGTTTAAAAACCAAAAACCAAAAATATTAATAGAAAAAAATGGTTAACTGTTAAGACGGTTAATCGTTAATAATAGACCGGTTTAAGTTTATCATTTAAAAAAACCGATTATAATAGTTAGGTTCAAAAATGGGGTCATGGATTGGTTAACCAGTCCATGTTTAGCAACAAGCTCAACAAGTTCAAACTGTTGGGATTCCAAGGGTTTAAAATTTTTATAAAGATCAAATCTTTTTGCAGCAGAATCAAAAGAAAACCCTAACCCAGTATCCATGTGTATCGATTAGATCATAACAAGATAAAGATTTCAGATCCATACCTTTTTGGTACTTTTTCAAATCTGGAAATTCGGATCTGAGATGTTGCAAACGCAAACACCCTCTACGGTATCCACACGAATGAATGCTCCTTAAAGATCCTCTGTGTCCTAGCACAATCTAGAATACCTTCTAGATTTGAACGGGATTAAACTTTCTAATCACGACTCTCGTGTTATTTGCTTTAGGGTTTACAGTGTTTCACTGCAGTCTAATGTGACAGCATGTGTTGTCTAACCCTAAAGACAAACCCTTATGTTCTATTTATAATGTCATTCAATAATGACATTTTTACCCCTTAATCTAATTAGGGATAAATAATTATATTATAATTTATTAAATAAATTATAAGATAATTAACGAACATAAGAATCCCTAATCTAATTAGGGAACATAAAACTATTTGGCCTAGGGCATAATTACCAACACAAACATGCATAGTCTTGGTTGTAGAATTTGTGAAGGGCTCAACTAATCCATTGGTCAAGCCACGACAAGTTCAAGACTAAGACTCGACAGGTTCAGACAGATATAGCTTTGGTTGAAGGTAAATTTGAGGCACGATAAGTTTGAACTGAAGACTCGATGGAGTCCAAGTGAACAAAGACTTGTCGAAGGAAAAAGAGCCGTTGAAGCGCTTTTAATACTTTGCGACTTAAAGACATTAACGGACATTTGAATTTTTGAAGATTATATATACTCTATTCTTAGGAGATTCAAAAGTAGAGAAGTGCGGAAAGAGCTCTTATTTGCGAAAAAGAAAAACAGTAATTTTCTTGTTCTATTATTCATTAATTTGTATATCTCAGAAAGAGAGAGAAAAACATTCTAATGCTTTGTTCTTATATTTGATATCTATAAGAGAGCATCTAAAGAGAGAAAGAAAATAGTTTATTTCTTGTGAATTGTAAAGCAGTGTACTTCTTAGCTTGAGCATGTATTTTTGGTGATTAATAAAGTTGTGATGAAGTCCTCAATTGGCGGCATTGGTGGATCGTGAAGAGTAAGAAGTAGGCTATGTTAAATTTGGACCAATATTTTCTATCCTTATGTCTTTTATATTCTATATTATAATCTAATGTTATATTGTCTACTACTACATTAAAATCAATTGTTTGATATTTTTAGGACAAATACTCAATTTACCTCCCCCTATCCCCCCCTCTCTTGAGGTTTTTATAGTGCATTTTCACCTTTTCAAATTATTCAAGCATACAATGATCCATCAAATGGTTGCCTTCTACCTTTCGTAGTCCATTGCTTCTGCATTCATCATGTAGCGAGTAATTTCAATAAGGTGCACAAGAATCATCGAATGAGGAACATAGTGACTTATGCTGCATTCCAATCCAAGCCTCACAAGTTTGAGAATTTCTTGCAACTACTAGTAAATATCAACGAATAGGCAATTGGGTGATTTAATCGGATAGAACAGGATGACTCTTTGTGTTTAGAAAAGGAGCAATGGATGCTCGCATATGATGGTTTCTATTGCTTTGGTTATATGACAAGTAATATTACTGAAGCATGCAATTTTATACTGGTTGGGGCTAAGGGCTTACTAGTAGCTGCACTTGTTAAAAAACTTTTCTACAATTGTGTTATGAATTGGGAGAGTAAGCATGTTGAGGCCATTGCTAGTAATCAAAGGAAAGAAATATTCACTACATATGTAGTGAAAATGCTAAACAAATGGAGTGGTAGGGTTAGTGGACATCAAGTGATAAGCTTCCTTTGTAGCACAGGGCTCTTTAAAATCTACACAAGAAGCCAACGTGTTGTGTATGGTCTAAAAGGAGGTGGACATACACAAATGGCTAACATTGTCAATCATACATGTAATTGCAACAAATGGCGGATATGTTAGATCCCTTACTCATATGCTATAGCTATGAGTGCACATGTAAGAGTAAACGGTAACTCATTTGTTGGGCATTGGTATAAGTAGTCAAATCAGTTGTAAGTTTATAATGCTAATTTCCTTCATCTTGGTGATGAACTTGACTAGCCTGCTCCTGCAAGCTTCCTAATTTTAGTACCTGATTGAAATGCTGCACGTAGAAAGGGTAAGCTAAGGAGAAAGCAATATAAGATGAAAATGGATCTCCGTGGTCGGCCCGATACACAAAACTATAGTGTTTATAAGGAAGAAGGTCATAATCGTAGGACATATCCACGTAGAAATATACAGGACTAGGTATTTATAATTACAAAATGGATTAAAAAATAATCTTATAGTGTTAACATTATGCTTGTTGGTATCATTGTAGTAATTCATATTAGTACTGACATACTTTCACTTTCATTTTGTAGGGCATATGCATCCTGGACCATTATACGATTATGTTCTATCATAGCAGGACACACATAGGTCAGAGGATATTTGGATTGCACAGGTACATGTCAACTATCCCACGTCGTATATAATTTCTAAGGGACAATGACTAATTGTGTATCTTTTTATCTTTTACAGAATGGAGAAGATTGGAGCCTATGCCATTAGGCGATGACTATGCAGCATTGTGCGTTATAACTACACCATGATGATGGAGAGAATCAGGTGGATCCACATATGATTCCCTATCTCTAGATGGCCGATTTCTATTTAGTCAGCCAGTTCCCATACATTAAGCTTGACTAGCATCTCATCACCACACTTGTTGAACACCAGAGGCCTGAGACTCATACTTTCCACATCCCCTATGGAGAGATCAGTTTCACTCTCTAGGATGTGGAGGTACAGCTAGGATTGCCGTTAGATGGACAACCTATCATGGGTACCTCTAACCATACTTAGATTAATTTGTACTTGGAATTACTTGGGAGGGCACCACGAGATTCTAGTGGGAAAGGAGGCTGCATCAACATGAATTAGCTATCCATAATTTCTGCAAGTTGCCCATTAATGCGGATGAGGTACCCATCATGAGGTACACTCGAGCATACATATTGCTGATGAAAGGGTTTCCTCTTCATTGACAAGTCTGGAAATTTAGTCCACACAAAGTTCCTGCCATTTTTGGCAAATTTGTGCACCATCGGGAGTATAGTTGGGGGTCTGATGTCGACTTAACTTGGATGTACAAGCAACTTTGCCAGGCCTTTAAAAAAGGGGTCAAGGAGATTGTGGTTCAATGATTTTTCTTTAGATTTGAGTTGGGATAGATTCCCACTATCACACCGCTTCCTAGGTTTGGGATGTTGAACATGTGGAGGTTACAATCTTGTTTTGATGAAAAAAATGTATTGCACAAAACTTCACAACTTAGTTAAGTTACATCTAATAAGTAAAAACTTGTTTGTGATATATTTGGACTTTATTATGTTTGTGTTTTTATTTTGTGCCTATTGTTGCAGGTGGATTTAAGCACATTTTAGGCCATGATGCTTTTAGAATCTCTCAAAGCTGAAAACATGAAAGTTGTAGAGCTCTCTTTAAGCTTTCCTTAGTATCTTAAATCACCTCAAATGGAGTATGAATGGAATGTTATGGCTGAAATACAGAATAGTATCGAATTGGCCAGAGGCAACCATGGGCAAGACTGAGCCCTTAACCTTGGGCTTGATTGGACCAGCTCGCTGGTATGCTTTATCTAGGCAAAAAAAAAAAAAAAAGCCGTTACAGAATTTCTGATATGACCATTAGTGGTTTTTTTTAGGGGCAACAATTAGCTTACTTTAATAGATTATAAATAGTGTTTAAGGTGTTTTTCTGTAAGAGAGTAGAGCTTAGTAGGTTGAGATTATGTGAAAATACTCTCTCATCTTGTATTTATATTTGTATTTGTATTTGTTGAGTAAATAGTACCATAGTGAGATTAGTAAGCTAATATTGTAAGGCACTATTCACACATTTGTTTGAGTATTTTAGTGAAGTCCTCTCTTGTTTGAGGCAATAGTAAATTCCTTATGTATTGAGACATTTGTGTGAAGTCTTACATGTGTGTAGACATTAGTGAAGTCCTTTGTATACGTATAATAGCTTAGCAGTGCATGGATTCTTCTACATGGGATGTATGTCCTCATCGATCTCCCATTAGTGGCTAGATGGAGACTCTATTGCGCCTCTACATGTCATCCCACGCATGTTGTGTCATCCTACCATGATGCACTTGACAGGCAGACAACATATGAGGTAATGCTATTTTCTTTACTTCATTTTTATACAACTTTTCTATAAAATGGTAACTCATGTTTTGTTTGTTATGATTGCAGATAGAGTAGGAGTCATATCCTTATAGTTTACTAGAACGCCTCCCTCCCTTTTGCCATACAGGCCAGCACATATGGCGGGTACGAGTGCCTCTTATTTGCTTCTAAATTATCAAGTGGCACCTCCTAGATCAAATGCTCCGACAATTTGGTGGCCTACAGGGCATCTTAATAGAAACTAACACAGATGTCTAGCCCATATCATTGACTTGCATGGGACATTTGACACGAATTGGGTGGAAGTGCATGGAGCTTACATCAAGTTATGGGAATGACTGGGAGAATCGTGTAGACTCTATTGAGATGGGAGGAGGAGTACATCTAGATTACCCGAGCTAGTATCGATGCATCACACGTCGATACATAGGTCGATTTGGAGCTTTATATAGTCATATGGTAAGTATAGTTGTTCAAGTTCACTTATTGTATCAACTTGTGGCTGTTTTACACAAATTTGATATGATAGCTCTCTTTTGAATAGATGCAAGGCTTCAAGAAGATAACTCTGGCTGGTAGTGTATCTTGCATGGTTTGCATTGCCTAGAGAGCAATGCGATATCAAGACCCCCATGAAGCGCCTAGGCTTTTCCTTTACGTTTAGTGTAGGTCCGTTGATGGGGATGAAGAGCAAGACGATGAAACTAAGCCTGCAGTGCATAATATAGGAATGGAAGTAGGAAGTTACACGATGACATACACAACGACCACGAAGACTCCATTGTAGTCAGCATTCCACCTCTTCCATTCCTTAAGAGATGAGACATTCCTTACCAGTGTCCTCTGATGCGACTACCCATACCATATTGCCCTATGACATGGGTTATATTGGTGGATTCTTGATCAGACTTGTATTACGGTATATTCCTTTCTATTAGTAGTTATCTAAGTGATATTGGTGGCAGTTTAGAGATTATAAATAGTCCATATTACACACCGAACCTTAGCTATAGCATTCATCTAATACAGAACCTATGACGCCTCATAGAAAGCAAGAACATGATGGACATGATGTTGACATGAGAGAGGGAGATTCATCTTCATCAGACATATTAGTATAGCTTAATAGCCCCACCTGACTTCATTCATTTATCTGAAAAAGAAGAATGGGGTGGTATGAAAGAATAAGAAACGCGTTAAGAGTAACCAAGGCATAAGTCTTCAGCCATAGCCTGCTTTGGTCGGGCCGTGTTTAAGAGGAAAGATAAGAAGAGAAGAGAATAAATTGTACATATTATAATTGTTCCAAACTTATTGTTGAAACAATTTTAAACTTCTCGTAATTAATGTTATGATATCTTTGATTGAAAATTAACTGTTGTTTCACTGAACAATTATTGAATGAGGCGGAAATTTGTTAATAGAATCATATCTTGATTAAATACAAGGATGAAATAAGCTGCAAAAATACTTGAGTGTAATAACTTTAATATTAATATGTATTTATGGGACTTATCTATAATTGTTTGCGCTACAAGTGAGTTTTGTGAGGCACATGTGCCTTCTTCATACAACAAAGAGAGCACGGTTGCCCTATGTAGCCCCCTCATTAAAATAAATTTTATCAAAGGCGCAGGTCCCTTTATAGTTGGAATAATTTTTTTAGTACCCTATTACCGTACTTTTTTTGAAAAAAAAAAAAAATATTTCCATACAAAGCCGCCTTGGCTTGTAACAGTTGACTCTAAGGCTGCAACGTGCTGGCCATAAAAGAAAGTCTGAAGCTCTACATGAAAGTGAAGACTTGACCAACTAAACACCCTCTCTTTGTCTCTCTCTCTCTCCCCCCCCTCAGAAGGTATCAACGAAAACGATATTAAAAGAGCTCAAAAGTGAAGACATCATCGGACGATCTTCCAAGTTTTTTCATTATCTCTCTTTCTTGTGGAAGATGTAGTGTTGTGCCCCCATCACCTATAACTATATGATCTGGTGATCTACCACTGCTTTGCTTCAGGTAATAATTCATGTTCTATGTGGTTTCTTCAATTTTTAGTAGCTTTTTTTTTTTTTTTAACTTACTTTCCAGACCTATTGAGATGTGTTATTATTATCGGTATGTGTTGTAGCAAAGTGATCTCCATTAATTTTTTGTTACTTATTTATGAATTTTATCATCATTTTTTAATTATTTTTTCAAATATTTTATGACCACTGTTAATCGTTATGACAGAGTTGCCAATTTACTCCACTTAAAAAAGTTAAAGTACCAAGGAAATAAATAAAGTGGAAGCTGAGTCATATTCATTGTCTCATTTAAGAAATGCAGATGCACCAAACTGAAAAGGAATTTAAGTTTGAGCATCATTTTTTTTTCTTTTTTTTTTTTATAGAAGATATTTTAAAGTTTGTAGTCTGAGAAGCAACTGACAGAAGATAAAAGAAACTTAGTATGTAATTTCTATATAAATATTTTATCATTCGCGTCATCTTTTTCCTCTCCAGAATTTTCAATTGTTATTAAACTTACTTGACATTTTCTTTTCTTTCTAACAATTCCTTTTTTAAGTAAAAATTCAATGTTTCTGTGATCAATATAGATATTTTGGTATATAGCAGGCAAAAGTTGATGATGGAAACTAATAAATGTGCCGGTGGTAGACCAAGAGATACATTTGTTGAACGTCATATAATTCCAGTAGAGGACATGGATGGAAAATTCATTAAGATATGTAGATATTGTGAGCATCGGTTTGGCAGTAAAACTAGTGTTACCAGGATCAAAGCCCATCTTGGTGGAGTTCCTCACCATGGTGTTGCTTTTTGTAAAAGTGTTCCATCTGATGTCAAAGAAGCTGCTAGGAATGCCATGCCAAGCTCAAGCAGCAATCTGAGGTCAGATACAACCATTCCTAGCAATAGTGATGTGCAGCAACCCTCCCTTCAAGAATGTTGTATTTCAGGTCCTCCTCTGCAAGCTATGCAATCAGTGCAAGAACAATGCGCCAGGCCACTACATAGTTCTTTGCAACAAATTAATGTTGACTCAACTTGTTTGGATATGAATTTGAATCCACTAGGAGTAGAAACTCTTCTTCTGGAAGGTCTTAATTTTCAAGAAGGCATGCCAGAGCTCTTGCAAGATGACACACAGCAACCCTTTCCCAAAGACCACTGTGCTTCAGATCCTCCCTGTGCACAAAACATGCTGCTAGATGGTTCAACGGGGCAAAGTAATATTGACTTCACTTGTTGGAATAGACAATTGAATCTATTTGATATGCCAACGCTAGAAGGTCTTGAATCTCAAGAAAATTTTCAATCTTACCATGGAGATTCTTTCTCACAGATTGAGCTTATGGATACCCATCAGCACTTCATCAATGATCAAGCAAACTTGCTACAAGAAACTTTGACTTCACAAGAAGTTCATGAAATGCCACTTTATACTCCTCAGCCTAATGAAGATCATATAACATATGGTGCATTAGGATCACAAAGCCCCATGCTACATCTAAGAGATGATCATAACCATTTGCTTGATCAAGAGTTGCTACAAGATGCAGGAAGAATGGACTCAGCATAGTGCATCTCAAGATTTCTTGCAAGGAGGAGGAGCCGATCTTAGTAGTTTACCTCACTCAGCTCATCATATAGATATGCCAGTAGTTGTGTTCAACCATAATGAAGGCCTAGAGTCACAGAACCATGCAAGAAAATTTACAAGATCAAAGGATCAGCTCCTTAGATCAAGACCTCTCTCCATCCATGGTATCACAACTGCATAATATGGATATTAATCCTCTGGAATCCCCATATACCCCAAATCTACTCATCAAGTCATGCAGAAAAAGAAAAGAAAACTTCTTGACAAAGGCCAACCACTGGGAAGAAATTGCCATTAGGAACAATATTTCAGGTCCAACTTTTAAGAGATCATGGATAAAATAAGTGAGCTCTTGAAAGATGATTCCGTGAGTAAAATTGGCCTTTATGGTATGGGGTAGTGGTAAAACTACAATCATGAAATTCATATATAATCTACTTCTAGAAGGATATTTCATGCCTTTTAGCCATGTCATTTGGGTAACTGTATCCCAGGACCACACAACTTCCAAGTTGCAACGTCATCTTGCTAGTTGGTTCAATAGAACTCTTAGGCGGTGAAGATGAAGTAGCATGGGCTGCCTCATTGATGAGAAATGCAAAAAATGCATATGCTCTAATTCTTGATGATGTGTGGGACAATGTAAATCTTGAACAATGGAATCCAGAGCCATCCCGAGATAATGGGTGTAAATTGATATTGACGACCCGATCACTTGATATATGCAGAAGAATGCAATGTAAACCCATTTTTCTTAATCTTCTTTCTGAGTATGAGGCATGGGACTTATTTGTAAAGACTTTGGATATCGACCCTGAAAAATCAAATACACAAGATATTGTGAAAGAAGTTGCAAAAGAATGTGCTCGCTTACCTCTTGCCATTGTCACCATAGCAGGAAGCATGGGAGGCATACTTGATGTTCATGAATGGAGAAATGCTTTGGAATCTCTTAGGAGTCGCATGTATGGTTTCACTGACATGGACAAAAAGGTCATAGAGAAGTTGAAATTTAGCTACTATAGATTAAGTGAGCAACTTCAGCAATGCCTCCTTTATTGTGCTTTGTACCCAGAGGACCATCTCATTGAAAGAGTAGATTTGATTGAGATGTTGATCACGGAGGGAAATATTAGAAGTGATAAAAGCCTTTTATTAGCATATGATCAAGGGCATACAATAGTGAATAAACTTGAGAATGTTTGTCTATTGACAAAATTTTCTCCTCATGCTGATAAGTTAGTATGCATGATCTTATTCGAGACATGTGTTTTGACATTCTAGGAGGTCGTTTCCTAGTAAAGTGCAGCTCAAAGTTTCCTCCCGATGAATCTGAATGTACTGAGATTGTGGAGAAAGTTTCTTTAATGAAGTCGGAATTTAAGGAATTCTTTGAATTTGGCATTACCTTGTCCTAAACTGTCTACTGTGTTACTAATGGAGAATAGGTATCTAAGTGGGATATCATGGTCCTTCTTTATGGGTCTTCATGGGCTCAAGGTTCTTAACCTGTCTGGTACGTGGATCCAAGTGCTACCTAATTCTATTACCAACTTGACGAGCTTGATTGCATTAGTTCTCAAAGATGCTATAGTCTTAAATGTTTGCCTTGTTTAACACCATTGAAGGCATTGGAGAGGTTGGACCTCTATGAAAGTGGAATTGAAGAGACACCTAAGGTTTAGAAAAACTGGTAAATTTGACATATCTTGATCTTGGTCGTACAACTATTAAGCCAGTTTCAAGTCTAATTCTGATAAACTTGGTGAGACTTCAATATTTAGTTTTGCCCGATGAGGTTAAAATAACGGTGAAATGTCTGAAAGAGTTCAAGAATTTGGAGGTTTTCAAAGCAATGTTCGCAAATTGGGAGGACTTCAGTAAATATGTTGACTCATTTCTCAACAGCAGACGGGGCCCCTCGGTACGACATCGAAGCGGAGTTTACATGTGTTGGAGCCACTTGTACGTCCATGTCATACAAAATCAGTAGGAACGAGAAAGAAGGAAGAATAAGATCTAAGTTGTTGGTATGGGAAGATCATCATAAGACGGAGGAGAAAATTGGTCATCTCGTGAAGTTGTAGGACGAATTCCTTCACCTGGAATTGTTCAAGATTTAGCATCGTTGGACCAGGAAGCAATCTACGTCAAGGGCAAACCGAAGAAAATGGTGAACTGGAGGGGCTTTTGATGCCACATTTCTCCGTGCATTTGCAAATCTTAGAGATTTAGAAGTTTCTTATTTCGACTTCACAAGGATCTGATTTCAGCATCATCTTCAGTAGTAGAGTCTAGCTTTTCTCCATTACACTTAAAATTGACAATTGCAATAAATTGGTGAGGTTGGTGGATCCTGTAGTACTGCCTCTCTTTCAAAATCTCCAAGTGATTCGGATCGAAGGCTGTAAGAGCTTAGAGAGCATGGTATCCGCCACAAACCCCACACAAAAGGAAGAAAGCAACCATCCAATTTGTTTTCCCAACCTACGCCAACTTACTCTCGGGATCTTGCCGAATTTGAGAAGCTTCTGTGAGGGCACCCTTATTTGTCCCTCCATTGAATATATTAGGATCTGTTATTGTCCTAAACTAAAGAGGCTTCCACTACAACTACTGGTGCTTGACAATAACAGTGGGCAGATGTCTTCTCCCCTGTCATCTCTGGTGCAAATAAAAGGGGAATCAGAGTGGTGGGAATCATTGGAGTGGGATGATCAACCCGATGCAAAAGCTCTTCTTCAACCCTACTTCGAGCCGCTGTGGTGAGATACAGCTCCTATGTTCCCCAAGAAAAGTGCTGTTCCTCTTCTGATTTAAAATAACTAATGGCTGGTCTTTTTTAAGGTATGCAAATGCAATGCTTCTAACTAAGTCCACTTTCTTTCTCTTAATTATGATCCGATTTGCATTCTTTTCAAATTTATGACATATTTATATTCATGATATATTATAAATTATATAATTCATCAAACTAACTCTTCTAGATAAGTTATCTTCATAATTATCTACACCAAAAAAAAAAAAAAAAAAAAAATGGAAACACACTCAAATTTATTGGATTTACCTTACTATCATGACTACCACACGCGCGCGCGCACAATCCTTTCAATTTTTGTTAGTATTATAAATTATTGTCAATTTTCATTTTTGCTATTTTCTACCCATTCGTAATACAATTCTATTGTTGTTTATTATTTCAACAACCCAATACTATTGTTATTTATATATACCGGTGCCATTTATATATAGTTTCATAATATTTTTTATAAGTTTAATTACCAATAATCACATGGAATATAAAGTGATATAATCATTTGATCTTTTACCTTGCATAAATGTTTTTATTTTAGCAACCACATTACTGGTGCATGTTTGCTATATATATGCAATATTGAGAATTACCAGATTAATCCCTTTGTTAAAAGAAATTAGTTGTTTGTGTGGTTGTTATTTGTAATCATAATTTGAATTGTGAAAATTTTTGAACGATTTTTTTTAATGGAATGACAAACTAAATATTTAGTATTTGTTGATTAATTTATCTAATGTGAATTTTGATTTTCCATGCATTGCACCAATTATTGCAGGTTGATTTTGCACATATAGTAGGAGGAGGTCGTTTTTGGGCAGATAAACTGTTGAAATGCTTTTGTAGCATTATCAGTTTTTCTTTTCTTTTACCGTGTATTCTTGTGTTTGTCTTCTACATTTGAGGTAGGAGCATGAGCTCTTACTTGAATTGATAAAATTTGGATGTCTAAAGCGTCGATCTTCAATGTTATGCTTATTTGCAAAACTTTATATTTACCGTCCAGGTGTTCTTGGCCTTTTTGCCAAGAGAGAGATTGTGTTGTTGACTGGGGTAAATAGGCAACCTTGTTGTATGAGGTATCAACTCGGATTCTGCTCAATTGGATACTGTTCAAATAAGTATTAAGAATCATAGGGTAGGATGTATGTAGATTTTTTAAAATTGGGTAGGATGTGTGTAGATTTTTTAAAATCTGCCCTCATAAAATAGAGTATGAGTATAGTAGAGCTCGAGACAGATCAGACTGGATCCATAACTTGGCTTGACCCAGCATTGACATATCTAACTCGTTGGTATGACCCGGTAGGTAAAAAGGTCATTAGCAATTCAATGCTACTAACCTATCAAGCTGTTGGGTCAAGCAGGAAAAAAAAAAAAACTAAAAGGAAACAATTGATTGAGATAGACATCTCTTCGGGTTAGATCCAAATCAGAACCCAACTTGGCCCGGCCACACTAGGTCTAGCCATAGATCTACCTTATAGGACGGGTCTGACCCGCCAAGTGAACTTGTTGTGGTTTGCGGGTCCATTAGTCGGACCCGTGGATCCGACGGGTCCTTAAGGGGCCCTCATTAAAAAATAAAAAAAATTAATATGGTATTATTATCAAAATAAAATATGTATACAATAAAAATAATTAAAAATTAAAATAAAATAAATAATATTTAATGTTTATTTTTTTTATGTCAATTAAAATTATTAATTATGTATTCATAATATTTAATGTGTTACTAATAATAATGCATGTGAAATATAATTAAAAAGTACTATATCACATGTTTATATGGAGTTTTACCCAGTGAAGATTCACACATCTAAATTCTAAACAATGTTGGAATCTATTTTTTTAAAGTGTTACTTCAGTGCCACATTACTAATGTTTCAACATTATAGGGATGTACTTGTGTATAAATAATTACAAATTTTTTATAGTGTTGATTAAATATGGGCTAAAGAGTTGTATATTCTTAAACCTATTTTATATATTTAAAGTTTAAAATATTATTATTTTAATTAAAAAATTTTCCTTTTTTTTTAAAAAGTAAAATAGCATAGGTCAAAACAGTTCTGATTCGGGACTTGGTGGGTCTATGGGGTAGTTAAAAATCCTAAAAAATCGACTTGGACCCAATGGATCGAGCTTAAGGAAATGCCTATTTTGAGAGGTAAATTACACTAGAAAGTCTCAACGTTTAGAGGTAAGTTCATTTAAGATCCCAACATTTCAGTAATTTAAAAAAGTTCCTAACATTTGGGGGTAAGTTTATTTAAGGATGAAACGTTTGAAGAAATGAGTCAATTTTGGTCTCCATGGACACGCATCAAAAGGAGAAGAGTCTTCTAAGTTTTAATTAAATATTATCTCCTATCGATATGTATCCTTGATGACCCAAATTGACATGCTTCTTCAAATGTAGGGATTTTTTTAACCAATGTTAAGAGTTTAAATAAACTTAACTCAAAATGTTGAGACTTTTTGTTGTAATTTATCCAAAAATAATATCGACATGGTGTCAGGTTTATGCTTTACCGAGGAAAAGAAAAGTGTCAAAGCTATGTCATGCATGCATTAATTATAGTTACTCTTCAGAAAGAGAGGGGGGGGGGGGGGGGGGGGGGTGTGTGGGTCGGGGGGGCGGAGGAATAGCTGATTAAATTTATGATTTGAGAAATATTCCAAAACAAAACTATGCATTTTTTTTTTTGCCATTAAAAAATTACTATAATTGAATTAATAATTAAATATTCTAAAGCAAAACTATGCAGTTTTCTCTTTTTTGGCTTAAAAGAAATTAAATAATTTAATTACTGTAATTAAATTAAAAAATAAATATTCCAAAGTTTTTTTTTTTTTGAATTAAACTATGTAGTTTAATTTAAAATGGGGGAAAAAGATAAAACAAAACACAAACTGATTTTTATAATTTAATTTCATTCGAAAGAAAAGTTAAAACAGAATTAATCCAATCCAACTCGTGCAATCCTGCCAACCAAATATTAGTTAAAGTGCATTTGTAAACTATTGAAGATCTTGCTTGCCTATCTAATTTACGGAATATTCAAAGAGAAGTTTGACAATCAATTCATAGAAAGGCCAAATCGTTGGAGCTGCTCTTTTAACAAAGAATGACCCGACCCATTTTAACGAAGGAAAATGTGTCGTGGACAAATGTACATTGATTGTAAAAACTGGAATGAAGTAGCTGAATTACTATGATTGCATTATAATCTCATTTAATTTAACAAAGGAGGAAAAAAAATATGTATTTCACTTTCATTGGTCAACGGGTCAAACCTACTCTATGACTTGCGGGTAGAATCGGACTGGTGCCAGGTCATGCCAACCACAACCCTGAACAACGCTAAGATCTAGGTATGAGACCTTCATACCTTATACAAAACTAGAAATTATACCTAAATATATAGGGTGTAAGTTTAGGGTATTTATCATATTAAATATTATAAAATAATGTTAATATATAATAAATAAATAAAGATACTCCATTTTTCATTTTACGATAACTTTTTATTTAAGATTATTATTTGTAAATTATATTCCAGAAATTTTTATTATAGAATAATTTATACTATTTTATTTTGAAAAGACTTGTTATTTTATTTTAGAAGAACTATAGTTATATATATATATATATATATATACTTGAACTCCCAAATTATATAGGTTTGTTGTTTATTTTTCAAGATTAATCAATATATCCAAAGTTTTTAATTTTAGAATTTGTTGCATATTCTATATTTTTGTTTAATATCACATAAACAAGTTTTATAAGTATTTGTTATAGGAGGTAACCCCTCATACAACTTATCCACCATATATTCTTGATCAGGTAAGGTCCAGATGGTTATCAAGGGTCACAAGGTAGCATACAGTATAAATTTTTCAAAACATACAGGTATAAATTTTTCATAACATACTCTCACAATAAGTATGGGTATGAGGTTCTCATATTCTATACCTACCTTGGAACATATATCTATTACATATTACCATATTAAATATTATATAATAATATTAATATATATAAATAATAATATTCCTTTTTTTTTAATTTTGGGACACTTATACAAGATTATTATTTGTAAACTGCATTCCAAAAAGTTTTATTATAATGGCTTGCTATTTTTATTTTAAAGAATACACTTGTGTACATACTTGAACTACCAAATTAATAGAAATATTTATATTATAACACCAATTAATATATAAGTAGCGTTGACACAACTAAAGACTCAACTCAACAGATGCCAAGACACAAAGACTTGACATGACTCTATGCCGTTGTGGCATAACGACCTAACTCAACATTAGTGAAAACCATCACAGATTTGTCATTTCGTTTTATCTGTATATGCATACCGTTGAGTACACAAAGCACAATTCCAATCGTTTTTTAATTGTTAGTTGCATTCAATTGTAAGTTTCTTACTAATCTAAATTCTATTACTCATAATTCATCCATCTATCGTTATTGTGCAACAATTTTCATCAACGACATTATAAGGCTTCTATGCATATACGAATTTGCAATAAGCTTCAATTCGGTTATGGCATATTGTTTCGTTATGGCTGTGTTATTGTCTACATAAGAGATATCTTGGGTTCGTTTGTAAAGCTTTAGGTCATCTCTAGTTTTAAGTTATACTATTTTAGTTTTCACAATGCATTGAAGTTTTGTAGATGCACCGACCATGTTGATTGACTCAAGGAATGTCAAAGTCAACCACAAAAGATTTAAATGTTATATAACATTTTGTTTTGATGTTGCAGCCGCTTCAAATTGATAGTTAGGGTTTGTTTATTACATCTCATCAAGCTTCAAGAGCATATAGCGACATTTGACTAAGCCCATAATCTTTCCTTTCATGATATTCATCAAAATTGATTGGATCAGAATCCCATCTTAGCCCTTATCCTCACAATCCTTCCTACATTTGTACCCTAAGTCAACCAACGATCAATTAATCATCAAAGACTTCCAAACATCTCATTCATTCCCAATTTCTATTGTCACTCTTCTTGATTATTTAGCCACATACTCATTAAACAATCATAACAACTTTTCATATATAAAGTTCCATTTAATCCTATCATTAGGAATTTTTATTAATTCCCCTAAATTGATTCTCATAGCAAGTAACCATAATTACTATGTCTCAGTTATCCATAACATATCATTTAACCACAAGACCGATTATCAAAATTTACTGTTTAGTTACATAAGTAGTCAAACTACTTTATTCATTTAGTTTTTCTAACACTAAACCATATCAACTGGGCTTACTCATATGGATCATCCCATATTGTCATTTATGTATCACCCTTCATGCATCATTCATAATCTCAAATCATACTTAATTTGTTAAGACCATCATACACTACCAATACATTCTTATTACCCAATTACATAAAAACTTGTTCATTAAGCTCAAATTCCTATTATTCTCATACATCATATTTCTTTAATACCTCCCATAAGATACTCACCAAGAATCAACTGTCTTAAGAGAGATCAACTTTCATCCTTTCAAATAGTTTGCCTCATAACCATCCACTACAAAAAGTTTTTGAATAACTTTGTGCAATCATCCCTTATACAACTAGCATGCCTAAGTTTGAAGTTCCAAAATAATTCTAGCAACCTCTTCATAAAATTGTTAGTTTAGCTACATTTATTCCTAGCATCTCATATTTCTACCTTCTTGAACTCATTGTTCACTCAACTCCTTTAACATGTTAGCCACTAAGTTATCAAGATACTTAGAATCACGTGGTGTAAGGGGTGAGGAATTTCCTTAAGGGGAATCAGCAGTTTTGATATTTCTACTAACCATCTACTTCATCCAAACAAGTAGAAGTGACATTCAATTCAGTCCAATAGTCTTAGCCCATCAAGAAGGAATAAAGGTAGCATGCACATCAATCCAAAAAAAATTTCAAACTAAATCATATTTTAAGTTCCATTTTTATGGCATAACAAGGTGTAGAAAATAAACAACTAAACGCATAGACACATTGTTAATTATTTAGTCAATACCAATCATAGGTTTTTAATTTATTTCAACACATTAAGCAACACAACAACTAAGTTGTCCTAACATGTTCTCATCTTTGCTGTCTTAAGTATTGCGTTCTAACCAATTTAACCTATAGCTCTGATATCATGTGTAACAGCCCTGCCTTAAGCGTATAGGGCATGATAGTTACATTGTACAAATAGCCTCCAAGTGATATATGCAAGGCATTCGCTTATTGAGTGGGTTTCTAATTAAGTTTTAATCTAAAAAATCATTATTAGTTTTTATAAAAGTTCTGGAGTGTCATCTATTTTTCCATGGTTTAGGTTTATCAAAACTTGTAAAATTTAACTTGTTTGGAAAATAAGTTTAACAAAATATCTATTCGCAAATATTGCCCATAGGGCTCATCAAATGAATACAATTGATTACAAAACTTTTGGGACTTGAAGGCCCATATCAAATCAAACTAAAATATTTGGTAGTTAATTGGTGACAATCATCTAAGTTTATAATAACATATGAATACAACATAATTCTTTTATGAAAAACTCATAAGGTTCATATCTCGTACAACATTATCTAATCGAAACATCTTGCTTAGCTCTCATTCCCTATCAAATCATTTGTAGGGCTTGAAAGGTTAGTAAAATGAGTTGCGAAGACTAGTATACAGTAACAAGCATACAAATGCATATCATGCACGCTTAGACTAATGCAACAAGCATAATTTGAGTTATTTAAGATTTAAGCCTCCAACTAAGCATTCCCAATGTCCTAAAAATACTAACACACAGAAGAGTACTCATGACTTCTGCTAAACAAAAGGGTAAAATTCCCTCAGCGGATTGTACATCAAAAAAGGGGGTTTGATAAGTTCCCATAACTTAACAGAAAAGAAAAGAAGGAAATAGTCTCATCCGAGTTATCCCTTCATAAGTTGCCATCAACTTACATGATTTATTGTAATGCTTTATACAAGGTCCCATAACATCGTATAACTCGTCACAATTTTGTACCTGCTCCTAGTTAGCCGCTTGATCTTGGAAATTTCCCTATCGATTACCTGTTGAGCCTAACCACATATTTTGTAGGGCTAAGTACCTAAACTACCGTATCATCCCAAAATTACGAGTAGGTTTACAACCCAGTATGAGGGTGATACATCTTGAAGTAAGCAGCCAATCAGTAACCATCACCCACTTTAGCCGAGTTTAAATTCTTAATTTGGTTATTAAGACTAACCTAACAAGTAACACGCATTTATTGCGTACCTAATAACCAATCTAGGCCTCAAGTCTCTCTTCAAAGCTCGCTATCTAAAACTATTCACAAATGAATTTAGAATTTAGTTTAAACTTAACAAGTTTTCTTTGTGGTATTATTCTTAAAATACTTATTTTGATCACGTTCCACTGGGGTTTCGTAAGAAAGGTAAGTCTTTTCTCTTTTAAAACAATAACTCAAGAGAAACACAATTAAGAACATGGGCTGTGTTTTGATCGTATTTCTCTTTAGATTGGATATCCAGGAAGAAACACATGCAAAGTATACGAGGCCATGTACATGTTGTGCTTTTCTAAGCTTTATGTGTTTGTGGAACTTAGAGAGAAACACAGGAAAGTATACGACGTCATGTACATGCCATGTTATTCTAGATTTCCTTTCTCTTGCATTAGAAAGGAACACAACAAAAACATGAAGTGGATCTTAAGATAAAGCATAGACAGAGCGATAGACGGCTTGGTACATGGTCCCATGTTTTAGCCGTGTATTCTTGGGTTTAAACTTTGGTGTAAAAGAGAGGAACATGGGATGGTACATGAATGTGTATATTAGTCATGTTCTTTTAGAAAGGATTAGATAGAGAGGTTAGAAGGGTAAATGGGTGGATGCATGACCTCGTGTATTGATTGTGTAATTCTAGGGTTATCGTTTGCTTCATTTATCTAAGTTATCTAGTTAATTATGTAGATTAAGGTTGGCTTTAAGGCCTAAGTTAACCAATCCTCAGTGGGTTGTGTTTTTGTGGGTCTCAATTCTTGACCTTTCAAGAATAAATTCTCATAGTCCACTAATCTCGTATAGTCCTTAGTGTATTATTTCAATTATTAAGTAAGGATTACTTTTATTTATATAAGGCATTTTAGAATTACCGTGTTTGAATGATGTAGATTGTGAATGGGGTATTAGTACTGGCAAAATTTGTGTTTTAAAGATCTTGGAAGGTTACTTAAGGTTAAGGAAAGAACTAAGTCAAGTTTTGTGTGGTTTAAGTAAAGATTGACAAAGTTATAAGGGACTGACAAAGTCCATGAGGTAGTCCATAGGCAACTATATTAGGCTGTGATCTTTTACACGGCTAGATATATTATCCCATGTATTGGTCGAGGACCACTTGGTTTTGTGGTTAGAAAGGTATAGAGCTGATACATGAGATTGTGTATCCCCCATTTTTTTCTAGGAAACATTGATATTAAGGTTAGAAAGATATACTACCAGGTATACAATCTCATGTATTAGCTATGTTTTTCTATTAGTATAAGTTTTTCCATGTTTTTTGGATCAAAGGGGTTACATGGCTTGATCCATAAGCTCGTGTATTACAGTATTCTTCTGGATTTTCATTGTTTGAGCTTAAACTTAGGTTTTTTTTTTTTTTTTTTTTTTTTTTTTTTTTTTTTTTTTTTTTTAACAAATAGAGATTTTAGATGACTTTTAGGGTTTAACAAAAAAAAAGGGTAGATGACTATGTTAGATCCTAAATTTTATCTATGGTATCTGCCCTCTCTTTCTAAACATGTTAAATCAAGGATTCGAAGGTCTAAAACATCTAATTTGACAGAAACTTCAATTTCTTCATAGTTTTCTACAATATTTCAAATACGCTCATACAAGAGATTATCATCTTACATTGCCAACATCACCTATTACAAAATCCATGTTCATATGATCATTTCCTCCAAAATTTATGCACTTTTATTCATTTAAACACCCAATCTTCAGTCAAAAGGTAACTCTCAGCAAAACACAACCCCAATTTTTGTTTGTTGGTCCCAAAATGTAACCAACCAGTTTGGGTGGGGGGGGGGGGGGGGGGGGGGGGGGGGGGGGGGGGGGGGGGGAAACACTGCCCCATTAGTTATAAATAAAATATGGCTTTGAGTTTGCTTTGCAATCACAACAAGTAATTAAATGCAAAAAAATAAAGGGTAGAGTAAGAGAAGTTTGCGTAATGATTTATAGAGGTTCCACCTTGAGTATCAGTCCTCTCTTCCAGTGTCAAGCCAATGACCTAGTATTCTATACCGGTATGTTCTACTATATCCAAACAAAAACGATTACAAATAGAATCTCAATTCACTTTGTCAGACTTCACGCTAAATCTTAGGTAACTCTAAACTTAGAGTCTACTTGTAATCTATCTCTTATAAAATTATCAAAAGCAAACGAGGAATAAAAAGTTAAGTATCCTCTCAAAATTCTTGTAAGAAAGAAATGTTAAAGAAATAGTATTTAGCACAAGTGTGAGCTAAAGAATTCACAGTAAGAGAGCCTTCTGTTTGACATGTGTTCTTTGTTTCTTTTGAACTTCTGCATATGTATTTATCTTCATGTCTTCAACGACTAAATAGGATGGTAACCTGAAAGTTTGTGATAAGGTTTGCTCCTGATATTGTGTTCCTTGTTGTTGACATGATTTGCTTGATTTATTTTATCAATAGTTCTTCTAACGGGAAAAAGAGATAAAGCTTGCTATTGTGATAATGTTTGTTTCCTTACTTCATGCGCCTGTTGAAAAGAATCTTCTAAGCTTATCTTGTATTCAAAAACTTTCTTTGATCAGATCCATGTTGATAGCGAGATCTGTAGATATTATCTTTAAGGATCTTTAAAAGATAATTAACCAAAATATACTTCACATATATCTCTACAAATTAAGATAGAGTCTTTCCGTCAATATTCTTTTGAAAGATTGAAACTTCTTCTACGACTTTAGATACATCACATAACGTTGCTTGATAGAAGTGAAACGAATTTTAACCTTAACTTTAAAAACTTGATCTTGCTGTAAAAACTTGAAACTTCAAGAATAAAACTTTAATGAGATGAAAACTTGAATCCCTGCATATTTGAATCAACTTTATAAACATATTTGAATATATTACCCAAACACATTCAACTTTGAAGCTAGGTCTTCAAATTGATAAAAGAATTACAGAAAACTCGATTTAAGCTTGCCGTTTGTAATTTTGCAGATTTTATCCTTGTAATAGATCTACTCTTTGAGTTAACCACTGAGCGTTACTGTCTTCATGAAAAACAGTAGATCTATCTTCTAAGTTATCTTCTAAATGTTATTATCTTCACGAAAAACTTTTTAGGTAGTCTTTGAATCGCTCTCTGAATTTGATCTCTCGTTGATAAACATTTCCATATAACTTATAATCATATTTGATTAAAAGTTTATAACTTGATGACTACACACTTTATGAATTTTTTAGAAAACATTTATCTTTTTGTTATCATAAAAACATATATTTGAGAGAACTTAACAATGTTCATTCTCCATTTCATACCATTAGGATAGTATTATTGATAGGTGTTATTTATTTGAAGTTTATAGGCTTATTGATTCTAATAAAGTCTTCATTTATGCAATTTTATTGAGAATTGGTACTCAAAGTTGTAACATATCAATTTCAAGTAGTCAACAGCAATTTTCCACTTTTGAGCAAAGAATCAAGTCAATCCTAGCAAGCACAAGTGTTATAAAGGAATTATTAACTCTGTAAAAGTATAAAAAATGAATAACGACCATTATCAAGGAGAGATAGGGGATTAGTGAATATAACATGAGCAAGTTACGGGTGTTATGAGAGAAATTGGAGATTAGTGATGATCACTGGATGTGTCACGCCTATGATCAAGTTGAGAAAAAGTGATCAGTGACCATAACTGGATATATCACGGGCATGATGGCTTGCTGGTGAAGATTAAACAGTCGTTTACCTGTGCATAATTAGCGTGATGGAGGGAAAATTTATTGATCAGAGATGATCATCACCTCCATGACCCCTGTAATGAAGGGAGTGATCGGCTCTATTTAGTAACTTTTAAAGACTGAACTGATATTTCGATGGGAAAATTTGTACAGAACATTACCTTAAAAGGGTATGTATGAATGGGTATCCTATTGAGGATATAAATACCTTGTATCCCTTAGGATAAGACAATAATTCATACGCATTAATTCATTTTTATCGTATCCATTGGATTTTAACAATTGTAGAGAGAACATATAGTGAGAGTGAATCTGTTTTATAGTCCATTAAGTATTGTGTGATTCTCTTTGAAACTCGAGAGAGATCAACGAGGAGTCAGCGTGTACATCATTATGTAACTATTTTCATACTCGATAGTGAATAAATAAGGGTTTTATTTCTCTATCCATGCCTGATTTTGTTAGTTGTTCAAATCAAATGTTGCATGTTTGTGCATTTACGTTATATACTATGTCTAAGAAATTTATTTAGACTTGTGACATTTGATGTTGATAAATTCACGTGCTAATGGAAGTAATTTTCGTTATTGCATAGTTTCAACAATAGGGCTTAATTATATCAAGAATTATATTGTGCATAGGTATAATCTTTATTATATTTTAGTAGGATCTATTGAGAGATTGTTCTGATTGAATAGATTTGAGTTGTTGAAAAGGATTGCTCATGACTCTAAAGATAATTCCATGAAATCCTTTATTTAATTAATGAATTGAATATAATTCATAAGCAATAAATCGATTCTAGTAAACTATTAACTAGGAAGAGGTTCCAGTGGATAAGACTAGAGTTAGATGCTAGTGATTTTGAGAGAAATATTAATATAGCTATAAGAATCTTGTCGTAAGTAATAATGAAGTATTCTATGTTATATAGATTTATCAACGGATGATAGAGCAAGTCTAAATCGTGAATCTGCATCTAGTTTAGTATTTATTGTGTTATTCTATATTAATTTTGTAATTAAAAGTAGTCAGATGTACAGTTTAATAATAATAATGTCTAATTCAATTGATTTTTAAGTTTGATAACAAGAAATAGAAAAGTACTAGTAATTACTGTTCCTTAAGGAGATGACCCTATACTTAGTTCTATATTGCAACGGTAGGTGCACTTACCTAATGTTATCATGTTCAGGAAAAGACTAGGAAATTATAATTAAGACTCAGTTACATAAAAAACATATCAAGTTTTAGCGCCATTGCTAGGGAACGGTAATATTAAGAAAACCAATTGTTTGTTATTCTAGTTGCATTTTTCTTGTTTTCATTTGTAAACTTTTAGCTAATTCAAGTAAATTGTCTACCTTTGGCAGTTTATGACCCAAAGTCATTCATCTAGTTTAGTTGACTTTGATTCAGTGCTTGAAAGAACACTCCATCAGAATTTCAGAAGAATAAGAGAAATCCTCTAGAAATCACTAACCTAAGTGAGAGTAGAGAAGCCAAAATCATTGAAAATGAACACCGATAATGAGAATTTGAACTCGCGAAGGGTTAAGGAGTTTGACCATCCTAGGGTTGTGTATGAAAAAGTTCTGGCCTTAAATGAGGATCGTCTAGTTGGGGGTAATGGAAATAACTTACCTATCGTGTAAGAAGACGGAGCCAATCTACCTATAGGTCTTTGAACAATGATGGATTATTGTTGCCTTAATCTGGATGGTGCAAATACAATATTGCATGCCCGAGAGTAGTAGCTAATAACTTTGAGATCAAACCGAACATCATCTAAATGGTTCAACAATATGTTTAGTTTGATGGATTCCGTGATGAAGACCTTAATGCCCATTTGCAGCAATTCTTGGAGATATGTGACACTCTTAAGATAAATGAGGCTTTTGATAACATAATTTTCCTCACGTTGTTTCCCTTCTCATTGAGGGGAAATGCCAAGAAGTGGTTAAATGAATTGCCAAGACAATCCATTACTACTTGTAGCAAATGGTTGAGCAGTTCATGAGAAAGTACTTTCTACCATCAAGAACTACGAAGCTAAGAGTCGATATCTCATCATTTGGTCAATTAGATTCTGAGATACTGTATGAAGCATGGGAAAGGTGGAAGGAACTCTTAAGGAAGTACCCACACCATGGACTTCCCAAATGGACTCAAGTTCAGATATATTACAATGGGTCGAACTACCGGGCTAGATAGTTGATAGATGTAGTTATAGGTGGAAGTTTAAAGTATAGGTTACCTAAGTAATGTTTGCAACTCTTTGAGGACATAGCTAATAACCACTATCAGTGGTTTTCCTCATGGTCTTGAGAGAAGAAGCCTACTAGGATATATGAGATTGACGCAACCATGGCTTTGGCTCACAAGATAGAAGCATTAATAAGGAAGATTAATGGTTTGACTATGACTCAAGAAAGTTCATTGGCAGCAGTTGATTCCACTTATGATTGTGCTACATGCTCTGGACAAATTGAATAGTTAACTAAATATGAAATCCAAGTAAGCGAAGACATGATTCGTTTAGTAACACCTATAATCCGAGATGGAGGAACCACCCTAATTTCAGGTGGAATAGCAATAATGGTTAGAGTTCCAACATGCCACCTCCAAGATATCAGAAACAATTTCCCCTTCAAAACAAGTCGGTTTCATTATAAGAGATTTTAATTCAGCATATAAAGTCTTTGAAAGCACATCATCAAGTGACTAAGGTAACTTTGAGAAATCAAGGAGCATCTATCCATAACTTAGAGGGATAGCTTAGGCAAATTGCTAAGATGCTCTCCGAGAGAGCTTTAAAGTCACTACCTAGTAATACTAAGACCAATCCCAAGGAGCGAGTTAAGGTTGTGACTTAGAGGAGTGGAAGGGAATTGCTTATTCAAGAGAAAACTCTAGAAGGGAAGAAGATATTAGAGCTTGAAGATGAAAAACAACCTAAATAGTCTAAAATTTCAAGGGAAAGGAATCCTCTATTGAACTAATGAAGAAGTATAAATCACCACTGCATGTCCAACCATATTGTAGAAGGCAAAGGATAAAGAGCATTATAGCAAGTTTTCAGACTTGTTCAAGAAACTGCACATCAATCTCCCATTAGTGGAAGCATTGAGCCAACTGCCTAGATATGCTAAATTCCTCAAGGAGCTGTTGTTAAACAAAAGGAAATTGGAAGATGTTAACCTGATTATTTCTACATGTGATTTTGATGAGAACAAAAGTTATTAAGATCATATACTAAATGCACATTATATAATTTGTTTGAGACAAATAGATTATTTCAAATTGCTTAAGAGAAGGTCATCTAAACTAGGAAATCTATTATCCCTTAAATAAAAGAATCTATGTTGTGTATCTTTAAGTGTAGGCTTGCAGGTCTTGCATCGGCAAGCCGATACAAATCAAGATAGCCATAGCTTTGATTGCGACTTTAACCTGGGGCATGATTCCTCAATCCAAAGGCATGACTTGTTTAGCCTAAAGCACACATGGTGGACCGACAAGTCGATAGAGCAAAACTAGTGATTTCACGGATTTAATGCTTGATTTCTTTCGAACGTTATTTTCAATGGGTGTTTGACTTTTGAAAACCTATATACATACATTCTTTATCAGATTTAAACAAGTTTTTTCAGAGCCTTCATTTGAAAACAAACAAGCCCATTAACCTCTCTTAACTATTGTATTGTTATTCATTATTTTGCAAAAAATCTAGAGAGAGAAAATTCAAATTAGTGCTCTATTCTTATATATGTGAATTGTAAAAGAACACTATAAAAGAGAGGATATTATATATATTCTTGAGTGTTGAAATTGGTGTGTTGCTCTATTTGAGCACTTGTATTTGAGATAAATAAAGTATATGAAGTCCTCGATTTGAGGCAATTTATGTGATCATGGAGATTAGGAAGCGGGGCATACTCCACATTATATCCAGGCTTGAATTTTCTTTCTTTATCTCTTTTATATTCTTTGTAGTACATTGTTATTACTGTAACTGTTGTCATCAAAGATTAACTTGTTTCATTCCATCAAAAATTTATTAATTGGTCATTTTAGGTTAAATACTCAATTCACCCCCCGTCTTAAGTATTTCCTAGTACATTTCAGAGGAACTCTCTATCGTGACACTTGGTGGAGAATATTCAACAGTTGTTTTGAACAAATTGCTAAGAAAGTTAAAGGATCTTGGAAGTTTCACCATACCATGCTTTATTAGTGACCTACCAATTGAAAGAGCACTGGCAGATCATGGGGCAAACATTAATCTCATGCCCTACAACTTCTTCAAGAGATTGAATCTAAGTAAACCCAAGGCTATAATGATGAGTTTGCAGTTAGTGGAAAGATCCATGAGATTCCCTAGAGGTATAGTTGAAGATGTACTGGTAAAGGTGCAAGATTTCATCTTTCCAGCAGACTATAATATTAGACATAGATGAGGATACAGATGTTCAGCTTATTTTGGGAAGACTGTTCTTGGCTACAGCAGGGGTAGTGATTGATGCGAAGGATGGAAAGTTGGTATTACAGGTTGGGGGAGATGAGATGATGATAAGGATACAAGATGTGTTTAAGTAGTCCATGAGCAGTGATGATGAGTGTTTTGCTATATGTGCATTTGATCACATAGTACATGAATTTATGCAAGAATTGTTCAGTAAGGGCTTGATGTGCCTAAATTCACTAGATGTCGTGAATCACAAATCAAAACAAACTTGTATTTTAGGTGTTTTTATTATATTGATTTATGATGAAAGAAAAGGATATGAACGATGTTAACAACGAATATTACACACCGATATCAACTCGAACTACACTCTCTCTCGTTTGATATTATGCACAAACAAGATAAGGCGATTTGTTCACCACAATCATAAAGGATCGAAAAGAACTGAAGAATCTCACCACAATTAATAAGATTGCTAGGAGAAAGAAAATTAGAGAAAAACTCCAATTAGGTTTCAAAATATCCAAGTTTGTCTGAAACTCATTACATAGGAGTATTTATAGTAATTCTTCAAACACCTATTAAAAAAAATGATATAGAAAATTGAATGAAGGCCAGTAAGGAACACCGCTGGCCTTCAAGTTAAAGCCGCTAGCCTCTAAGTCAAAGCTACCGGCCTTTGAATTAGGTCACAACGAACTCTGCCGGTCTTCAATTGTTGCTTCTTTCGCTTCACTTGTTGCATCTTCTTGAGTCTTCACAGCTTGATTTCCATCATTTGCCCTGAGTTAAAGAAGATTTGTCCTCAAATCTAGAAGCTTGAAGAGGACGAACTTCAAACTAATAACTACTCCATCTCCTTAAGTAGTAAATAATGAGGAAGCACCTGCAATGAAGAGTTAGGAAAACATAACACATGACCTTCCTCACTAGCGCTTACCTCTCTCAAGTGTTTAAACTCCCCTCTTTTACTGACTCTGCATGGAACCTAGAATGATCCACTGTATTCCCACACTAGATGAATACGCTCTTCCAATAAATAAAACCATCCCTAGTAGTCCAATGAGCATATGTAAAGAGTTTGTAGGGATATATAGCAAAAAGAACCCAATACACATCACCACATCCTCGCACTATATTCAAGCTATTCATAACATAGTCATTTTCTCTTGTATGGTATGCATTTGACTCTGAGCGATTCAAATCTCTTCAGGCTTCATAGGATGTAAAACAATACTCATACCACTTCTTTGAAAAGCATAGCTGTTAAAGTATCCATCATGGATAACTCAATTATCAAATAGCCAAAGCCTCCCAAAGATTATATGAGAGGCACTCATAGGTAAAACATCACAAATTACCTCATCTTGATACCTATCCCCAATAGAGATTGGTATATTAACCTGGGAATCAACAAATAGGAAACCCTAATCGTTTAGCCACTGAAGTTTATATGGCATGGAATGTGGGACTATAGGAAATTGCAACCTTTCTACCATAGAAGTTGCTACCATGTTTATGCAACTCCCACTATCGATAAGGGGGACAAAAAGATTGCCCATAATCCTACAACCAATATAGAATAGGTTTTTCCTCTACTCATCACCAACTAAAGATATAGAAGACGAATTCTATCTCAGCACCAAACTCATGAGCTATTCCTTCGTTGGTTTTTCAAATGTATCGGCCTCCTTATCCTCATAATAAGCATTGATAGTAGCAAGCAAATCCTTAGGACCCTACTCGGTTTCATCTTCTTCTTCTCCTTCTATTCCTCTATCAATGATAGTCATCGCTTGTTTATTAGGGAACTAAGAAGCAATATGCTCATAATCTTGACACTTGAAACACTTCACCTCTTTACTTTTCTTACCAGAACTTCCAGCAACATCCTTATTAAACTCAATAGTCACTACAGCCTTGCCAGAATCATAAGTAGATTTATTTACTTGCTTGTCAATTGTCACTTCCTTCCCAGAGTTAAGATCACCATCAATACTCTTACCTATTTCCTCATTAGCAGATACTAGAGATTTGGAATAACCTCCAAATGTGTTAGAAGAAGACCTATTAGATGTTGTTCAATAAGGATTAAAACATCTTTGCCTCTTAACTTTCAGGGCCAACTGGATGGCTTCTTTAAGTGTGTTATATCGCTGCAGTTCAACCATATATGTTATCTCATATTTCAAACCTAAAACAAAATTGTGCCATTGTCTGCTCAGGAGGTTCAGTAACTCCATAACGTCTCATCAATGTCTTAAATTCCTGGACATACTCATCTACAGTCTCTCATCCTTGCCTTAATGTCTGCAAGTGCATAAACAACACATGCTTGTAATGCTCTAGAACAAATTTACGCCTCATAACTCTCTTCATATCATGACATGTTCTAATCTCTACCTCTCCATCTCTTCTTCGATTGGAAACCAGGTTTTTCCACCATAAAGCAGCATATCCTGTAAACCTAATAACTACAAGTCGTACCTGAGTGTGGTCTTTGATGTCGTAACACTCAAACAACCCTTCCACTTTGTCCTCCCAGTCAAGATAGTCATCTGCAGATCCCCATCTAGTAAATGAAGGCATTTGCAGCTTCACATATTGTAGTCCTTTAGGTGGGTGGAACTTACGGTTATAATCATACTCATCCTCAAAACTATCTCCTTTTCCTTTGCAATAGACATAATTATTACCCCTAAATTACCTTCCTTTATTACCTCCTTCTACTCTTTCCCTTCTGACATCATTAACTACACCTAGAAGTACACTAGCCGTTGAGCTAGAGCCATCTGATCCATTCGTGATGCCATGTTAGTGACAATTATGGTCAAGTCCTGTAACTGCTCTTCTAGTGATCTTCTACCACCTGCAGTACGAAACCCTGACTTCCTCTAATCTGGTTGTTACCATCATTTCTAGCATTAGTGTTCACATTATCATTCGACATGATTCACAATATCTGAATTCCTCCAAATCATAGACAACACAATACGCCAACCCTTCTGATCTCACGCACGATACACACTGGACTACAATGCAACCACAACTCAATCCTTCAATTCAATCTCACACACTTCCAAATTGCGTTCAATACACATAAACCTTAATTTTCAATCTCATCAGTAGTTAGCAATAATACCACCGACAATTCGCAACTAGCGAGAAAATTCAATAGTAATGCAAAAGATCACAAATTTACACTTACCGATCATCCTGTCGTTGTAACTTGGGCTCTGATACCAAAAATATGATGTGCCTAAATTCACTAGATGTTGTAAATCACAAATTAGAAAAAACATGTATTTTGGGTGTTTTTATTATATTGATTTATGATGGTATTGACAATGGATATTACACACCAAGATCAACCCAAACTACACTCTCTCTCATTTGATTTTACACACAAACAAGATAAAGTGGTTTGTTTGCCACGATCACAAAGGATCGATAAGAACTAAGAATCTCATCATAATCAGTAAGATTGATAAGAGAAAGGAAATTAGATAAAAACTCCAATTAGGTTTCAAAATATCCAAGTCTATCTAAAACTCATTACATAGGAGTATTTATAATAATTCTTCAAATAGCTATAAACATAAACAAAATAAAAAAACATGACATAGCAAATTGAACGAAGGCCAGCAAGGAACACTACCGGCCTTTAAGGTAATACCGTCGGCCTTCAAGTTAAAAAGCGCTTACCTTTAAGTCAAATCTGTCAGCTTTTGAACTGGCTTACAAAGAACTTTGTCGGTCTTCAATTGTTGCCTCTTTCGCTTCACTTGCTACATCTTATCGAGTCTTCATAGTTTGATTCCCATCAGGACTCCTTGGAGTTATGCCTCTCTAATGGAGGTCATTTAGATACACATGTAGGAGTGAAGGAAGTCATCGAAAAGTTAGAGGCTCAAGTTAAGAAAAGAAAGAGTTTGGGGGTTGAAGACATAAATCAAAGCACTATTGCTTAGTTGAAACCGTTAGTAGAAGAGCCACTAGAGGTAGAATGTAAGCAGTTACCATCCTATTTTGAATATGCATTTCTTGAAGAGAATGCGAAGCCTCTAGTAATTATCTCTTCAGAACTTAACTCAATCCAAAAGGAGAAGCTTCTATTAGTGCTTAAGGAACACAAAAGAGCAATAGCTTGGAAGATATCAGACAGTAAGGGAATAAGTCTATCATTCTACACACAAAATTTTGATGGAAGAAGGACACAAGTTAGTTGTGCAACCACAGTGAAGGTTGAACCCAAACATGAAGGAAGTGGTAAAGAAGGAGGTGGTTGAACTCCTTGATGTAAGACTTATATATTGGATCACTAATAGCCCATGGATAAGTCTAGTTCAGGTAGTCCCAAAGAAGGGAGGCATGACTGTAGTACCCAATGAAAATAATGAGTTAATCCCAATGCGCACCATTACTGGATAGAGGGTGTGCATAGATTACAGGAAGCTCAATGATGACAGAAGGAAGGACCACTTCCTGCTTCCATTTATAGATAAGATGTTAGAGCAATTAGCGAGACATGAGTATTACTTGGATGGTATGTCGGGGTACTTTTAGATTCCAATATCACTAGAGAACCAGGAGAATACTACCTTTACATGCCCTTATGGCACCTTTGCAAATTATAGGATGTCATTCGGCCTATGCAATGCTCCAACTACTTTTTAGCGTTGTATGATGGCTATTTTTTACAATTTAGTTGAGAATGTGATGGAGGTGTTCATGGATGACTTTTCCATTTTTGGTGAATGGTTTGATGGCTGTCTATCTAGTCTGAAGCAAGCTCTTCAACGGTATGAGGAGATGGACTTGGTGTTAAACTAGGAGAAATGCCACTTCATAGTTCAACAAGGCATAGTGTTGGGGCATAAGATCTCTCATAAGGGCATTAAGGTTAATGCAACCAAAATAGAAGTGATTGCAAACCTACCACCACCATCATCTATTAAGACAGTGAAAAGCTTTTTGGGACATGCCGGGTTCTACCAAAGATTCATCAAAGACTTTTCCAAGATTGTTAGACCATTAACTAAACTTTAAAATGTGACATTTGATTTTAATGAGTGTTGCCTAGAATCTTTTAAAGTGTTGAAGGATAAGTTAACTAAGGCATCTATCATGGTAGTACTAGATTGGAACTTGCCTTTTGAGTTCATGTGTGATTCAAGTGACTCGGTAGTACGGTAGTAGGGTACTTTTAGGGCAAAGGAAGGATAAAAATTTTCAACTTATATATTATGCCAACAAGACTCTTACATTATCCCAAGAAAATTACACTACTATTGAAAAGGAATTGTTTTTGCCTTTGACAAGTTCCAACCCTACCTCATTCTCTCAAAAGTGATTGGACTAGCCCTAAAGTTTCTACTATCTAAAATTGATGCCAAGCTAAGGTTAATAAGATGGATCTTTTTGCCTCAAGAGTTTAACTTGGAGACTAGAGACAAGAAAGGGGTAGCAGATTTTGGCTGCAAACCATCTACCCAGTTTAAACGATCTACACTTAGAAGAGTAGACATCATTTCTTGGATAAATTAAAATCTTATATTACATGGAAAGAAACTATACTACTATTTGCAAGGAATTTTTTTATTATTTTATATATTTTTATTTATTTTGTAAAATAATGCAACTCCTCTTTTAATCATTGATTCACAAAAAAAAAAAAAAAAAAAATCACCACCCCATGATATGAATGCAAGATTTGGTAGGTACTAAAGGTTCCCAAATTTAGCGAATCACAGGTCGATGCTAAACTGGAGTGGGAGGTCATTTTGTGAACCAGAGGGTGAAAAGCGACAGCCCCTGGATCCTACTTGCAACCTCCCTACTTAGGATCTTAAGACGGCCTGGTTTTGACTGTATCTAGCACACCTTTCGTGAAAATTAGAAAAAAAAATGCCCCTATTATTTAAAAGAATTCATCTTTTTTTTTTTCCTGCATCGCTTAAACAAAACATTAGTACAACTATTTACAAATTAATAACTATACAAATAATGTACAAAATGAGCATGAAAGGATAAACTTTAAATTCAAAATTTTAAGTGGCTAGCTCCTAAAAACAAATGGTCCCCAGTAGAGTCGCCAAGCTATCGAGCCTGAATTTTTCATTTTTCTGGTTTAATTTCTTTTAATTTGATTCATATTAAACTTAAACTCATTTAATACGAACCTTCGACTAAGAATTAAAAGAAGTTTAATTTTTGAAAAAAAAAATTTGGAGTCGCCACCTGATTGGAATCAGGAAAAATTTATATGTTAGGATTAATGGGTTGGTTAATCTAACTTAGCTATTAGTCTGCAAAAATTTTGATTTACAAACCAAACTTTATAAATAAGAAATTTTAGATTCGAGGCTAACCTATTAAAACCATACGGTTACCACTTGAAATTTAAAATTTAAAATTTAAAATTTAAAGTTTATCCTTTTAATGCTCGAAAATTTACAATGTAAAAAAAAATATATTTACAAATTGTAATATCTACAAGTTATTATTGCAATTTTAAAGAATACAAAATCAGTATTTTATTAATATTTATAATAAGTACAGATAATATTGATATTTACAATTTATTATCAAAGCTGACAATATGAATAGTGAATTAATTCAAAAAAAGATTTTTTTTTTCATTTTTTATGTTGTTTCGGAGGTGCCTACCTACCACCTAATTGGGATCAGACAACACATAGTTTTTTTTTTATTAAACTTTAATTTGTTGGTTGATTTTAGATTTTTCAATTGTTTTCACTTTAAATTTTTTTAATAGGCCTTTATGTGAGATCCTAATAACTACTTTTATTTTATTTTATTATTTTGTTTAGAAAATAGGTTTTTCTAAGTTTTTTTTAAGATAAAAGAAGGAAGATTGTATATTTTATATGTCTTTTCTTATTTATAATGTACTAAAATACACATATACATTTTAAGAAAACAAATTCTATTTTTTCATCATTTAAAAAAAAAAGAAAATCACATCCTATATATACATATATATATATAAAAGAAACAACAACAACAACAACAACAACAACAACAACAACAATAATAATCATCATCATCATCATCATCATCATCATCATCATCATCTTACCTAGATATGGTCGGAGTTGTCGGAGTCGGGTCGGGTGGTAGCTGTTGGAGTCGGTAGGATCGCCGGAGTGAGTCGCCGGAGAAGTGCAAAAACCACTAATTCGCTGATTTGAGACTCCCAAACTTGATGGAATGATCAAATTAAGGAGAATGAGCAATACTACGGTGGTGGTTTGGATTGAAACTAGCCATGGAGGGTGGTTTCAAAGCTTCGAAAATGGTAGCCGTTGGTGGTTTTCCATCGAAGGGGTGGCCAAGCTTCTAGGATCGATTTAAAGCTTCCAATAAGTAGATCAGACACCCATAAAGCTTCCTACCACACTTAAATCGTTCGAAAAATACCCTGAATGTGTTAATTTCAAATTTGACAAGAAAAATCTGAATCTCAATTTTGAACTCGATTTTGAATGAATGTGGTAATCACTTGCCATATTGAGCTTCAAGATTATGGATAATAATATCGGATAGGGCTTCTAGAAGCTCAAACAGATCAAATTTGAGTTTTTTTCAAAAATTTTAGCACACACAAAAAAGGATTTTTATGAACTTTGGATCCAAAATTGAAAGCCGATTTGTGATTGTTGGAGCTAGTTTTTGGTTCAAATTTGCAGTATTCCATGTCCTCTTTTAGACCTTCAATCAATTTTGTAGAAAACACATTGAAAATGGGTCAAAATTGAGCTCAAAACAAGCTGATCGCGCAGAAAAAATACTTTACCAGAGGTAGGAGATGACTCCCATGGCATCCCACGTGCATCAATGCGCTAACATGTCTCTCACGTGCCCTCCAAAAAAAATAAACTACTCACACGATTCGAACCTGGGCATTGTGTGTGTATGTGTGGATTTTACCAACAGGCCATTGGCTTGTGCCTCACTCTAGTTTTGCACCAAAAAATATTTAAGGTTCAAAAAATGGACCCAATTAAATAAATCCATCTAGATAGGTTATTTAATTAGGTCCAAAATTTATTTATAATAAAAATTAACATTATATCAAGTCCAAAAACTTTTATTATAATAACAATAGTATTTTTTATTTTATGGGATTAATATAATATTAATTTTTATTATAAATTAGAATATCAAATAGGCAAAAATGGGGTGTCTACATCTACAAATAAGTTCTTAAGAAAAATTTCCATAATAATGAATTATCAACATTAAAATTTATAAAAATTTACTTTAACAAATTGGGACTAATGCAGTTGAACCATTATCTTAAATTTTAGAGAAAATTTCTTATAAGTGTTTAAAATCATATATATTGAGAGTTTAGTCCAATTTTAAATGAAACAAAATACTCCTTTTATTTCTTTGAAAACTTTATCAAGATAAAAACATTATGATTATGCATGAATATGAACTTGTAGTTATGTAGGAAAAATATAGAAAATAAAAGACATAGAGAGTTAAATAAACATATATCTATAAGAACAAAAATTTGGAAGCTTGCATTAAGGCTTTTCGGAACTTAGAGATGGACAAGTTCCATAAAGAGAAAAGAAAAACATAAGAAAGTTTAGCATAAACGAATTTTTGACGAATCTGATCTTTTTAAGTTATGTGTCATATTTCGGATTATAATCTAAGATTATCTCATTTCTATTCTTTTAAGATTTCAAGCGTAGGATTACTGGATCTAAACTCACTAGGGTTTGTTATTGACTTAGTTGACTTTAAGGTTTCTAGTTGACTTTCGGTTGTAGGGTTTAAGTATAAAAGTTAGCATAAAAATCTAGGGGTTTACATTAACATTGTATAAATTACCAAATCATATAAATAAAAAAAAATTGCAAATTGAAATTGATGATAAAAATGCTAATGAGATACATTTGGAACCTTGATGATAAATAATTCCAAAACGATGTCGTTAAACATAAAATTGAAACATGTTGTAAAACGTGGTTATACTAAAGCCCATACAGATAACTAAATATCTTTCTTCATCTAGGTTGATGATAAATAATTAAAGTTAGAATGAAAAGTTGCAAAGTGACATCGCTTCAATAATTTGCAATAGCTTATGTTTATTGATCCAAACAACTGATAATCTATAATTGAAAAAAAAGGTGGAAATTTGATAAGAGAAAGAAAAAGTTAATGATGATGGGGCATTTGTGAGAGAGAGAGAGAGAGAATGGAAAGAAAAAAATGAAGAGAAATTTAAGGTGAAAGGGTGTCAATAGTTATATGGAAATATGAAATATTAGGTAGAAATATTAAGAAGAATTAAGATGTAAAAAAACTGCCATTTTTTGAATTTTAGATAAAACTAATCCCATCAATCAAGCAAAGGGATGGAAGGGTGGCTTTAGAAATTCATAACAAGATAATAAAAATGTTATAAATCCTAAAGACACCAAATAGGGTGAAACATGATGTTCTTTCAAAAAAAAAAAAATACACAAGTACGAATTATATAAAAATAAATACAAAATAAGTATCACTATATCGCATATTAGACCAGAGATACTTGTAATTGTACTTGTATTGCATTTATTGGAAAGCGATAAAATGACCTAGATAAGCAAAATTTTAGAAGTTGGTGTATCGCGTTTAGGGATGGCGATATAGTATGCATCACTTAACCTATGTGTGATACACAATAGACATGTGTATTACATATACGTTAAGCAATACACTTTGGTTTAATGAAATGGGGCATATACACATTTGTATCTAACTTATATGCGATACACATGTGTATCCCATATAGGTTAGGCAATACATAGTTGTTTAATGAAATGCCATGTATCATTATATGTATTGCTTAGGCTATATGCGATACTATCGTTTAATAAAAAATGGTCTTCTTCTTCTTCTTCATTCACACTCGCCTCACTTATGCATTCAAAAAACTGTCTTGACTTAATTTTTTTTTTAAGCTCGATTCCATTGTTTGATCTTTCTAAGCAATTGGAACTTTGAATACGATTTGTAAGGTAACGTTGCTTATTGTATTTTTTTTTCAATTTTTCATATAAATGTTCACTATTAAGGTTTGTATGCAATGTATTTGATGAAATGTCTGAATCAGTGTGTGTAACGTTTATGCTGAAATTTTCCTCTATTTCTAGAAATTGAGCTTTGAGTATCTCTCAAAAGCACTACAACAACTACACTAAAGTAATTAAACTTCCCTAATTTCATTCCTGAATACCATTGCATCTTAGATTTTGTTTAAATTTTAATGTGCGTGTTTTTTTCTTTAATGATATATTTGAAAGGCATAAGGTTATGTTTACTGTTGGGACTTCGATTGCATCCGTGGCCACAACGTGGGCTAGTAGGGCTTCTGTTTTGTGTACCTCCTTATCAGTGGGACTTTGTTTGCTGGTATGATCACCTTATACTAGAGTAATAATATAATTTAGTGCTTTAAGGGTTTCTTTATTTATTTCTCAAAATCAGAGCCCATTCACCTTTTTGTTATAATCTATGCTAAGATAATTAATCTATTTTGTTTGTCTTTACAGCCAGCATCAAGCACTCGTATAAAAGGAAAGGTGTTATTATTTGCAATTATCCATCTATTTTGTTTAGCTTAACTAAGCACTAAGGTGAGAATTAATTAAGAGGACTTTATTTTCAAATTGACTTATAATAATTGTCATGTGATGCTTGCTCTTATTGTATGTGTTGTTGTCATGTTTGGATCTTAGATTCAGCAAAGTGTTTATGATTGATTTTCTTTCCTCTATTGTTAATAATAGGTTTTATTCTAATGATCAAACCCACTAAAAATACTCTTAGGATATTACATTGGTAATAATGCCCAATTCTTATTGCTTTGTTTCTTCTACTTAGCATTGGAATTGCCATAAAGTTGCTGCTTAGTATGGGATTTTGAGTTGCTGTTTAGTTCATTAATTTTAGTCATAGTATAAAGCTATGTTTAGTCCTAGAATCTACATAAGGTCAATGTTCCATGAATTTAAGCTGCATAAGGTAAATAGTCTATGGTTATAAACACATTCCTTTGTGTCTATAGTTCATAAAGTTCCATTGATTGATGTGTCATTGGACTGCCTAAAAAATAAAGTCTGTGAACATGTGCACTCAACTAGTTTTACTCTACATATCATGAAGATTTATTAAGATTAGTATTTGATAGCAGTTAAGAATTGAATGCAATGGTTGTGAATAAAACTGAGAAAAATGGAATGGAATGGAAATTACAAAGTAATGAAATAATCATGCATATCATATATGCACTTTGATTATCTAACATTACACAACTACATGACTAATCTATCTTATGCTATTGTATGTCTAAATGAATAATAACAATAGCAGATTATGTTAGAATTTCTCTTTTGCCAACGACAAGATTTTGCAAGGTCGGGATGGACCATATAATGATAGAGGACCACTAAGGAATATGAAAGTAAGCACATATACTGATTACATTGGTCTCTTGAACATGGTATATGAAGAGTTAGGAATTGATCCTAGAGGAAGCAAAGTTGGAATGTAGCACAAGCAAGTATCGATCGATAGTCCAACTTACAAAGAAGTCATGCCAAAACATATTAGTATTGATATGGATGTTAAAGCTGTAATTGATGTTGCAAAGGCATTGGTATAGCATGTCTTCGACAACTGTATGTTGAAGTTACAAATATATCAACATGCCTGGAGCAAAATGTAGTAGATCAGCCAACTATACCAAAGTGACTAATGACACAAGTCTACAAATGTTCAAACAAATAAAGAAAGGAGCAACAGTTCAATGTCAAAAGTTGAAGAAAATGATTACATAGCAAATGATATTGAGGAAGAGATGGAGGAGGCCTTACAAGAAACCAATTCAGAATTTGAAGTAATATTTAATGAGAATCAAGATGAGGATAATCAAGACGAGGAGAATGAGATGCCATTTGAGATTGATGCATCGAGTGATAAGCACGAGTCTCTAATGAAAAATGAACTTCTTCAGGAAGACATTGTTGTAGAAAGTGCTCAAGCAGACCAACAAACTAGTGAAAGTTCATCATTCCAAGAACCTATTCCATTCTTAAGTAATATGGATGTCGGTGATGATTATGCATCTTATAAGAAAGAATTGCTTAAATTTGAAGACCTGTGTTTAGGTAATGAATTTAAGGCTGGAATAAGGTTTAAAACTAAAGCTAATTTAGTTTATATGGTGAAAATGTGGCACATAAAGAATCACTTTAACTTCGTAGTGACAAAATCAAATAGGAAGATATGGAATGTTGTTTGTGAAACCAAGATGACTTGTAATTGTGAATGGCGATTTCATGCACACAAAAAACATTAGGATATCGACTTTGTGATTACCATTGCTGATGGTCTACACACATGCACAAATAGGAGCTTCAAACAGGATCATCCATAGCTTGACCAAGCATTCATGAGCCAATGTTTCTTGAGTCAAGTGAAGAATAATCTTAATGTTAAAATCTCGACTCTTAGACGACAAATTGAAGACACGTATGGGTATGTGATCTCGACAATGAAAGTTTGAGAGGCAAAAAGGATAACACTTGAAAAAGTGTATGGAAATTGGGATGAAACTTATAATGAATTGCCAAAACTGATGGCTGCAATCAAAAGAACTTATCCACATACAGGCATTGCATGGAAAGCACAATTAAAGAAAAAGTAATAGTGATGTGGTATTTACTAGATTTTTTTAGGCATTGGGCTGTGTATAGAAGCCTTCAGACATTGCAAGCTCGTTGTCAGTGTTGATGGGACATTTTTGCATGGCAAATATCTACACAACATGCAATTAATAAACTGTGTATGTTGTGTAGATGGAGCAAATCATATCATTCTACTGGCATTTACATTGGTAGATTAGAAATCAAGTGACACATGGACATGGTTCCTAAAAAAGCTAAAAAGATGCCTTGAAGGAGTGTGCAGTGATGATCACACATTATGTCTCATATCACATTGACACGAGGTTATAGTAAAAGCATTGAAGGATGTGAATGTTGGATGACAGCCCCCATTTACACAATGGAGGATATGCACAAGACATGTTGCTAGTAATTTCAACACAAAATACAAAAATCAATATTTGAAGAAGCTAGTAACAGTAATAGGATTTCAGACATAGGAAAGAAAATATGAATTCTATATAGAGGAGATAAGGAAGAGACATAGAAAAGCTCCGAACTACTTTGAAAGCATACCACTTGAGCAGTGGACAATAGCATATGATGGGGGTTTTAGGTATGGTCAGATGACAACAACCTCAGTGAAAGTTACAACACAGTATTGAAAGGTGCAAGATCATTGCTTGTATCGGCCTTGATTTTGAAAATTTTCTACAATTGTATTGGCTATTTTGATGAAAGGCACAATGAAGAACACAGGACTATAAGCAAAGGAAAAACTTACCCTAAATGGGTTAAAACCAAGATAGAATGATGGAGAGGAGTAGCTACTCGATATAAGGTAGTTACATTTACCAGAACGATTGGCATTTTTTAGGTGCAAACAGGAGTCTCTTTTATAGATTATGGAAAAAAAGGTAGTCATTATCATATGGTGAATATTCTCAATAACACATGCAGCTATAACAAGTGGCAAACATTCAAAATACCTTGCTCCTATGCCTTTACAACCATGAAACATATGAAAATGGATCCCATGCAAAAAATTGAAAGATCGTTTTATTAGGAGAATCAACTAGCTTGCTATATAAGCATCTTCAGCCTCTAAGAGATAAGCAGACATGGATAGATGTGGAACATATGCCATGTATACATCTACACTATGAAAGTGCTAAAGAAAAAGCAAGACCAAGAATAGGCAGATTCCATAATGAAATGGACTCAAAGGAGAGACCTACAAAGAATACTTATGGAAAATGTAGAAAAAAATGACATAATAGAAGAACTTGTCCAAACAATTAGATAATAAACTAAGAATAACTAATTCGTAATGTTTTTTTTTTAGTATTTTTGTTGTGATGTAATTATATTGTATGATTGACTACTTTACATTAAGACAATTTTTGTCAAGGAAACTAACAAGTCTTTACTTTACTTTTTACAGATGGATCTAGGACCAGTTGATAGATCATTGTTGACCCAACAATAGACACATGGGTCACGGATTGTATGGGATGGAGAGGTATGAAACTACGCTAAAATATGTGTATAATTGATCTATTCATTTTGTTAGTATATTTATGATTTATTTAATTTTTGCACGAGCATAGACTCATGATATGTAGACGGGGTGAGGCATCATTGAAGAATCCAAAGGAGATGAAAGCTGCATATGATCCTTGTATAGACCCCTACCTTTAGTAAACTACATTTTCTAGTGTAGCCTATCTGCCACTTATCATGCTAGATTGGGCTTTTTACCACACTAGTAGAGAGGTGGAGACTAGAGACCCACACCTTACATATGCCACATAGAGAGGTTAAGCTGACTTTATAGGACATCGCTGTCCATTTTGGATTACCCATTGATAGCTAGGACATACAGTTGGGGATCGGCTTACCTGGTTTTTTTATACAGATATCTATATAGAGTTGCAAGGCCATGTACCAATGATATAGGAGGTGCTTGCAGACTTTTAAAGATATGGGCATGAGATAGATTCCCTCATATAGCCCCTCGTAGGACCTTCACACGTGTTCCAGATCAGGAGCGTCCTCTTGCATTTAGATGGGATGATGTTTTTGGGTTGCACAAACTTCTACACATGTACTACATCGGTACCATGAGAAGCATGATCTCCAGACCCCCTCATGGGTACGTCATACTTCTAAAATTTAATTTTCTAAAAGTTAAGTATAATATATTTTTCATATACTAAAATGATTTTGCATCTTTATATAGATATGTTGCACACCTTACACTCTAGAGATGTGCTAGATATCTGTAGAAAGGGAGGTGATATCTGGCTAGCCAGAGTGCTCTTAATTTGTTTCCATATTGTTAAGATGCACCTACCAAATAGAGTTATGAGACAATTTGGTGGGATTCAGAGTATCCCACAAGATTGTGAGACGAATCTAGACAATATACATGGTATGGACCTTAAGGGCAATCAAGGGAGGACTGAGGGATAAAGCATGCTAGGATTACCACCAGTAGGATGACAGATGACAGAGACTGATATAGCTGCAGTTATGCTCTCTGTCTAGTATTACGGCTGGTATCACAGGATCACCTGGGGATATATTAGCCGCTCAGGAGCATTATTGGCTACACTTGTAAGTTTCATATCTAAAATCAATGCTCAAATATTAATATATCATTACAACTTATTTTTATAGAAGAGATGCATGCTCTAGCAGATATGAAGATTGGTAGATTACAGGGATATGGGGGAGTCAGATTATTACACCTACATCAGCAAGAGCAAAATCAAGAGGCTGTATAGGGACAAGGGAGACGGGGAGGGAAAGTGAGAGGGATGGGAGAGGGAGGGAGAGAAGATGGCGACAGGGATGGGTACGAGTACGAGATCATGGTCAATTAATAGATGAGGATGTGGATATACCTTCACATGTTGATCTAGTTCCACATCCACATCTGCTTGTAGACGATGCTCTAGACATGCTTGTACATCCACTTGTAGAGCCTGATGTGATGATCATCAATTTGCAATTGATCAAGAGAAAGAAAAACATGCTAGAAATCTGAGGAGCTCATGTCCTAGAAGTCCGAGGAGCTCATGTCCTAGAAGATTACTGTGATTAACTTGAAGATTGATGTCCACTAATTCAAGGATGGCGCCATTCATATCTATGCTAGTGGTGTTCCTTTAATAAATGCCATTAATATATATAAAGGGGTGTTCCATTAAAAGTCAACAGCCTTTTTTTCTTTAAGGCCGGCGGTGATCTTTTCAAGGACAGCGGCTTTCCTTGTTATTTTGATTTCACTTTTTTTTAAATTTGTTTTTCCTTTCTTTGGGGAGCTATTATAAATATCACTTTTGTAATGAGAACACATGAGTTTTTCGCATATTGAAAACTTAATTGGAGTTTTTCTCTAATTTCTTTTTTCTTATCAATCTTATTAATTGTGGTGAGATTCTTCAGTTCTTATCAATCTTTTGTAATTGTGGCAAGATTCTTCAGTTCTTATCAATCTTTTGTGATCATGACGAACAACCACTTAATCTTGCTTGTGCATAATATCAAGTGAGAGAAAGTGTAGTTCGGGTTGATCTATGTGCATAATATCCATTATCAACACCTTTCATATCATTTTCTTTCATCATAAATCAATATGATAAAAAAACATCCAAAATACAAGTCTATAAGTTTATTCTAATTTGCAATTTATGGAATTCAGTGAATTTAGATACATCATCTTTTTGGTATTAGAGCACAATTACGACAGCGGGATATTTGGTAAGCATAAGATATGATCTTTTTTGTGTTATTGTGTATTGTGCAAAGATTGCAATTAGGTTTTTGTATGACTATGATTGGATATTAGTGTTTAATACTAATCTCAAGATTTGTGAATTGTGATCTTACATGGTGTTGATTATGATTATTGCATATTGGTGTGCTGACTGAAATTCTAGGGTTTTATTTGTATTTACATGTTCATTAATGAATTATCTTGATTAAAATCTTAGGTCAATGGGGATGAGAAATTGCGAAGGTTATCTTGATCAACAATTGTAAAAGTTTCAATCCATGATCAATCCGTGCTATTCACAACTGATTAATGATATAATTGAGGAGAAGGATTCCCAATCTATTGAGATAGATGATGATGATGACAATTGGAAATTAGAATGTAAAAGATGCTTAAGTTGTGGACATCTTGAATATCAATGTCCAAACAAATATGCAATAAAGCTTATTAATGGACTTCCTGTAATTATTGAGGAAGATGAAATTGAGAGAAAAGTGGAATAACATAAAACTTTTTGGTTATTCAAGAAAATGTTACTGTAGATTGTGATGTTAAAGATGAGGATGTTAATGTGGAGGAGATTGATGTTGCAAGAGATGTGCACTGTTGATTATTGATTGAAACATCTATATGTGTACCTGAGATAATACCACTTCCAATTGAGACATGAACTGTTGAGAATTTCAGGTATTTTTATATTGCTTTTCCTACAGTCCGTCCATTATATTTTGATGCAATGATGGGATTACTAAGGATTGAGGATTATTGTGATATTATTGTTCCTATGAGATCTTATGAATTGTTTATGAATATTCATTGGAGTCTTTCTGATTGTTACATATATTAGAGGAGTGTTCTCTAATTTGTGGTGATCTTGAAGAACAAATGGAGGAGTATGCAAGGCGTACACATGAGTTCAATACTATTATAGAATGTATTGATTCAGTAAAGTGGGAAAATCAACCATATCATATTCATCCTTATTAGTTGTTAATGATGGATTGTTATCATGTTGATTCAAAAACTCATAACTTTGTTGATGGTTTGAAATGTGGGCTACCTTTCTTGGGAATATTAGTGAGGGAGTATGGCTTTATTGAATTTTATAATGGAATATTTGTGGCTGAAGATAAGGTGTTTGATGTTGGTTGGTGTGGATATGTAATGACTAATATGGATTGCCATATTACATATGAAAGGCATGAACTTTGACACTGTTTCTTTAAACACAATTTCAGAGGAAACATTAGAGTTCTTAGAGTTGATGTAATAATGCTATGGGAATTATTATTCAAGAGAGGGTTCATAGATCAAGCATTGGAGAAACTTATATGTTGAGTATAGTTGGAAATTTTTATTTAATTATGTTTGAGTTTTATAGGTTTATCTTTGATATGAGTAGCTATGCTTTTTGTCAAGATTTGAGGGCAAATCTTCAATAAGCCCAGGAGGATGATGAGCATCAATTTGCAATTGATCAAGAAAAAGAAAAACATGCTAGAAATTCGAGGAGATCATGTCCTAGAAGATTGCTATGATCAACTTGAAGATTGATGTCCAGCAGTTCAAGGCCAGTGGTGCTCATATCTAGGCCGGTGGTGTTCCTTCAAGAAATGTCATTAGTATATATATAAAGGGGCATTCCATTAAAGGCTGATAGCCTTTTTTTTTTTTTTTTCCTCAAGGAAGATGGTGGTCTTTTGAAGACCAGTAGCTTTCTTAGTCGGCTTTCCTTGTTATTTCGATTCCACATTTTTTTCTATTTATTTACTTTTCCTTTCTTTGGGGAACTACTATAAATACCCTTTTTGTAATAAGAACACATGAGTTTTTAGCATATTGAAAACCTAATTAGAGTTTTTCCATAATTTCCTTTTTCTTATCAATCTTCTTGATTGTGGCGAGATTCTTCAGTTCTTATCAATCCTTTGTGATTGTGGTGAACAACCACTTAATCTTGCTTATGCGTAATATCAAGTGAGAGAGAGTGTAGTTAAGGTAGATCGCAATACGCAATATCTATTGTCAACGCCGCATATCCTTTTTTTTCATCAAAATCAATATAATAAAAGAACACCCAAAATACAAGTTTATAAGTTTGTTTTAATTTGCGATGCACAACATCTAGTGAATTTAGGCACATCAAAAAATAGATGTCTGATGTATATATATGTCATGCAATAGGTGAATCTACAGGAACATGTAAAAGTTGGGCAAAATGAAGGCGAAATGGCAAAAGTGGGATATTGCAACACATGTATCACATATGGTGCAAGTGATACAATGTCAAACATGTATCACCGCTTGGTTATTTGTTTAATATACATTAAATTACATAAAACGAAAATGGAGAAAAAAAATTATGTGAATAGTGTCCCCATGTCGCATAACCCTTATGCAATATAGGTTTTATATATGTATCACCGCTTGGTTATGTGATACCCATAATAATCAAGCGGATCGCATAATCAAGCGGCGATACATGTATAAAACCTCTATTGCATAAGGGTTATGTGACATGGGGATACTATTCATGTAATTTTTTCTCTAATTTCGTTTTATGTAATTTAATGTATATTAAACATATGATATCCTCCATCGAGCATATTGCTTTAGCTTTAATAATAGAGATATGTTGCAGTTAAAAGATAAGATATATATTGCACCATATTGGTATATCTCGTGATAGAAACGCCATATAGGATCTTTATAAGTAAAGTCCATTCTTAACTTTTACGTAAGTTATGGGCCTTCTAACATCTGTCTTTGCTATCTACTCTCGCCCTTTATTCATTAAATCAACCTTCTAACATTTGATCATGTTAGGCCATTTTCAGCTTTTTAGGGTTTTTTTTTTTGGCCTAATCAGCATTTTAGTGTTTAGTAACCTAACTTTATTTGTCCATATATGAGCCCAACTAAATCCCCATTTCATAGCTCCAAACCATCCATCTGTTAAACACAATATCTAAGGTCCCAACATTAGCAATGCATATTAGCATGATTTATGTAGGAGTAAATTGTGACTACCACTTATTATATAGTGTCGTATAGTAACTTGATATTACGAATTATATGAAAAATTTGGATATCCTGATTTCTGAACGTGATTTTGGAATAGATTTTGATAAAATTTTTTCAATTCAATTTTATTTTAGTAATTATTTTTCATATATGGGATAGACAGGTTTTTCATTCAGAATTTACATTACTTTTACTATTATAAAAAATAATAAAAAATTCTAAATATATTTTTGTATAATAATATAGAAAAGAAAAAGAAAAATTTCTAAATGATTATGAACCACTTAAGTTTTCGTGTGGTTTATATATGTTTTTACAAACATATTATGCTTGAACCAAAACAATGGAAAAGGGAAAAAGAAAATGGTTACTATATATCTATATGTAAAAGGGTTTGGATAATACATATTTTATGTATGTAGATGTTATGATGTATTGATTGCATTTTAACTCTTACTAGTCGACGACGCACGCGTTGCGTGTGCAAATTTAATTAAATCATACACATTAAATATTAGTTGTATGGGAAATATACAATTAATTAAATGTAAGACCAAAATAGAAATATGGATTGAAAAAAAAAGAACTTTATAACAAGAGTTGCAAGATATCAACAGTAGAAAATTATGTCTTCATAATTAAATCTTCTTTCATTACTCATTTTAGTTTAATAATCCAAAGCTAAAAATTGTTAAATTTTATACATCACAACCTTTTTCTCCTCGAAGTAGATGTCCATATATGTTTATTTAGGGATTGTTACACAATTCCTTACAAAGTTTTCCCTTCCTTTCTTCTGTAATTTAAGCATCTTAAGCCATCAATTGTTTTAACTTGGTTTTCTTTGCTTATACCTTTTTTCGCGTTTTAATCATATTTAAATTTGTAGTTCAATCTATATCACTTTGGCAAAACCAATACACTTAAATAATTATTTTCACTTGTTATGATGTTGAGTATTGGAAAAAAAAAAAAAAAACGCTATTACCTATTATGCAAAATTTTGATATCTTAGCTCTTCTAAACAATTACACAAAGGGTAAATATAAGCAATAAATTCATTTTTGTAGAGAATAATCTATACAACAATTAGTAAAAAGAAAAGAGGAAATTTCTCTTCGTTCCTACATCTTAATTATTGATTTAATTTTTATAAAAAAAATTTGTCTATAACCAAGAAATAAGATCAAAGTAGGAGCTCATTAACATTGAAAACCTCCATTTAATCGATATTAGAATAGATGTCTTTCTAAACTTTTTTTTACCTCTACACTTATATACCATAACATTAATATAAAAAAAATAATAATTTGGGTTTTACTTCCATAAAGCAATTGCAACCCTAAGTGGTTGGGATCTTTTGTAATAATGAATTCCATTGTTTTCTTTCTTTCTCCAAAATGATCATACTAACAAAGTTATATTTAGTAATGCATGAAAAGAGGAGACATGAACACTTATTCTCTCAATAGCAACAACAATAATGATTATAATTGTTGATTAAAAATGTTTCTTCCATTATAACTTACTTATTAGAGATTAAAGAAATAAATGAAACCAATATAAACAACTAACAACTACTCGAAAACTCAATATACCATTTTTCAAAATCAACATTTGAAAGACAAACAATAACATTTCACAAAATAATGCAAAAAAATGGTTTATTAGTCAAATTGTAAATCCAAAATAAATAAAAAAAAAACTTAATAAGAAATAGAAAGGGAAAAAAAATTAAAACTCAATAGCTTAAACATCTTTTATCCTTATATATAAAAAAGTTCTCTTTGTCATTTAGTACACTAATTCGTTCACAACCACGTGAAAAAAAATTGAAACCTCTTTTAAGAAAATAATGAAATTGAATTACCCAATAATAGTTGCATCATTTATTTTGTGAAATAAAGTATGAATAACTACTCATTTATTTATCTAATTTATTCACAATTACAACACCAAAATATCAAGCCGTTGTACAAATAAACAATAAACTTGAACACTTAAATTACAAATTTCTTATTTCCATGAAGAATGATAAAGTTCAAACTCCTATTCAAACACCTTGAAGTATCTAATAATTTTAAACTCACGAAAGAAATGATAAATAAATAAAACATTACAAAAATAAAGAATACTTTAAGTTCCTGTATGAAATATCTTTAAAAAATCATGAATGTCTAGGTTACGCTAATCCATCATCGAATGGGAGAAGGAAAAAGAAAAAAAAAGCCCTCATCTAATCAAATCAAAGCAAAGCTACTTTTTATTCTCCTCTCCTTTCTCTTTATTGCACGTTTGGTACGCAAGAATAGACCAGAATAGAATCGCGATTCCGACTTCTATTCTCTTTTCTAGTATTTGGAAGCGTTTTTTGAAGTAGGATTCGTTGGAATCGATAATTCCAGCTTTGAAGGAAAATTCGATTCCACCTTTGAAAAGGCGGAATCATGATTTCATTCCATTCTTATTAATTATATGAATGTAATTACCTTTTTATCCTATCATGTATTAATATTTTGCATTTACTACTAAGGGTATTCTCGACAATTACACTTTTAGCTACTCCATTTCATATAATCTTCCGAACATAGGAATAGATTTGTCATTCTCAAACTCATTCCATTTTAATCCATTTCATTTTAATCAAATCCATTCCATTCCAAATCATTCCTGCATACCAAGCATGACATTATATTCTAATCATCCCCCCATATACTTTCCTCCTTAAATTGCAACTCTGCTTTTCCACAGAGACAGCAGGATCATCTGTAGTAGGCATAGGCTTCCGTTATTGTAGGAAACATATTCTTGATAATGTGCAAACCAAAGATCTATTTTATATTACTAATTAATAGTCATAGAAAATTTAAAAACATTTAATTGAATTCATTTTAACCTATCATTTTATAATTATAGAATTAAATTTAAAAATATAAGAATCCCAAGAGGTAAAATTTATATGAGAAGTTTGGAAAAAAAAAATCATTTTAGCAAAAAATGTTCTATATTATTTTTCCTTTTGTTGTTAACCTTGTTATACTTTTTGTTTCTAATATCTTATAGTTAATGGATAACATTTAATGTTAAAATTTTTGTAAAAGAAATTTCAATCGCATTACATTTGGCTGGCTTCTTATGGTACCATATAGGAGATTTATGTCTTATATCACCAAATTTGAAAAACTAATGGATAATGCATATAACGAAAATAGAAGTGAGCTCTTCCAATTTAAAGTCACAAATGACTCTATGAACTTCAAAACTCATAGTTTATGAAACATTCTATTGTAGCAAAAATTTTAAGATTGTTGAACAATTACTATAATATCATGCTTGAATATCATACAAAGACTACAAAACACGTTCATACGAAAAATCCTCTTTATAGGTTTTCCTATTTATTGATTTCTATTTGTGTAAGGTTATATAAAATGAAAAAAATCATTATAATATAAGATTTGACCCTCAAGAAATTAACGGTTAATACGCCACAATTATTGATAGTATAAAATAAAAAACCTGTCTTCTTTGCACCAAAAAGAGATGCCTGCAAAAACACAATATCTTTTTAAAAAATTTTCCTCATCATTCAATATCTTACTACTATCTTTTTATACAGACTTATAAAATTATCTAAAAACCTTACATTGGAAAAAGATGAAATTCAAGATTGCAAATTTTACATATCCAGGAAGTGGAAACTACAGTTCCACTATGGAAATATACATCATAAATGTGCGTAAATAAAAATGTAGAAAGATGAACACATTTAAAAGCGTTTGGTGGAATGTGAAGAGAGAAAGAGAGAAGTAAGGAGATAAAATGGCTAAGTACTCGTAGAAAAAAATTAAAACTAGTTGCCAAAAATATTTTTTTTTATTTAAATGTTCAAATCATATGATTAGATGGAAAGAATATGAGGGAGCGGTTATTTTTTAAAAGTAAAATGGAGTAGAAGTTGTTATGATAAGAGAAAATTAAGGAAGAGGGAGGGAGGAAAATTGCTACCGGTTATTATAAAAAAGGTAGAAAAAACATAATTTTTTATAGAAATGTGAGAGAAAGAGACAGAGGAAGGAGAAAATGTGGGAGAGAAAAACTGAAAAATAATATAAAATTATAATAATATCTTTAAGGATTTTATTTATGTGGTTCATTAGTTATTTAAAGTATGGTAGATATTGTGATTCCTAGGAATAAGAGATGGAATTTAAGATTTTTTTTTTCATTAGAGACACCAAAAAGATGGTTTTGCTCTAATAATATAGATATTTAGTTTCACATATTAAAAAAGAAGTGAAGTTGGAAGAAAACAAAATGTCTTAATTAGTGTAAAATGCACTTATGTTGCATGTGAAAAAAAATAATTAAAATGGATATGTATGCCAGAAAAAATAAAAAAGTGGGAATTGTTAAAAAATGATTTTTAATCTAGAGTGTGGGAGGAGAGAAAGAGAGTAAGAGAGAGGGATAGTAACCACCATAGAATAAGAAAAAATATAAGATTTGTATTTTTTGATACTACAATCGGAATTTGATTAATAACTAGTATATATAACACAATCGAATTTCATTTATTGGTTATGCCTCCATGGTAAGTGGTAACGCCGGAAAAAAAAATAAAAAAATAAAGGCATGCTAACGGTTTGAACCGCGAAAGAAACCAGGGCTTGCCCTCGAAAAAGTACAAATCCAACCATATGTTGACCAAACCACACCATCCACTGTATAAGCGAACTCTTACAAACCGTTTGGCCAAAAAAAAAAAAAAAAAAAAAAAAAAAGCCTCTTACAAACTGAAAAATCCAGCTGGCTCCAAACTAGAAATCTCTCTCCCTCTTTCTCAGGTTTGTATTTGATAGCATATCATTAATTTGGTGACTTTTGGTTTTATCTAAATTAGTTCTTGAACTAAAACCCTTTTTGGGCTTTTCATTTCTTCATGTTTTTTTAGTTCTACGTTTTCCTTTTTTCATTGCATGGTTTAAAGTTTCTATTTCTATTTTGTTTGTCAGGTTATTTTAGCTGTTTGGTTTCTGTAGTACTAGTATTTTAGTTTATTCGGTAAAAACTTGCGAGCTTAAAGGGATTTGGGAAAACGAGTTTGGGATTGAATGAAAAAGGGTAATGGGTGTTGGAGGGATAATGTTATCTTTTGTTTTTGAGGGTGGAGTTTGGAAATTTTTCTGAAAGGAAGAATCTTGGTGAATTGCTTTGCGAAATGGAGGATGATAGATTGTTTATAGGGTCAAAGGGGATAGTGAATAAACATGATTTTGTGAGGATTATACGTCAGTGTTTGTATCCATTGGGTTTAAGGAAGCGTAGTTCTTGTATTAAGGAGGGATTGGGTAAAAAATGCAAATCGGTGGAGTGTGAAAAGCTTGAAATGCACATTCTTGATGGGAGTTGGAATTATTGTATCGATATGTTAAATGTAATTAGTGGGTTGATGGATGATACGAGGAAGCTAGCGTTGTTTCTTGTGTTCCGGTTTTGCCTTTTAGACTACGTGAGTGGGGAAGATGATAACTTAGCTATATCGGCCTTGCGTAGAGGAGCTTCAAAATTAGGAACGGATAAAGAGAAGATTCAGAACCTTGCTCATAGTATTCTTTCATCTGGGAATATGGAGTTGGGTCAATTGAGGCAGAGGTTAGCGGTGGAGATAGAAAAGTTACTTCCTCCGCCTATGGCAATGCCTGCAGGGAGATTAGAGTATCTGGTCGAAACTGTTGTGATATCCCAGATGGATTCTTGCTTGTCCCACAATTCGTCAGTCACATATGAATTGTCTCCATACGAGGACCATTGTTGCACAAGGGATCAGATCCCAACAGAGACCATCCAGGTACTTTGCACCTCATTTCATTCTTCTTCTTCTTCTTCTTTTTTCCCTATCTTTCTTTTCATGCTGCAAATGGCCTTAAAAATGCCATGTGCCCAACTGCTGCAGTTTTGTTCTTTTTAGTTTGCTCATGAGTGCTTCTCATGCAATGATAAAAAAAGCATGGAGATGTATCACATACAGAGTGCTGAAGAAATTTATGTCTTTATTACCCAATGGACTAAACAATTAGAGAATGATATAATATATTTTTCATAAGTAACTTACTTTATTATGATCAAAGGATTTTCCTTTTTTGTATATTATGGCGTAGATGAGATGATATTGTCATTGTTGCCAAATTTTGTTGAAGTCCCTGGCTTCCTTATGGTGACAATCATTTATCTAACTTTGGGTATTGCTATTATCTGATTAATTGATGGACAAATATATTGCCGTAGCAGACATATTAACTTTAGTAAATTGAGTGGGTCCATGTATTGTCAGTTTGTTGCACCAATAATTTAAAGGTTTCTGCTGGACTTATCTATTTCTGTTAATCATGCCATACTATGTATCTCATTATGTAACATGTTGCCTACTTGGGAAGCACGATAAGGACGAAAAGGACAAATTAAGAGGAATTTGAAGTTATGTTTTTTTGTTGAATAAGAAGCAGACAAATATAAAATGTAATTGATATTTATTATAAATATGAATGGAATAGGTTGTCTGCAAGTCTCTATATTAAAAATATAAGCAGAAGGGATGGACCAGTCCTAAAACCCCTGTGTCGATTTGTGAATTAATTGTAAACACTTTTAAATCATATAACTAATTAAAATTTTCAAGAAAAAACAGTTTATTTGCCATCTCCATTCATTATTACTTTTTTTTTTTTTTTTTTGTCTAATTACAACAGGAGAGGGGGATTCAAACTTCGGACCTCTCACTTAAGTGACAGGGAAGATGTCACTAAGCCATATTATGCACACAACATCTTATCTAGCTAACCCACATTGGACTAATTTCAGATGCAACTCTAGTATCTTTAAAGCCCATGTGCAACTACAAACCTGACTCATGCAACCTGCTTGAAAATGCTGCATGTGACCTAGTGTTGCTAGTGATTTCAGGTCCCTAATCAATTAGAGCCAGTCCTGCTAAAGGCAAGCACACCTTCCAAAAATCACCTGAGGTGGGAGGGGCAAAAAGTGCATGACTGAGCATAGTGAGGCACAAATATCAATAATTTTTTCATATATATTAATATATAATCATCTGTATTATATAATATATAAGGTAATAATATATATTAAATGTTTATAGGTCAATATATCATGTATAATATTTTACAATCTTGTGGATATTAATTGTTCATATAAAAGTATTGTGTGGAATTGCCAACACGTTGACATTATATCTGAAAAATTTTTTGTGTGTGTGTTTTGGTGTGTCTTGTAGCATAACATGACAACATTATACAATCTCTTCCACTAGAGGATATGTTGTTTTAATGCGATACATATGCATATACATATATAAAGTACTTTGATGAAAAAGAAACAATAACATGTTGCTATTGAAAAAGAAACAATCCATATTTTGGCATTGATGATAGTAGAAAGTGATGCATTAAAGGGAAAAAAATCCCAACTATGGAATGCCAACTCAGTCAGGTAAGTCCACGTCAGTGTGAATAATATATGGACATTCACATTTTTGAAGGGGGGAGTAAATGTTATATCCCTTTTGTAAAGTGACGTGAACAATCCATGAGCAATAATGTGATCAGTGCGTGAACGGTGTTTGTGCATGTGTTGTAATGTGTGTGTTATGATGAATAAAAGCTAGGACATGTATCAGTCATGCAAATGTCAATTGTTAGAAAAAAATTATATATGTTTCTCATGTGTAATAACAGGAGAAAAATTAGGGACTTGGTGGTAACCGCAATACTTATGTAATTATATATATGTAACCAGAAGAAGGGAATAGAGATAAGTCATATTTGTTAGAAAAATTTCAGAACTTTTGAGTTTAAGAGATCTTAGGGTTCTCTCTCTAATTGAGTTCTTAATCATGAGATCATACGGTTCTCTCTAATGAGCCCTAACAAGGAGATCATTGTGTTCTCTCTTAACAAGTCCGGAACTTATGTGTTAGATATAGATACTGTAACACCCACTCTCTAGATTTGCACAATTGCCTTGTTAAATGGCTGACAGGTAAGGTATTTAGTGCTGCTGAGGTAGATCTTTAAAATCTGCTGCCATCTGTGTGTTTTGATGGCTTACTCCTGCCTATTATGTATTGTTTTTTTTTACCTGTTATCCTAGAAAACAGAAAATCTGATCAACCTGTGCAAATTTGCAGACATTGGCATGTAAAAGGTTGTGGACCTTTAAAGTCTGCTCGCCTCATTTCTTCAAAGCAAGATGGTGCTAGTTGAATCAAACCTCTTAATTTAAATATAATCTAAACAACCTTTGATGGGGCATCCAGTGAAGAAGTTGAATGCCATAACTATGGAGAATAACCGAGAAACTAAGTTTCTGCATTTACTTTTTTTTTCATTCCATTTCTTCATGATGTTACCTATAAGAAATTTTTTAAGGATGTGGATATCTAGTGATCTTATTTGAAAGAGAGAGAGAGGTTGTTATAATAAATGACAATGAAACAAGGAATTAGTGTTTTGCGGTGGAGGATTTTGACATGAACCCTATATATGCCAAAAATGAAACTATGAAACATTCCATAAGACTGTTGTCAGAGACCACCGAGCATCTCACTCAAGGAGGTGAAGTGACTTGCTCATGATTGATAATTTTGAGGCAATGAAGAAGATGGGGCAATAAAGAAGCAGCAGTAGAATTTGTGTGAAATAAATCGAGATTTTGTTAGGGGACACTGTAGTCGGTTGTGTGGTTTATGGAATTGATTATGCTGACTGGTTTAGTGTAAGATATAAGTCATGTGTGTCATGCGTGAAGATTGTACAAAATGGCATAACAGACTGGAAATCTTATTGAGCTAGCTATTGTACCAACTGAGAAGTTCAGAAAGATTTCAAGTGTGGTAGCGCTTTTAGAAGGTTAGTAGAAGTAACTGCTTTTATCTTGTTTCTAAACATATTTTTTGATTAGCAATGAAATTGAATATGGAAAACAAAGGTAAATGTTAAAAGTTGAAATAATTTTCTAGAAGGGGATTTCCATTTGCTGCTTCTCCTAGGCCATCTAATGATTATGATGAAGTGGTAACTGGTAAATTGTAGAGCTTTAACTCCATTCGTATCTCCAATTTCAAGTATCGTCTTTGTGGACAACAAAGGAAAAATTTCTCACTTTCCACCTTATCCTAAGCAATCTGCAATAAGAGTTTTACTACATATGGTTTCCTTGCCCATCCTTTCTTCTTTCCCTTCAAAGAATTTAGAGCATTTAGAAACAGTTTTGGTTTTCTTGCTGCAGATATGAAGAGCTTGCTGACTGAACTGAGGACAGCTTTGTCAAGCTTTTTATTAATCCTTTCTTTTCCTTTTTTGGATAGGATATGAGAACCTAAATGCACTTGCCTTGAGCCTGAAGATGTTATGCACTTCTTTACCCAAAAACATGTTATGCACTTCTTTCCTTATTTTGTGCCCATATTTTGTGATTTTGGATGCCAAAAATGTCATGAAACAGTAATAAAGACATTGATGTATCCATACAAATTTTTGAAAAGCACCTCTTCGATCGTATATAATAAAGTGTATATTTAACATTATTCCAAAATCTATGATTCTAAGATTTCACATCTAGTGCTTGTACTGTATTTAACTTGGTGCCATAAAGTGCCAAGTTCAAGTACTTGCTTAATTTGACTTCCTCTTTAACTAGGCACCAAATTTGAGCTAGATCATTATTTAACTTGGTAACAAGAATGAGGTACTGAGTTTAAGTCCTGTAAAGAAGTTTCATTCAATGGCCCGAACCAAGTCTTAACCCATGGATAATGGGAGTGTCAATGTATAAATACGAAACTACACCTTTATATAATTCCTTTTAGATGGTTGTGCTTCAATGTAATTTTATCTTTTCCCTTTTCACCTTTTCCAGCTGTTTCCCTGCTCAAGCTAGTATCTTATGTGGAATATGCTTTTAATTCATTGCAGATCTTGACTGACCATAGTAATGAAGTTTGGTTCGTGCAATTCTCACATAATGGAGAATACTTAGCATCCTCATCAAGAGACTGTACAGCTATTATTTGGAAGGTATTCTCAATCTTTCGCCTTTAGGCAACATGTTACCTTCTCCCTTACATTCACACGTTTTATGATCCGAAGGAAGACATATGACACTCTGGATAGATGGGAACTGCAAATTGATGGATTTAGTTTCCTTCATTCTGCAAATGCATGCTGTTAATCCCATCTTAAAGTATTGAGGGTTTATTTATTTATTTAATCTCTTAAGGAAGAATAGTGATGGCTTGCTAATACACAGATTTTGGAAGTATATTGTATGTGTCTGGTGAAGTCAAAATGAAGTATGATATTTCAATTGAGGCGCAAATGAAATAATGTATGTGGAGGATGCTTTTTAATTGAAAATAATCTCAAATGTACATGGTATGTTAGTTTGTTTGCATTAGAGGCTTGTTGGGTGTCTTTTGATCTTGTTCACTACGTTTTGACTTTTCTTAGAAAGAAATATATTTTAGGAGGTGTGTTGATTTTGTGGAAAAATGTTTTTTATACTTTAGAAGCATTTGCTATAATTATAGGTTTAGAATTGTCAAATATTGTTTTAGGAATCTCAAAAGTTGAGGTTGCCAAGGGTTTTTTTTGTGACAAGTGGTTGTGAAGGTGGTTATTAATCACAAAAAATGTTAATGGAAAATAGAGAAAATGATTTTTGTTTTGAGAATGAAGACATCATTTTCTTATTTTCATTAGCACCTTGTAAAAGTAGAAAATCATGATTCTCATTTTCATTAGCGCCTTTTGTTATTGTTAATTTCTGATAGGGTTGTAAACGAGTTAAGTTGCTTGTAAATTAGTTGAGTTCGGTTTCACTTGAGCTCAAAGTGAACTCGTTTAGTTAAATGACCCACACTTGAGATTTTTATAGGTTTGTGAATAGGCTTGCCAGCCGGTTTATTCATATTAAAAATTATTATATATTATAATTATAATATTATTGTAATATATATGATACATATGATTCACTATAGTCATATTTTTGATATAAATATAATTATAATATATTATAATTAAATTACTATTATCAAATATTGGATTGGGATACCACACTTAAATCAGTGCCCAAAGGCTGAGAATGGTATGGTCTCAAACTTTTGCTTGGTGCTTGCTTTTGTATCACCTCCTACCTCTTTATTGCCTTCAATTTGACAATGTGGACAACTGCTAGATACACACCACCCATGTTTTCTTTAGCAATTGGAGTGGCTTTAATTATAAATTTAAATAATATGCATTGCAATAACTGGACGTGTAATGGTTTAATGGCTTCAATAAGTATTTGAAAAACAACATAATAGGTATTTAAAAGAAGTGAATGGCCATTGTTTCTTTATTTTTTCCATGCAGGAATCCAAACTTAATTTTTTCCTTGTGCACGTGCAACATGGCAACATGCAAGTCCTACATTGCTTACTTCTCATTACCATCTTACATTCTCAACTATATAAGGGTGAAATGAGCTCATTGTCCTAAACAAAATTCCCACTCACATATTTCCAAACATTAGGAAGGAATAAGTGTGAAATGGGGTTCCATGCAATGGCACATGTGCTTGCTTTGATAGTCTAAATTTATTTTATTTTTGGCTTGTTTGTGTGAGCTTGTTAGGCTAAGTAGATGAGCCGAGCTTCAGTTTCATTATTGAGATGAATTGACAAGCTGAGCTTGTATTTCCTAAGCTTGGAATAGGCTCGACTCGGCTCAGTTCGTGCTTGATAATATTTTAAATGAACTAAGCCCAAGTCTTTTAGAACCTAGCTCAGTTCATGTCGATATGGTGGTTGGTTACTATCGTCGTTTTTCCCCATTGCTTACTGCTATGAGATTACTATCATAGTATTTAACAATTGGAAAGTTTTGTTTGTACTGAGAGAAAATATTCTCCATGAAACAAAGACACCCTTACATTACCTATTGAAAATGAACTTATAAATTGGACTAATTGAGGCAAGTGCTCCTTTTATGCAACAGTAGCATAAGTGGTTGTGCTTGTTAGTAGTTATGAACTATAATGTAAATGGATGATTCACTACTAAATAATAACAGTAGAAAAACCATTCTTTTATGTGACCAGTGATAAAGGCTCTTGATTCTTGTGGCACAATCACATAGACTGTCTAGACTGGGCAAGAATGAAGCATTTGTATGCCATTTAATTGAGTGGGGCACTTGAACAAGATAAGTGATAGTGATGTAGATTGGAAAGCCTAAGTAACTTTTCCCTGAGGTGTTTGCTACATTCCTCACGTCCTAGACTATGTTACTTATCTGGCCCCAAAAGGAGAGTTAAAAAAAGAAAAAAAATGAAGATGATGGCTATTGGAGAGTATACAAACAGTTCAAGCAACATGCCTATGATCTATTAATTTTCTTTCTTCTTGGCACGTAAGGTTTTTGTTGGTGTTCTCAGCAACTTGTTTGTTTATCTATTTTTTTCTGCATATAAGGTCTGAAAAAACATTGGTCAAACGCCTTGCTTATGGAAGTTGCCATGGAGTTGTTCCACTCATAGAATTAGAAATTTTATTTCAAGAGGGTCATAGAATTAGAAATTTTATTTCAAGAGGGCATTAATTGTAGCAATCATATACAAAATAATTACCCATGATAATCTCACACAACATGGTGGAAGAATTAAGAGGCTACATTAGATGCTTGTGTAAGGGCAACTATAGATACAAATTACAGAGTCTTTATGGAATTATTTAATCTTTGTCAGCCACATCTGTGGTAATCTGCTTGAAGCAAGTGCTTGCTTTACTTTTCTCTTTGTTAAGCATTGCAAAATGCTATTTTAGAGTTTCACGTAACAGAGAACTTGCTCATCACGATCCTCTCAATCAAAGGCACAATTACTCATCAAAAACACAAATATATGGAAATTTGTTTACAAGACAACTCATTAAGATGATTTAAGACAGCTCAAACATTTCGCGACCATAATTCTGATTCTTTATCATAAAACTCCAAGAAAATTACCACACAGATGCATAACTTAACATTGATTTGTGATTTTGATGAACTAACCTAAAATGACAATTTTTGTTTAGCAAAGCAATTGAAGATAGGTTGTACTTGTCTTGGGAAAACTAGGTGGTTCCCATTGACTGCTTCTTGCCACCGTTCCAAAATTATCTTAAAAATATCAATGGGTAAAATTATCTTATGGCAGCAAACTGGAAACTACTGATATTACTATATCCATCTGAATGTCGTCAAGCTTGGAAATTGGTCTTCAATTTAGAAGTAGAATATCAAAGTGAGCATTTATCTTTATCAGGATAATCAATCAACATCAAGAAAGAGATGGTTGGCGGGCATTATTGAAATGGAATGTGGCTTCTTTTCCAGGTGCTGGAAAATGATACCGTTACATTGAAGCACACATTACAAGGCCATCGGAATCCTGTACACACTGTTGCATGGAGCCCTGATGATACAAAGTTGCTTACATGTGGAGAGGGGGAGGTTGTCAGGTTGTGGGATGTGGAAACAGGTACATGCAAGCATACATTTGGAGATAAAGGCTTCATTGCCAGCTCATGTGCTTGGTTTCCAGACTCAAAGCAACTTATATGTAGCAGTTTATGTTCTGCAAAGAGCATCTGTATGTGGGACTGTGATGGAAATGAGATCAGTGCATGGATAGGCATGAGTATGGGCAATAGTAGGTTCCTTGCTGTTACACCAAATGGAGAGAATCTTATCAGCTTTGACATGGCTAGATATGTCCGGATATTAAATTTGGCTACCAATGTTGAGAGAACCATAGTGGAGGATGATACGATCAATTCTCTTTCTATTTCAGGAGATGGTAAGTTCTTCATTGTCAACGTATATAACATTGAAGAGATTCACATGTGGGATGTTGCTGGTGAGTTCACACGACCACTGAGGTACACTGGACACTGGCTGTGCAAGTACATTATAAGATCCTGCTTTGGTGGTATGAATAGCAGATATATCGCCAGTGGAAGTGAAGATTCACAGGTAGGCCTCTATACTTTGAGGATTGTTTTTAACTAATGTCCTCTGAAAAAAAGGTTAAAATGCAAATACCCGCTATTATTTGCTTTTGTTTGTTTAATTCTTATCTTTGAAATAATTGTGTAGACTTCCAATTTGTTGAAAACATGCATTTAAACTCTTTTTTACTATTTTTTGGTTGAAGAAAATAGTAAAAATATACTAACAAACAATTGAATGCAACCAAGGGAAAAATGGGCGTGCACGAATCCAAATGCATTTTTTTCAAATTTTTGGGTATCTAATGCTTAATTTCAAAGATAGATAAGTGCATGTAAAACAAATATGAGGGGTGTATTTTCAACTTACCCAAAAAAGAGCTTAGTCATGGAGATGATTTCCATTGATGCACATTTTAGTAAGATTCTGGACAATCATGGAGTTTGTAGGATATATATGTGAAGGATTGCAATTAATGACAAAAGAAGTCATATAGATTAGTTGTTATTATATTTTGCTACATGTTTGTTGTTGATTTATGGCAGCATACACTGTCGAGCCAGGAAAATGATCAGGATTGAGGGAGAATAACTTCCTTTCTAGAGATAGAAGACTTATGTTTTCCTGATATATTTCAATTCTGAATTCAGGGACCCATTAGCATATTATAATTTGGTGGGTTCAACCCTAAACTTCTGCATATCTGGGCAGGTGTACATATGGAATATAAAGAAGACACTACCAATTGTGGTCTTGTCTGGCCATAAAAAGTCAGTGAACGCTGTCAGCTGGAATCCTAGGAGGCATCAGATGCTGGCTTCTGCAAGTGATGATCATACTATCCGTGTATGGGCTCCTTGTGTTGGCAAAAGATAACCTTCAAACTCCATTGTACATAGCTTTTCCCTTTCTAGCAAATTTAGTCCATTTTTCTTGTGTGATATCAGGAATGCCTTGTTTCTGGCATGTTGGGAACCAGTAAACTATTAGAAGTCAATTAGAATGTTGACGGGTTTTTTTTCTTGCTCTGGGCATATAAGATCTTTCATGTTCTTTTTGAAGACTAGATGTTTTCTCCATAAGTGCATATGCCAGACCTTCATTTAACTGTTGAGAATTAGGTTCAGAAAATCTGAACCCCTTTTAAAATAATAAGGGTTAATAATGAAAATGGTACTTGAACTTTTGTAAAAAGAACAATTTGGTATCAAAAGTTTGGTTTTGAATAATTTGGTATTTAAACAAAGTTTTTGTTGATTTTTGTCATGTCTGAAGCAAATGAAATGAGTATGAAAAAAGTTTTCAAAAGTTTGTTTATGTTTCAAAATTGTTAAAGTCAAAATTCAGGTATGAAAAAAATCAAGAAAAATTTTGTTTAGGTACCAAATTATTGAAAACCAAATTTCAGGTACCTAATTGTTATTTTTGTGAAAGTTTTGAATTTAGATACCATTTTTGTCACTATCACAAATAATAATAATAATAAGTTGGAGAAAAGAACAAGAGAAGATGGATGGCAGGAGTTGCTTTCCTTCGCTTTTTGGGATTGCATTTTACTGTATATATTCATGTCCGTGCTAAGCCAATTGATCTCTGGGACTAACAGATGGGGAAGAAAAAAATGAAAAAAATGATGTACCTCTCATCGAGAGAATTATTTGCTGCTTTTTTCGTTTTTCCTACTAATCGTAGTACGAGATAGTTGTTTTGATCACTTAAATTTTGTCATACCTAATCTGTTTTATCCGCGGAGTAGCAAATATAAGACTTGCATCAAGTCTTGATGATCTCACAAAGAGGTCTATCATTTCTGCATCAGACGCACTGGCCTGTGTTGTCCATTTGATTCAAGATCCCCAAATACATCGCTGGGTCAACTTGGCCTCGACCCACCGGTTCATGGGTTGGGGTTACATTAACTTAAACCGGTCCAGTTTGATACGGGTTGTGCTGGGCCGGGTCAACCTAGGGGGTTACAACTCATTGACCAATGAAATTATTTTAATTTTAATTTTTTAAATTCTGGTCAACGTGTTTTTTCCCATATTCAAAGTTCTGACTTGTTTGATCTTGTGTTGATGGGTTGATGAGGTTGACCTGTCTATAAGTTGCTGGGTTAACCAACGGGTCATGACCTGCATGGTTGGCTTAGGCTGACAGGTTTGACTTGTGGCTGTTCAGGGCGTGTCACAAGTTAAACCCAGCTCGTCCCTATGTCTATCTTTACCTTTATATATTTTCTACATGAAGGTCGTTCTCCTTTCTACTCTTTATAGTTTCCACCCTAGTAATTGTTGCTGTGCACAAATATATCTAATCAAAATGTGCAAATTGTATAAAGGATCTCCGATTTTTCTTGAGTATCCGTTTCCCAATAACAAAGCATCTTCAAAAAATTATAATAAAAGGTTACAAAATGAACTTCCTTCATAGTTAAGTGTGCCAGCAACATGAAAAGCATGAACAATAAAGCGACAGTAGGAGGGCTAGTGGTTTCAGCTTTGTATTGTGGCAAGGGTTAATAATATTGACGAACTGGACTGAAAATGACATCTAATTATCAGTGATCCGGCCGGTGTCGTTGGCTTGACCAATCAAATAATGTACACCTTCAGTTGGTATATTTTGCTCTTACTCTTCAAGCTGGGTAAATTGTCTTCTTCTAAAATGGATTTGTCACGTGCTAACACTACTCTTGATCGCATTTGAGGTTTTAAAGCGTTTTGCTGGGTTTTCTTTAATAGTTTATTATCATTAAAATCTTATAGTTTTCAAATATCATATCAATAATTTTTAAAATTTACAAATATCAATGACTTTTATTTGTTGGTAATGACACAGTTATAGTAATGCTTAGCCACTAGTGACTGACTGTAATTGGCAGCCACTGCTTTTGCCTCCGACCATTAGTTTCTGTGGAAAAGCACTAGTGACCACCACAATTTAGACACTAATACCTCTTTTAGGGATTTTTGTTTGAAATATGGTCTGAGCTTCAGTGATTTTGGATTAGGGTTTTTAACTGAAATATTATTATTATTATTTTTTTTGTGTGTAAGGTAAAATGTGTGTGTGAGAGAGAGAGAGAGAGAGAGAGCAAGTGACAATGAGCCTGTGCGTTTCTTTTGAATCATCGTAAAGTGATGTGATTGAGCAAACTCCCATTTAGAAGAGTAGGACTGTAGGAGTAAGATTAACGAAAGATAGCCATTTAAAGCCAGTGCTTGATTGAGAGACTTAATTTTTTTTTTGAATGATGAGTTATTTAGGAATTTATGATAATTTGATTGATTCTTAAGGAATGAGAATGAATGAGGAGTAATTTGCGTGCTGGACTAATTGATAATGATGGAAAATCATCCAAAAAAGAATGTAAAATAAGTGAAAGATGGAGACAGATTTGCGCCTAGACTAAGGAAAAGATGAACAAAACTTAATGCAAAGAATGGAATGGATTGATATAGAATGCAACAAATAAATTAGAACGGAATGAGTTATGGGATAACAAATCCATTCTTATGTTTGGAAGCATTCATTGAATTAAATGGAGTAAGTAGAAAGTATATTTGATAAAAATGTTCTTAACTGTAAATACATTCCTATCAAGTTAGAAAGGAAGTGCAATATAGGAATCAAATTCCCATTAAAGTTGGAATCTAGATTATAAGAAATCGTGATTCCAGCTTTTAAAAAACACAAGAAAAGGAGTGAAACTAAAAATTGCAATTTCATTCCATGTGTATTAAATATAATTCCTCCCAAAGGTAAGTGGCTGTTGATTGTTGTGCCAATCATAGATGCCATTGTTTCCAAGTAAATAACACAGCGGGGCCTGCAGATATTGAACTCTGATTCGAGCAGGGGCCCCGGGCGTGTCATTCGTTCTAAAATGCTGAACCTAGTCATAACATGCAACAAAAATCTGTTAAGATGATCGCATTTGATAGAATTCTATTGGAGAAACTTTTACTTGCAGGGGCACGTTTAGATCCTCCATCCGTGGAAACACAGGGTTAATTCGGCCAAAAAGTTACCATACTAACTAGATCGCATGAGTAAATCATATCTGAGAAAATTTTCCTGAAGACACTTGAATCCCATCAAAGCGATGCATGCAATTAGATTGCTGTAAACAAGGTCACTGGACCTCTGTTTGATCCAAAACCCTCTTCCTCATTATGTTCCTTTCTTTACTTGCTTTTCATTTTATGATTCTTATTTTGGTCTTTTATCATTTTAAATTTACTACTTTGATTGATTGAATAAACCAAACCTAATCAAGCTTAACAGACATTGCGATGCTGAGTCTAGACCCTTGAAAAATTGGTTCAATTTTCTCCAAAACCTTTTTCATTATTATTTTTTCCCACTTTCTTTTTAATCCATTTCTTTTAGTGCTTTTAATTTTATGATCTTTTTTTTTCTTTTATCATTTTTAACTTTCGGGACTTTTATCATAATTAATAATAAACAGTAAGAAAATGAATTCTACTCGACGAAATACAAATAATTCTCGAACCAATTTTATTTATTTATGCTTCTATCTTTATGGGATTCATAAATGGAACATTTCAAATGTCCAGGACTATGTAATTTATGTTGGTAATCCATCAAAAATTGATATTTTTGTTTGGATTATTAGATTTTTATCTATATCGTTTTTATATTTGATCTATATTTATAACATATCTATATTATATATGTATCATATTTGCATTATATCTGTTTGGTTGATTTATGAGTAAAACTGTCGGTTTTTCATTGGTATATGTTTTTTTGACAAACAACTATTTGAAAACGATGAAAATATGATCAAACAAATAGTAGTGATTGCTAATGGCATTATAGCCTAGTGGATCTTTCTAGTTTCTCAAATGAGAGGTTCTAGGTTTAAATCCCTCCTATTATTATAATGATAAAAAAAAAAAAAAGATTAGTGATTAGGTGTAAAAAAAGTTCTTAAAAAATCATCCACGAAGGAGCGAAGTGCATCAAGTAGTTGCTTTTTGAGTAGTTTTTGTATGTCGGACGCATTCCACTTTCTAGCGAAAATTCCGTATCTTCCTTCTGTCTTGATTTCTCATGCAAATCATACCAACATGTGCCTGCTTATTTCGGTTGGATTAGACAGAGCATTGAACCTCCCAAATCAACGCTAACCACCTTGAAAAAAAAGAAAAAAAATTATACACTGCTGTCAAAATCACTAGACAAATTACCTATGATTATATTATATATATATATATATATATTAAAATGGATCCACAATTGTTTAAATACAAATTTTACGTAAAATTATAAATTTAGATCAATGGTTTTTCATTTTTACGATTTTAATGATTTTATATAATTTTATACGATTTTATTAATTCTATACATTGCACTAAATAGTACAATCATGATTTTGACAATTATAAATATTCGTTATGTGTAACGTGTATAATGTATAAGTATTGGATATATGTATCAGACCTGCTAATTAAATGCAACCTAAAATGCTTATAAACAAGTCTAAAAAGAATTTACTTGTTTATTAATCATGTCAAGTTTTATTTACACCAACCCGTTTATAGTTATCCTGCATTGTATCTGGACTAATGAGTCGAATGCTGAATCATCAGTTCTACCTCCGGATCATAAGGATAGATTTTGTATGTCTGTTTCAAATAATGCATGCAAAGTCAAAAGTATCATTATTTTGCCTCGAGCAACTCCGCCTGTATCAACGCGATCCTAATTCCTAATCAGCCACGCCTAAAACGAGGAAGAAAGCATTGACATAAAGTGTCTTTCCGACTACGTCGTCCTTTAAGATGGGGCACTCGTGTTGAGAGCAGCTGTCCACAGTGGGGTCGTGATATTTTGACATGATTAACACAAGGTCACTTCCAAATCTAAGATTGGAAATAAGGTACTACTAATGAGTGTCCTTAGGAGAATTAATGATTAAAAAAAAAGTTGGGACGTTTTTAGAGAGGATAAAATAATATTTTGTATTGGAATTTCATTTAATTTATAATTATTTATTTAAAATTTAAAGGTATCAATTTATTATTTACAATTTTTTTAGAATATTTATACTACTTGAACAAACTTTTCTAATTAGTTAAATATAAAAACAAGTAAAATTCAGGTATTATTAATTATAAGGAGGAGTTAAAATTCAAGTAGTTGATTGTAGAAGTAGGTAATTCCCATATATCATATGTGATGTTTATCCATTTTGAAGATGATTATATATTATAAGTAGGAAAAATGACATGGAAACTGTAAAAATTTTCCTCAATCCACTCTTACTAAGTACCAGCATGAAAGCAGTTGTTAAATATATTCTTTTTAAAATGATGGTGCCAGTACTTTGACGCATCAGTACTCTTTAATTACCATATTTTAATTTTAACTCGTGACGACGACTGCTTTATTACAGCTAGAAATATTTTAATCATCAGCTTCAAGTGCTTCTAGGCCACTAGCATGGGTAGTACAGGTTGTTATTAAGGTAATTCCATGCTGCTTGCTTTTTTCCTAAATGGACTCAACTTACCATAAGTACATGAAAGCTTGTTTTACATAAATCATATGCATGAGTCATACATTTTATAATGCTCAAGTTTTCTAGGTCACTTAGTACTTTAGAAATATGGGATCAATCACTATAAAAATATTTAGTAAATATTGGTCTGTTTGCATTGATTGTTTTTCATCTGTATTTATATCTTTTTCAAAATGATATGTATAAATATGTTCGATTTATATTTATATTTTATCTATATTTGATCTATTTTATCTTTTAATAAGAACTGTAAATTTTTTTTATATGTATCTAATTCTTTATAAATAATTTATTAAAAAATTAAAAAAATATCTGTATATGTAATCTATCAACAAATGAAACAGATGTTGCCTTTTTGTATTTAGTATAGGACAAGGATAACATCACATATGAGGGGGGAAAAACAATGAAAGAGAAAGAAGAACAATAACAATATAGTACAAGGTTTTTGTGCACCAACACTAAAATATTGCTATTTGATTTAGTTCCCTTGGCGCATTGTGTGACTTGAATTCTTGAATATCTAGGAGTTTTCCCCTGCATGCAAATAAAACATTAGCAGAGTAATTATGGCAATCTTTATCTGAAGCACCATTGATACTGTTATCGAGGAGTGCATTTAAATATCCACATTTTTCTACTTCCATTTTATAAAAGGATATGACCTAGATGAAAGTGTTGAATATTATTTGTTCTACACAAGGTCTACATCATAATTGCAACTTTTACAATTGGATTTATTTGAACTTAATTTTCCATACCATCATCATTTTATTGTTGCCACTATACCACCACTAACACTCCACATTTTTAACATTGAAATTCTTTTTTCTTTGTTTGTTCTTATCAATCCTATTCTTCTTAATGTCCAATTTCCTACCCTATATAATATTCTTGGGTTTAACAAATCTATGCTTCTATTATTATAGATTTCTATATCTCTATCTATATGTACTAATTTTTTTTTTTCTAATTGTTGGATATGTCCATCTACACCTCTTCTTCCACTAACTATTCTTCCTAGTATTCCCTTATCTGTTCTTGTATTTTCTCTTTTGTTCCATCTCTCAATCTCCTACCTATGCCATTGAAGGGTGTAGTCGTTTCTGTCCTAGTTTGTGACATTTTTATCTTGTTGTGTTTTGTCATGTTTCTCAGTTGGTTTATAAGCTCCAAAAGTAAAACTTCCTTTTTCTTTATCTATGATTTTTAATCCTTGTAATTGTTCTACAATGCTTTCTTGTCCTATCACACCTTGTTCCTCTTTTTGCTTTTGTCTTGTTATGTTTTATGAAATACCCCAAACCCTCACCTAATTAAATTAGAAATGATTTAATTAAATAACATAATAGATAGTTAATTGTGAATATCGTTTAGATGGTTTAAATGAATAAAGGAATAAATAATAGAACATGATTAGATAATTTGTATAATTAAATTAGTAAATAGGTTAAATTGCGATTTAAGATTTTAAATATTCTTTTCAAAATATCTATTTTCTTTAGTGAATAACTTTATAAATAAAATTATTCAATTTCTTTTAATCATCAATTTAAAATGCTTTTTGTTATAATTTCAAATCTTTAAACCCTTAGACAAACAATTGGAATGCTTGATAAATTCATTTTAAAGCCCTTAAGCTTTAGTTAACTTTCATTTTCTAAAATCCTTGTAATTTTTAAATCAATTATTTATTTTAAAATATTATTTTTAAACCTGAACTCAAAATAAATGTCAGATTTTTATAAATTAAACTTTTGAATTGTGTTTTTATATCAAGTCATAAATTTCTAATATATATGTTCCTAACTTATTTTCTAATTATTTACATTTTTAAAAATAATTATCAGAAAAATTTGAACCTAATGCTCTATTCTAAAAATATCTTTATTTTCCCTTATCCTTATCTTTTTCTTTGCTTTTTTTTTTTTCATTTTCTACCTTATCTTTTCCTTTCCTGCTTTTTTTCTTCCTTTTCCTTATTCTTCTTCTCTCTTTTCTTTCTTCCAAAAATTCCTCAAAATCTCTATTTCAATAAGGTTAGAGAAGAAATCAATGTTAGAAAAGAAGATAAAAAGTGGGAATCAAACCTCAGGTAGCTTCACCAGCTAGAGAAAGGAAGAATAGAAAAGAAGCTCAAGCAGGTAAAATTTGCCAAACATGTAAGTAATGCTGATTTATTGATTGTTTTTGCATGTATTTGATGAGTTGATGTTAGTTATAAGTAGAGTGTAAGAAGGAACTTGTAAGTTTTGCAATATGTGAAGTTATAAGTAAAAACACAAGTGGGATCATGTTTGTTAGAACTAAGATTAAAATGACATATGAAACGAAAACATGTATATAGGTGTTATATATGATAATTCTAAATTTGTATGATGAATATAGGATGTTAGAAGTTGCAAAATGATGCAAAAAAAGTAAGAAATAGGTTGTGTTTTCAAGATGTAAAAGCAGAGCAAAGAGCATGGGGGAAATATGAAGAACCAAATTCAGTTGTACTTCTCACTTTTTCTTGAAAATTTTTGAAGTTTACTCATAAAAAAAGAAACAAAGCTGGAATACGGTCTCATGTATCACATCGTACTTCTCTCTAATTCATTTTAACAAAAACAATTTCAAGTCCTAAAATAGCACGGCTAAAACACAGGATAATCTATCTCCCCTGTTCCTCTCTGTTTCTCGTGTGTTTCATATGATAAGAGAAAACACAGCTAGATGTATCTAACCGTGCTTCTCTCTGACCCATGATCACCTTGCATATTAATGAAACACGGGTACATCTAATTTGCTTTTGGTCGTGTTTCTTATTTGTTTTTGAATTAAAGTGAAACACGACTAAAACACGGCTCATTATATTCTACTGTGTTTCTTTGTGATCTTTGAAAATTAAAATGTTAAGTGAAACATGATAGGAACATGATTAGTGATATCATGCCGTGCTTCTCGATGGTTTTCGAACTAAACGAAACACAACGGAAGGACAGCATGATGTATTTAACCGTGCTTCTTCTTATGCATATAGATGGGGTGAAACATAGCCCTATACCTACCTGTGTTCTTCTCAAAAATGTGAACTGAATAAAAATAAAATAAAAATGAAAAAATGATAAGTGATAATTAATATATTATATTGATTAAAGGATATAATTAAGAAAGAATTAAGTGAATTGGTGGGTTTAGTAGTTAATTTGAGTTAACAAAAAAGTTAAGTATAACACGAACTTAGTTAATCAACCTAGGATCAATTTGGCTTAATGAATATAAATGGACTAAAATGAAGTAGATTGATTAAAATCCTAATAAATATATGATAATGACTTAGGGAGTTAGTTGAATTTGACTTAGTAATTCAATTAAATGACTAAGCTTAATAAACTTGGTTAAGACTAAGTTAATATAGGTTTTGAAAATTATGATTGATTTAGATTAGTATGTTAGGTTAAACCTTAAATAATAAGAAGTACGTAATTTCTAAAATATGTTAGACTAAAGCTAGGTTAAATTAAAGATAATTTGACAAAGAATGGAGAGCTATCTGTATCTTGATGGGACGATCTTCACAACCATGGTAAAATGTTTAATATGAAATTTGATGTAAGTTAATAAATAATTGAATTGTTTATATGATCTAATCTTTGAAAATGTTTGAGTCTGGCTTCCATTTCTTCTAGACTGTCTTTTGATCCCCATCATTTTAGATAAGGTACGCAGTAACGTGCTTGTTGTTTGCTAGGATAGACATATTAAAAGGAAATAAAACTTAAAAACGACCTAATAATTGAGTGTTGCTTGTGCTTGTGTCGTTGAATTTGGACCAGAAAGCAACAACCTTGTCCAAAGCTAGGCACGATAGTTTAGTTCTTAGACCACTTCCGTCATGATGCAATGACATTTATAAGTGGTTCGGCGAGTAGCTGATGGGGCAAACAATATCGGAATAACGTTTACTTAGGCGTAGGGTGAAGTAACATGTCTTAGTTTACGTTTATTGGCACGGTTGAACTAACTGATGTTATGGACTGAGATGAGTAGAGATGCGTAACGGTTGTGAACCTTAAATGACGCTATTTTCCTTTTCAGCTAGATATAGGGGCTATAGGTATTCGGGCTGCCTATATCAACCTCCTGAGCAGTTGTTATTACTTAGGACCTCTAGGTTCCTCGGATTGTTCTAGAGTATGAGTGCTTCAATGTTGTTTATTTCACTTTAATTTAAAGATAATGAATTGTTGTTATTGCATTGCACTAGTTTAGACATGTGTGACATCTCATATGTGTTTGTGTGTATAGTTGTACTGGGTTTCGGCTCATTATTCTTTCTTTCTACGTGATGATGATATGATGATGGTGATGATGATGATAATTATGTTTGTCTTAGATATGGGCTATTTTGGAGGTTTGAGTGTCGAAACGAAGAGAAGTATGGCCATTAGATTACTTGTATTTGTTTTATTTTGAAAGAACATGATTAATCTTTTAAAATTTATATTTTTTGTAAAGGGTTGGTTATGAAACACGTGTTTTGTAATTCAATCTTTAAAACTTTGTTTACCATCATGAATAGGTATTTTGATAAAATACTTCATGGTATAGTTTTGTTTTTGAGGAAGTTGGTATACTTTTATATGACCAAAAGCTAGAAATATTTTTATAAAGTTGATTTACTATTATAAATCTAGTTGTCTTTAGAATCTAACTTAATGATATTGGAATTTAAAATCGGTTAGCAACATTGGATATAAACAACATTTTTAAAGGAAGACTGTGCATGTAATACTTAGAGTATTATACGTAGTTGGGAAATAGACTTGCCTGGAATTTTTAGATGTAGGGTATGTCGGGTCTTTATATTTAATACCATTACCTTCATTGGCTTCTTCCAAGCATATAACCATTGTAATGATAGTGGCATGCATCTTTTTTTTTGTTTTTGTTTTTGTAATTAGCCTTTTAATTGTGTTGGTGATGATGATAATGACTAGTGAAGTGAAAGTGGTTGATGATGGTGTAACATGGTGGTCATACTAGTAGTATAACAATAGAGTGGTCGGTGATAGTGAAGTTGTAGTGATAATGGCGATGATGTGGCTTAATGATAATGGTGGTATATGAGACTTTGAAAGTGATAATAATATCAAAAGTGTTCAAGAGTACTAGTATGAGTGATGATGGCATGGTGGTAATAATTTGGTAATAATGATAGTGAGTTGCTATTATCTTAATAATGGTGGTGACAATCATGGTAAGGTCGTTGTCGATGCTAGTGGTAGTATTAGTTGTGGTGATTGAAAAGAAAAAGTACTAGTTTGATGTTTTAAAACTAAGAGATTTTACTTTGTTTTACTTCATTAAGGGTAAATGTGGCAAATATTACTTGAACTTTGGCAAAAACACAATTAAGTATGTGAGTTTTGAAATTGATTAATTTAATATCTAAAAAAACTTTTCATGTATGCTAATAGTCGCACCTCCATGATATTGGTTAAAAATGTCATGTAGAATGATAATGTTAGTCAATTTGATATAGTTACTATTGAGATACTCGCAAAGTTTTTTCATATATAAATTTGATTCATTTTAAAGTTCAGGTACTTAATAGCATATTTTACTGAAGTTAAGGTACTATTTGTTACATTGATTGTTCCTACAATTATATACCGTTGAATAGCATCCATAAAAAACATTGAAATAATTTATCTAGTAATATAAAATGAATTTTCTCCCATACCAATCCTATTTTATTAAAACATATATGATTTAATGAAGTTTACCTTATTCAACACCTCAAAATGTTGTATGCCAAACGTTGATTAATTTCGTACCTAAATATTAACATTGATCAATTTAATAATTGAAAGAACTTTTGGTACAAGCCAACAATATCTTTATCATGTTCTTTTCGGTACTAATTTGATCATTTTTAGTTTTTTCAAGTACTAAGTTGATCGATTTTAAAGTCAAGATACTAAATTGATCAATTTAAAAGATTAGATATGTAATTGTATATTTTGTTAAAATTCAAGTATCATTCGTGATATTATTTTCAATTTTTCTCCAATCTTATTATTTGGAATTTGTAAGGATCAACTATTACTATCTTAGTCAAAAGTAGTTCTGGTTTTATATTAGCGTCTATTTAGATTGTTTGATTTTTATTTATATATTATCTTTATTTGATCTATTTGATCCATTTATGAGTAAAAATATTTATTTTTTTTATCTATTTAAAAATAATAAAAACAAATTATCAAAACCATCGGAACAAGATAAATATACGTAAACCATCAACGATGTACGGGACTGTAGCTAATAACGTTCAATAATGATGAAAGACGACGGTGGGCATCTACGGCGAGCCTGATGGTTAATTCAAATAAAAAAAAGTTAATGAAAAATTAAAGCTAAATGGCAATTTCCAATAACACTTCAAACTAAGTAATTGCTATTTCAAAAATCATTTGACACGGTGTGCGGTGCGAGCATGGATGACATCTGCCTTTCTTAGCTTGTAAAAGCACTGAACAAGGGAAATTATAAATAATTGTTAACTTTGATTGCATACAGATAATAAATGATTCTCTTAAACTTTAATAAATTGATAATAATATAATATAAGATATTTTATTTTTCTAATTCAAAAACACACATTTTTGTGTAAGTTAAATTTAAAAGGATGCTTTGATACTAATGTTAATATTTATGATATTAATGTTAATATTTATGAGATTATTTTTAATTTCTGAGATTTATTTATTAATTTATCAAAGATCGAAGGTTTTTTATAATATAAAAATAATGTATATCCGTACAAAAATTAAAATTTTGGAGTTATTTTGTATTATTTTATTTGAAATAAAAAAAAAGTACGTCAAATTGATTAAACTATTTTCCAGCATGCCGTTTCAATTTTTAGCTGCAACAAAAATAGCGTAGGTGAATAACATGCTTCCAAAGCAGATATAAATATTTTGAACAAAATATGTGTTTCATCATCTCGATTTGGCAAAAAGTACCTTACTTTAGCTCATAATCATTGGTTGAACATTTTTTTCTACTTTGTCTCCATTCTCGATGCACTTTTCGAGCAAGTGTCAAAATCACACAAAATTACTTTGACCGAGGATTTCGTTGTTGCACTTGCAATCGCTGCTATCTAGCCTCTAAGCGAAATATTACACTAAAGCAATTTATAATTACCATAGTTAGATTCTATTTGGATAATTTGATTTTTATTTATATTTTTATCTTATTTATATCTGATTTGTTTAATCTATTTATAAATAAAAATATTTTTTTTATTTGTATCTATTTTTTATAAATAGTTTATTTGAAAACGACAAAAATAAGATGTCAAAATGATATGAAAACGACGAATGAAAGATATCCTAAATCAACTATACAAACAACGTAAGTACATGTATAAGAATGGTGTAATTATGACCACAACCACAAACAATTTCCCCCTTACAATTTGTTATGACTTAGATTTAGAGTGGCTAAAAAAGAAGTCAGCATCGATTGAACTAACGACTACTATTTAAGTTTATAATAGAGTTTAGTTTACATAATAGTGTAACTGAATAGCATTAGATATTAGTTGTATTAGAACTAATTATAATTGATACATCAACAAATCTACAACTACATGTATTATAAATACAAAGAAGAAAGAAATAAGAAGGGATTTGGAATTATGTCCTTGAAAGTAAGGTTTTGGGAATGTGATTAGCTCAAAATAGTCAATAGCACATTGTTATCTGCAATATTCTAGAAAAACACAAACAAACAAACACATTGGTAGCAATTAGTAAGTGAATCAAGTAATCTGAGAAAGAAGGATTGGGTATTAGGGTTTCAAAACTTAGCTTGTGGAGAAGGAGTGAAAATGGCACTATGTGTCGTCATCATAGGGTTTGAAGTGAGTTTAGTTAGCCAAGGAATAGTTGGTTGGGCTTTAACATTTTTGGTGCTCTCGTCTTTACATCAATGGCACAAGAAACTAGAACAGAGCAGAATCTTGCTTGGATAGTAGACATAGAATTTTTCAAGTCTACTATGTTAGCAATGTAGCAATCTTTGGATCGGTTAAGTAGTTAGAACCTTCATCATTGCCTCTACTTCATTCTATTCAACATGGAATTCATTTGAAAGAAGGAATCTCAGCAATCACTATCAAGCCCTATCGATACCCTCATTTCCAATAGGGAGATTGAAAAACAAGTGAAGGAAATGTTGGAATAGAAGGTGATTCAAGATAATACTAGTCCATTTTTGTCCCCAGTGTTATTGGTAAAGAAGAAATATAGGTCATGGAGGTTCTATGTTGATTATAAAGCCTTGAATCAAGCTACATTCAAGGGCGAGTTCCCAATTAGACGAGCTATTTGGATGAATTACATGGGTCTAGAATTTTTTCTAAGCTTGATTTGCATGTAGGATATCACTAGATCATAATGGGCCTAAAGGATGTAGAAAAGTCTGCTTTCAAAACACACGAAGGTCACTATGAATTCCTTGTGATACCCTTTGGTTTATGTAATGCTCTTACAACTTTCCAAGCAACCATAAACAAGATATTCAAATCGTACTCGAGGGAATTCATCATTGTATGTTTCAATCATATCCTTATTTTCAATACATCTTTAAAGGAACATGTTGCACATTGGACTACAATATTGTAGATTTTAGTAGACAATACCATGTTTCTCAAGAAGAGCAAATGTGCTTTTAGTCAAACTACTATTAAGTACCTTGGCTATATTGTTTTGGTAGATGCTGTTAGACCAGAGTGACAAAGGTTGAATCAGTAAAGGTTGGCTTGTTCTTTCTACTACGGAAACAGTTAAGGGCTCTTTTGGGTCTATCAGGTTACCATTGGAGCTTTGTTAGAGCTTATGCTAGTATTAAATCCCTTTAATACATCTTTTAAAGAAAGATCAATGTTAGTGGACTAAGGAGGCTGAATGAGTGTTTCATAGGTTGAAGGAATGCTTGATTTCAACACTTGTTTTATCACTTCCAGATTTCCAGAAGCAATTTGTAGTGGAGATTAATGCTTTTGGCACTAGAATTGGTGTTGTTTAATTACAAGAGAATAAGTCATTGGCTTTTTTCAATAAGAAAATGCCAAGTCGTATGTTAAAGCAATCTATCTGTGTTTGGGAATTATTTACAGTAGTAGAGGCAGTAAGGAAGTAGCAATAGTACTTACTTAGGGCTTATTTTATCATAAAGACTGATCATAGAAGATAAAAAGAACTTTTATCACAAATAGTTCAAATTCTCGAGCAACACAAATATCTAGCAAAGTTAATGGGATTTTCATATACAATTGTGTATAAATCAAGACAAGATAATGTGGTTGCTGATGCTTTGTCCAAACAATTTTAGAAAGGACCTTCTCATTTGGTTTATTCTATGCCATGGTTTCATTGGTTGATTAGTTGAAAGAGGAGTATCAGTCATTACTAGCTTTTAAGGAGATAATTGATAAGATGGATAAAGGGTTAGATGATGTTCTCATATTGCAATGGAAGCATAGCTTATTGTAGTATGATCAATGATTGTATTTGGTACCTTAGTCAAGGTTGATTTCTTCACTATTGTCTGAATTTTATTCTACTCCTACTGTTAGGTATTTTAGGGTTCTAAATACATTCAAACGTCTGTCATCTCAGTTTCATTGGGAAGGCATGAAACATGATGTGGAGTTATTTGTGAGGGGTTATGTAGTGTGCTAACAATTAAAGTATAGTACTGAAAGTCCACTAGGTTTGCTAGCATCACTTCCTATATTAGATTAGATATGGGAAGATTTTCCATCGATTTTGTGACTTGTTAACCAAAATCCACTGGATGCACAGTTATTTTAGTAGTAGTAGACAAACTATCTAAGTATTGTCATTGTGGTTCTTTACCAACTAATTTCAATGCTACTCAAGTAGCTTAGTTATTTGTTCACATGGTGGTTTGTTTACATGAATTCACAAGATCTATTGTTTTGGATAGGGATCTAATTTTTGTAAGCAAATTTAGAAGAGAGTTATTTTGTTTAAGTGGCACTAAGATTTTTATGAGTAATGCATGTCATCCTTAAAGTGATGGTCAGACTGAGGTTGAATAGGATGTTATAGTAGTATTTGAGGAGCTTTGTTATGGAAAAACTAGCCGAGTGGGTTAAACTTTTAGCATAGGTGGAGTACTCATACAACACTCCATATCATTTCAGAGCTAGCATTGCTCCTTTCAGATTGTGTATGGGAGACAACCTCCAAATTTACCTATGTATTTTCAAGGTACTTCCAAGTTGGAAGTTGTAGACTTGAATATTATTAGAGGGTTTTGAAAGCTCATTTACAATTGGCTCGGGATAGAATGAAGAGACAAGCCAATAAGCACAGATCTGATATGCAATTTTAAGAGGGGGACATGGTGTTTGTTAAGCTTCAACCTTACAAATAGACATCAATAGCACGCACTTTGACTAAGCTTTCTAAGCGATTTTACGGCTTTTTCAAAGTTCTTTGAAGAGTGAGATGGGTGACTTATGAAAAATAGAGTTGCCTTCTAGTTCTAAAATCCACAATGTTTTTCATCTTTCACATCTTAATTAAATTCACTCATGGGAATGCCATTCCATCATTATTATCACCACCACATGCTTGCCATTATAATATGATTTTAGAACCTTTGGCCATTGTGGAATTTAGAACTATTGTGCGATTGGGTTTAGCACAAAAGAGAAATGTTATGACTCAGATTGAGAGATTTGGCTCAAGAAAGAAGCCAGCACCAAGTTAGACTAACAACTACTATTTTTAGTTCATAATAGAGTTTACTTTACATAACGATGTAATTGTGTAACAGTAGATAGCAGCCATGTTACAACTAATTGTAACTGATACATCAACAAATCTACAATTACATGTACTTTAAATACAAAGAAGAAAGAAGTAAGAAGGGATTTGGAGTTATGTCCTTGAAAGTATGGTTTTAGGAGTGTAACTAGCTTGAAATAGTCAGTAGCACCGTTACCTGCAATATCCCCGAAAACACAAACAAACAAACACATTAATAGTGATTAGTGAGTGAACCAAGTAATTTGAGAAAGAAGGATTAAGTATTAGGGTTTCAAAACTTAGCATGTGGAGAAGGAGCAAAAGTGGCTTTGTTTGTAGCCATTAATAGGGTTCGAAGTGAGTTTAGTAGGCGAAGGAGTAGTTTGGCTTTAAAACAATTCTTTTTAAAATAGATAAAGAAAAAATTAATGTTGTAAAGCAATACCAACTAAATAAAAGGTTGTTTTTTTGTCTCTTTTTTTTTTTTGTCCCTACAACATATGAAATCCGTAACAATGAAAGTTCTAAGTTAATAGAAAACCTAAAAATAATTCCCATATAGGCTTTAAATGACTAAGGATAATATCCTTATATGAATGGTTACCCCCACAATGTAAACTTCAAATTTAAAAATGTTAACTTATATGCAGTAAAAATATGGTAACTTGCAATATTTGGTTGTCTAATTAATGTCATTATGTCTATAATAATATCAATAATTGTAGAAAATTAGTAAAATCAAGTCAAAGCAAAAAGTATGTAATATTGCATGAATAAAATAAGTAAACAAAATAACAATTTTTACTCGATAATCCTAAGTTATATTTATAACTACAAAATTGTAATTTATGGGTTAATTTATAACTAAATTTTGATAGAGATAGTATACACCCTTATTAAAATTCTATTACACCTCGTAATTAATGTAAATAACAAAAGTATTTGTTCTTTTTTTGGCCTTCAAATAACAAAGGTATTTAACTAGTAACTTTCAGTTATGATTGATAATAACGTAATAAATAGGGCACTTAATAATTTAGAAGAGCTAAATAGTATTAATGGTTAATTTCAAAATCAAAAACCCTAATATCATCTAAAATACCATCAACTATATAAATAGCCAAACTCAAACTCTAAATCCACAAAACACATCGATTTAAATAACATCGAAAAAGTCATTAAATCCTAAAATATTCACAAATGAATTTTCTCCCATAAGCTTATCATTAAAATTTGGTAAATTATACCGGATGTTTATAACATTTGGGGGGTAAATTCATTTGATATTACAACGTTTCAAGTGGTTTATTTGAAGTCACAATATTTAGAGAAGTAAGTCAATTGAGATTATCGTTGTCACGTGTCATAACGTAGTGAATCTTATGATTTTTAACTAAAATTTTCTCCTGTTGACATATGCTAATGATAACATCAATTGACCTATTTCTCTAAATATTATAACGTTAAATGAACTACTCGAAATGGTGTGATCTTAAATGAACTTACCTTAAAATGTTGTAACCTTCGGGTGTAATTTACCCATTAAAATTCAAATAATTCCTTAGAGAGAGAAACTAGCAAAGTACCCTTTTTAAGGAGTGAAATAAGTATCCTTTCAAAGGAGTAGCTTTTCCAAGACATAGCTTCAAAAGAAGTAACCAATTCAAGAAGCTAACTCCATCTACTTTCTTAATAAGTAATTTCTTATGAAAGTTACCTCATTCAACAAATAAGTGTCTTTTCCTTCCACTCATTCATTCATATCTTTCTCCTTTTAACCCTCTCAATTAGTATGCTAACCCAACCATCATTTCAAGAGTAATCTAGATGTTATGAGATGGAAATCATGAGGATTACAAGTAGATACCTTTCACTTTCAAAAGAATTGAGGTAAGTTATCATAAACCCCTTAGTATTAGAATTCTAAGTATTCAAGCTGATAATTGATTTGAGAAATTTGGCAATTAACAAAGGCAATACTTATGATTATAAAGAGAATAGGAAGAACTTGTATAAACCCACTCTTTGATTACAAGATTTTTAGTACAACTGATTTATTAAGAGAAAAAAAAAATGAGTAAATTAGAGAAATATTGGTTGACCTTAGAACAAGGTTTCCTATTGGGAAATATATATGAAAATATTTATTTACTTTAGAGTATTTTGTTGATGTAATCATTGTGATTGATGTCCAAGCCATTATAAGGATTGGAAATTTAGGAATTGATGAATATTATTATGTAAATATTTTCGCCAGGCATAGGTAAATAATTAGAGCTGTACAAGTAGGTTAAATGTCAACCTAACCTGACCCACTTTTACTTGTGGGTTATACAGGCTAAAAAAGTTTAGTCCATTTTAAAAACAGGCTAATCTTTCTTGAACCCACTTTAGCTTATGGTTAAACACTTCCTAACCTATTTAACCCATTTGTATATCTTTGTAGGTTAAATAAGACAAATTGATCTATTAACCTAACCCTTTATGCTAATTGAATAATATATTATTATTATTATTAATATTAGAATCTATATTTAAAATAATATACTGGATATCATATTTCATTTGAAATAATCAATATAACGTGAAAAATGTTATGATGCATGCATGTCAATTTATCTTTCTTTGTTACAGTTAATATATAAGTTTAAGCTTAAGTATAAAAGTCCTATGAATAATACTATATTAATAGTTATTTCCTCTACAATTTTTGTTTATTCTTTTTTATACAAGTAGATTAGTGGGCCAACCCACTTAACCCACGAGCCAGCTTACTTTAGCTCGTGGGGGCCCACAGGCTAGAGCCCATTTGCATAGCTCTATAAATAAGAAATCAATCCTGCTTTGTTGATTAATTAGGGTTTGTTTAGGTGGTTGGTTTTGAGTTGATTTAACGTTAGCTTGGTATCTATTTAAATAAGTTGTTTGTTAATATAGATACAAATAAAAAACAGACATATTTACTCATAAATAGATCAGATAGATAAGATATAAATACAGATCATACATGGATATAGATACAAATAAAAATCAAGCAATCCGAATAGACCCTTAATAATTACAGTAATGAAACCTATGTAGTTGATTAAAGTTATTTAATTAGAGGAAAAATTATTGAATTTGGTGGTTGTTCATTCGTTTATGAAGGAGAAACCAACAATTGATCTAGATTTAGACCAAAATAGTTATTGAATTAGAAATTGTTTTAATTATAATTTTGGTAATATAAACATAATGACAACAAAAGTTGATGATTTCTAGCCAATGAAGATATAACTAGAAGAATAGAAGATACACTACCAATTTAGAAGTACACAATAAGTCTAATGATAATTTGATGTTAAAAGAAAATGAAGATCCGTTGAATAAAGAACGAGAAGAAATCTTACATTGAAGTAAGTTGTAAATCCTTAAAAAGATTGAGTGGTAACTGAGATAGTAAGTCAGGACGTAAACTAAGTTTGATTACCAAATCTTAATTGGTACGATCCAAAACCAAATTGTTGAATTTTTAACCTGAAAAAATCTTAAGCAAAACCTTAGAAACTCTTTTAAACCCTGAGAAAACTTAGTTTGAACACTTTAAAATTTAGAGAAGTATCTTTGATGGCCTATTACCCCAGAAATTGAATCTTAACTTATTCTATCTACCCTAAACCCCATAAAATAAATAAGAGCTCTGCAATCTCAACGACAAATCAAATTTAGAGATATTAAAAGAACAACAGTAATAGCTAAATGAGAATAATAAACTTGTAAGCAAATTCAACCAAACTATAATCACATAAATTGAAACTAACCGATCTTGAACCCTACTTAAATTTTGAACCTGTAACAAATGCAAACTAATAATTTCAATTCTAATATATCAATCAAATTTAAAGAACAAAAAGATCACCTATGATTTTTTCTCCATGTCTAAATTTAACTAAACAACCAAATAAGAATTTCAACAAAACTTAAAAAGTCGAAAAAAACAAATTTGACACTTTCAAAACTGACAATCTACTGCAATAATTCTTCTAAATAGCGATGATATTAATGATTTCCAACAATACATGATTTGATATAACATCATAGTTTAAATTTATACCAAATTTCCACTATACTACCATAACTAATAGAAATTCTAACTAAACACTAGATAATTAGTCACATTTGAACCAAATAAGCCAAACCACATAATCTATCCTATATTTTAGTCATGTGCTGGCCATAATTACCAATTCTTTCCCCATACACAACTTAATTGTCATAATTGACACCATACTCAAATGATTGTCCAACAAGTAACCAAGCTTGGTTAAATGTACTTTCAAGTACAGCAAAATCAATTGCCCATGATCACATATAAGTTCCCTCATGTATAATCGAATCAACAAGTTCAAACCGACACTCAAACACAAATCAAATATGCACATAAACATAATTACATGTCCTTGCAACTACACCCGCTCAATCGTTAACCAAATGAACAAGAGAATTATGGACAAAATTCTAAGTTAAGAAATGATTTCTCCTTGGTATTTCTTCCCAGCAAGACTAGTTTCACAACCCCTCCCCCATATATAGCTCTACCCTTCCTTCTCCTTTCTTTTCATCACTCATTCTTCCCTCACTTTTCTCTCAAAATTTTCTCTCCCCTTCTTAAATTTCTTCCCCATCAAGAGCTTCCTTGATGTCCGACTCTCTCTCTCCTTTGTTTTCTTTTCTATTCTTTTTTTTTTCCTTCTACTCCTTCTCTTTCTTCCTTTCTTTCCCCATGCTAACATTACTTGCTTCTCCTTTCTTTGGTGGCTGATCAATTGGAGCTTTATGGAACAACAAAGGAAGCCAAATATCTTAATAAGTTTTCCACGATATCGAATCAAGTAAATAACCACATTCTCAATGTGCATATCCTTTAATCATTCAACAAGTTAATGAAGAATAAATAAGCAAACTCTTCTCTTTATTTCTTCTTCTTAAGCTAACTGACACATATAGAATAGGGAATGAGATTTTAAAGTTTTCTTACCCATATTTATCATATCTTGTAGCAAGGACTTTATAAAGAAAGTTCTTAATAAGAAATATAAGAATATTGCATTCCCCTTTTCTTAAAGCTTGACTAAATTACATAAGAGAAAATAGAAGATAAAAAGCTTGAATCTTTTATCCACACATCTTAAATTTGTAGTAAAAATCATAAAGGAAAAATCGGATAATGATGAATAACTATTTCACAAGATTATATTCTTTATATTCATGAAAATACATGTTAGAAGAGAAAACACTATTCACCCATTTTTTATTCACATTGAGCTTTCATGGGGTAATGAGCCAATTGATACATCTTTTTATGGTCGTATTAGTAAATGGATTTACAATAGTTAAACTAACCACATAGAATTTAATAAAAATAATAATGAGTAATAATGCATGCAACAAACATAATAAAATGAACTATATTATGAGATATAAATATATATATATATATATATATAAATGTAACTCAAGAAAACTTACCAATAACTAGTTGATAACATGATGGATGAGGCTTTAGCAAGGTTTAAGCAAATGATGCTAAAAATCACATCAAAACAATTATATTCTAAAATTAGTGAATATGATCCCACTTGATTCACGCCTTAAACAATTTTTTTTTTTTTTTGTGAAAATAATTATACCATTGGGAAGTATGCTTGAAATTGTATGAAAAAAAGCTATTACTTTGCAAAAAGTAGGTGTAAAATGAAAAAATATAATCAAAATATGAAAACTAGTCGAAACTAGAAAAATATTACTAGACATCATTTAGTGTAATCTCTAGTATAAAAATAGTTTTGAACTTATTATAATAATTATATTTTACTAGAATGGTTTTATATAATTAACCAGGTCAATATAAGTATGATATAAATAAGTATAATAGATTCAACTATAAATTATAAGGAGATCGTGCTGTTTCTAAGGTGTGTCTATTAATCTTGTTTCATGTGAGTGTGGAATGGATTTTTTAAAAAGTAATTGTATCGATTTAATGAATTGACTAATATAACTAATAAGAGTCAATTGCAAATATTGGTCACCTTTAGGAACACATCTAGGGTTCATAAAATACAAATATTAAGCCGATACTTCTTATACAATCAAAATCAATGAAGATAGATAATATATCATAAAGCACTAAAGCATCCAAAAACTAGGAAACTAGAATTTATGCTCCATTTAGAATTGTTATTAATCACTTTTTAATTATTTTCTTCTAGAGGTCATTGTGATAGCAATTATAAATTATTTGTTGTTGGCTGTAGGGTGGTGGTTTTACCACCAACTAGTCCACATGACTACGTGAATAATCTTCCTTCGATTATCAGATTTTCCTATGCTTGTAGATTAGTTTTACTTTAATAAATTTTACATAAATTGGGTTGCTTGGGAATTAGACATTTATGCATGTGTTTGATATTGGTAGGTAGTTCTAATATACCTTATTTATATGATAACTCATTGCTTGTTGTATTTAGTGTATGCAAGTGTTTGATATATTCTTGTTTGATCACCTCTAACGAACTTAATAACCATATAGCTTAAATTAAATAAATGATCTATGCATTGCATGACTTGCATTTTCAGAAGGTCATTACCATCATGCAGTGGACTAGATGGGCTGTGATTGGTGGTATTATGGTATACTGGGCCCTACTCCATGGTTGTGATCAATGATATTACAGGTTAGCCTAAGGAGGGGAATAGGATGAGATTTGAGTGCGTAGCGTATCCAAGACCAAGCCCTACTAGTTAGGTAAGGATTAGGAATACAATAAGCTAAAACTTAAAGCTTTCTTTACACCTTTAGTGATTTTGCTTGATAGTGGTTAATATTTCTCGTGGACTTAGATTTGCCTTATCTTTTCCTCTGGTAAGGTATTCGATTATCTATAGTTTTAGTAGATTATGGAATATTGATATTCATAATACTTAAATATATTTATATCATAAAGAGTGTACAATTAATTAGTCGTGCAAATTTTGACTTGCAAGACATTTCTTATATTGTAGGTGCACACGTGATAAAAAAACTTTAGGGCTATTGCATTTAGATTCACCACCACCACCATTATTATTGTTATTATCATTATTATTATGCTAAAGGCCACATTATTAGGAAAAATATCTAACACTTGAAACTATGGCATGGTAATGTCATAAATATTATATAAATTTAGTATGAGGTTTAAGATATTTTTTTAAGCCTTTTAAGTAATTTTTTCCCCCCATAATATCCCTTAGAAATCACTATATAAGCATAATTTGAACTATGTTTGCAAACATTATAAATAATACTAAATGAGTAAGATAAATTCTAATAAAAAAATATTTTGAAAGCATTAATGTAAAATACATATGAATGTGAGATAATGACAAAAAAAAAAAAAAAAGAACATGCCCTAAATAAATAATAACTCCTTTGGCAACTCACTTCTAGCCACCACCTGGTTGGTGATGCCACCATCAAAAGTTAGTTGTTAGCTTCAAGAACATCCTCAAGGATTTTTACCTTAAATAATATCACAAAAGGAGCTTAGATGTCTTGTGGGAAAATATCGAATGCCCCATGTAATGTGAATAAGGTTTTAAAGGAATTGGTTAATTTTTAAGTAAATTATATCAAAAGGTCTCAATGTTTGATGGTGAGTTTATTTAATGTATTAATCTTTTAAGTGATTCAAAAGATGAATCAATATTTAAGGATAAAATCATTTAAGGTATCAATGTTTTAAGTAGTTAAAATAATGAATCAACATTTTGTAAAGTGAGTCCAATAAGGTATTAATAATTGACCATTGACGAAAATTAAGAAAATTTAATTAATAACTAATCTAAATGTTAATATCTTAAATGAACTATGTAAAACGTTAATACCTTAAATGAACTTTGTAATATATTAATACCTTATTTGAATTATTTTACTTTTTAACCACTCGAAACTTAATGCTTTAAATGAACTTACGCTCAAATATTGATACCTTCTAATGTCATTTATCTTTTAATTTCTTTTATTGCCATTTGTCTATTAAAAGTCATAATATTGATGCTGGTCCCAAATGATTAATCAAGAGGGAGGTGAATTGGTTATTTGATAAAAATTTGTCTTCTTCAAAAATCAACCAAAGTCAGACCACTTAGTTAATCAAGCTAAAATGGCTTATACACTCACTTGTAAACAACCAAACTTGATCACTAATATTGTTAATATTAATTGTAATTCGAATAGACTTAGGTATAATTAAGTCTACAAAGAGTTAAGTAATTGTTTAAAAATTTAGCTTCCAGTTACTCTCAGATTGCATCTCTGAGTTCGGTATACAATAGAAACAAATAGATAAATATGCATGGAATTAAAAAGATAAAGGAAGAGAAGAGTACAGAATCGATTTATAGAGGTTTCGCCTTAAGCGTCAATTCTCTCTTCCAGCTTCAAGTCAGGGACCTAATATTCCACACCAGTATGTTCTACTATATCCAAAAGAAATGATAGTATAAGCTTATCCAAATACAATGGACTTCAATCACTCTGCTCAACCTATCTAGCTTCACTCAAGCTATTACTGATTTATAAACAAAAAAATGTCACTCTCACTCTTTAACAATCTCACACAAGATATACAAGATCTTGTGGAAATAAAGAAATTAAAAATTCCTCAACTTCTTAGCTTAAACTAATAGAAAATGTGAATGACCGAATTTAGAATAGAAGCGAAATGATTCTCAAAAATTTTTTGAGCTCGAATTGTTCTTCTCTTTTTCTTTTCGCGTGCATATAACTGCTCTGATGGTCTTCCTTTACTTATTCTTCATTGAATAACGGCTAGAAGATGGATAAAATCAAATTTGAAATATGGTTGTTGATGTATCATGTAGTTCCTGCATTTTTGCTTTGAAAGATGGACTGATCTTATCTTCAAGAACAAATCTGTTGTTGCATTTGAAAAGCCATGTGCCTTGTAGACTTAGCTTGAAGTTTGTAAATGTTTATCCTTAAAAAATAAATTCGTTGTAAACATCTATATCAACTTCGTGTTGGAGTATCTTCAATATCCCTAAAAAGTAGCATAATATCTTTCTTCTATTTATTGAAATTGCAACGAGCTTAGGAAGGTTGACAATGCCTTTTAGGGCTTCAAATAATCATATTTTCATCAACTAACTTGAGCTTAATTCATAAATACTTGAAATAATCAGATCTGGAACAAATATGATTTTATTGTCATGAGTTCTTGAATTTTTCCATAACTTTTGATTTAAAATAATTCAAACCCCCTTAGATATGTTAACCAACTTTATGGAACATTTGAATGCATTATCCAAATACATTTAACTTTGGAGTTGGGCCTTCATTTTGATGTAATATTTTCTCAAATATCATATTGGAAATATTCTGTTCAAATATTCCAGATAGATTCTGAGTTATTCTCTAAGTTGAATCTCTCTTTGACAAACTTCTTCTAAAGCTTCTAATCAACCTTAATTGATCAATTTAGTCTTCTCATATATTTTACACTTGAAAGCTGTACACTTAATAACTTTGTCAGTAAATACTTATACATGTTTTGTTATCATCAAAACCAAACTAGAAGACTTAACAATTGATATAGTGTTTATGTGACGATATGACATATGTATTGTGGTTTTGTTAAGAAAAATTTTTCCCTTGTCCATATTTTAAATGATTTTTCACACATAAACTTGTATTATATATTATTTAATTAATATTAAAATTTTTTAAAAAATATAATCAATGTTCGTATGCTATTTTATTGATTTTTTAGAAATTTTGATAGCCCAGAGCTATTATTTATACACTATATCATGATATTTTGTTATTTGGTAAAAGTTTTTACTTATGTAACTTTCAAACGAGGTATTGACTAAGAAAAATTTAGGAAAATTGATTAAAAATATTTAAATATTGATATCTTAAATGAACTTTAGAAAACATTTATACCTCGCTTAATTCAATTTGCAAAATGTTGATTTTTTAGCTACTTATAATGTTGATATTAGGCATGCACATGGTATGGTATGTATCATGCTCATTGACTATATTTTCTCACTAAGCTTCATAAGTCACTTACTTTTAGGAGCTTGACTTTTCGAATACTAATGTATGTGATGAATAAGATTGTTTTGATTGCTTAGGACATGACAAATAAATTAGTGGTAGTGGGTGCAATAGTATTTCTTATAATATATGTATGCAATCATTATAATGATGAACTTATATTTCTTTACCTTTAGAGGAAAATTTTATATGAAGTAATGTAATTGTATCTTGATTGGCTTAAATCAATCAATTATGGTATATTCTTTGCCTCTTCTTGGTACTTAAGGATTTTTATAATAATATCCAATGATAATATTCTATTTTTGTTTATAGGCTCTTCCTAACTAATGTTCACATGCAATTGCTATTTAAAAGTTTATACTAAATGTAAGAAAGAAATATGATCAATTCATTAACTCCTTTAACACTATCTGTAATGTCATAAACTGAGTGTGTTATCAGCCTGCTACGTGTCCTCACTAGAAATGGATATGCTAAGGTTGATAACACACTCGGTTTAGAGCATTACAGCTTAAGCGGTATCAGGGCTTAAGTTATGAATCTTACTAAGTTGTGAACTCCTTAGGGCGGTGAGCAATGATGAGCGGGGTAGTAAATAGTTAGGGGCCGTTTTTTTTCTTCTAGTTAATATGGTTGGTATCTAGCTGTTTTCTATAGTGTTATGTTCCTTTTTGCCTGCTTTCTCACATTTTATGTGTTTACCTTTATAGAATGCCATCTAGAAGAAGAGCGCTTAATGCTGGTTCCTCTAGAACTAGCGAGGAAGAAGTTAATGGAGGATAACCCCTTTGAACTAGCTACGCTTGAACCCGTTACCTCAAGAACGATCACCACCGCCACCACCACTTGTAGGTCTATTGGTACCAGTTGATGTTGCTCAACTTATACAGACTATGAATAACCTCCTAGGGGTAGTTATACAATAAGACCAATAATTGCATCAGGATGTATAAGCGATATAGGCTAATGATGTGCCTAGAGGCAGGAGACCCATAGACAGAATGACAATGGTGGCAATAGGCTAAACATGCTGATGTTTTATGTCTGAACAAGTTTGTGGACTTGGTTTAAAAGTTTGAGCCAAAGCCTAGGAGGCCACTTGATGCTTAATTGCGGATAGAAGAAGTGAAGAAGACTTTTTTTGCTCTTGATATCCTTGAGAACAAAAAGGTTAAATATGCTTTTTACTTGGTGACTGGGATAGTAAATAATTGGTAGTTGAGCACCAAGAGGTAGGTGACTGAAATGATCACTTAGGATAGGTTCCAACAAGCTTTCTATAGAGAGTTTTTCCCTAAAAGTACTAAATATCAGATGTTACAGGAGTACTACCCTCTACAACAGGGCTATACGACAATGAAGAAATATAAGGTTGAGTTAAACAAGTTAATGAGATTTATGCCAAATCCTCTAAAGGAAAGTGAGGATGCTAAGGAGAGTAGATTTGTCACAGAGCTTGAGCCTAAGATCCAACATCATGTAAATCTAATGGAGTTGACCAACTACTCTAGTGTGGTCAACAAAGTAGAGATGGTTGAGCAAGGATTTAATAAGATAAAGGGTAGGGAAGCACAAATGCATTAGGTTTATTTGGGGAAATGACCAGCCACTAGTATTCTTACCTAAGATAAAGGAAAGAGACCAATCACATAGTAAGTTAAGTTAGTAGCTCAGGGTACTAAAAGGAATTGTACCAAGTGTCACGGACCACATGATCTCAATGATTTGCAAGTGGTTAGAGAATACTTGCTTTTCTTGTGGCAAGGTTGGGCACAACCATAGGCTTTGCATAGAGAAAGTTCACCGATAAGTGTTTTGTTTTAAGTATGGACAACGAGGATACGGGGCCATAGATTGCAAACAGCTTGGTAGACCAATGATTCTAGAATTTAAATATGCCTACCACAGGGGTGGTCAAGGACAAAGAGCACGGGCTAAGGTTTATGCCCTTTAGAGTAGGGATACATCCAGTATGGACAATATGGTATGTATACTCTCTATACCCTGCAAAGTGAATATGAGCTTTTCGATGCTGGTGTGAGCTTTTCATGCATTGCTAAATCCTTTGCGACTTTATGTGATGTGTGTTTTAAATCTATGACTAGATGGTTGTCTGTAAACATGCCTCTGGGGAGTAAAACCATGCTAAACAGGATTCGTAGGAATGTGGATGCAGAGATAGAGGGTAAGCATCTACCAGTAGATTTAGTAGTGTTAAACATGGTGGATTTTGATGTAATCTTGAGAGTAGATTGGTTAGTAAAGTACCGTGTTATGATTGATTGCCACAACCTGGTAGTGGAGTTTAGTATGCTAGATGGGGACTAGTTTATATATAGGCTTGAAGTGCAAAGACCTCCAACTTTACCTACTTATGAGTTATGTGGTAGGTTTACCTTATCCATGGTAGCCATGATGATAGAAGATAAACTAGAAGCAGACCTTGCACAAGTACTTGTAGCATGTGAATACCCTTGTGTTTTCTTAGAATATTTGCTAGAGTTACCATTAGAAAGGGAGATAGAGTTCTACATTGATTTGGTGCCAAGTACTACACTTATATCCAAAACACCATATCGCATGGCACCAACAAAACTTGTAGAGCTAAAATTTTAGTTAGAAGATCTACTTAAGAAGAAGTTTGTTAGACCCAGTGTGTCACCCTAGGGAGCTCTAGTTTTGTTTGTAAAGAAAAGGGATGGTAGCATGAGGTTATGTATAGATTACTGAGAGTTGAACCAGGTGACTATAAAAAATAAATACCCTCTACCAAGGATAGATGATCTGTTTGACCAGCAAACAGCAGCATGGGTGTTCTCAAAGATCAATCTTAGATCAGGATATCACTAGCTGCGGATTAAAGTAGAGGACATATAGAAGACAACCTTCAGGATCAGATATGTGCATTATGAGTTTGTGATTATGCGGTTTGGTCTTACAAATGCACTAGCCGTCTTTATAGACCTTATGAAGTGAGTCTTTAGAGATTATCTAGATTTGTTTGTAGTGGTCTTTATGGATGATGTTCTAGTGTACTCTAAAACTAAGGAAGAACTGAAGAGCATATGAGATTAGTCCTAAGCAGATTATGGGATGGGAAGTTGTATGCTAAATTCAAGAAATGTGAGTTCTAATTAGAGCACATATCTTTCTTAGGGCATATCATCGATGGAAATAGGACAGTAGTGGATCCTGAGAAAGTAAAAGCAATGGTAGAATGACCAACTCCTAAAAGTATATTAGAATTTAGTAGTTTTCTAGAAATGGCAGGCTACTACTGAAAGTTTGTAGGGGATTTCCCTAAGATTGCTGGTCCTTTAACTAGACTGACACAAAAAGGGTAAAATATGAATAGGATGAGAACTATGAGAACAGCTTCCAACAACTAAAGGAAAAGCTAATTACTACACCAGTTCTAGTGTTACTAGTGAGTGGTGAGGAGTATACCATTTATACTAATGTATCCATACAAGGGTTAGATTGTATGTTAATATAGGAAGACAGGGTAATAGCATATGCATCTAGATAGCTGAAACCCTATGAAAAGAACTATCCTACACATGATTTGAAACTAGCAGCAGTAGTACATGCCTTGAAACGGTGGAGACACTATCTTTATGGAGAGAGAGATACAAAGTATATACTGGCCATAAAAGCTTGAAATATATCTTTACACAAAGAGAGATGAATATGAGGTAAAGGAGATTATTGGAGCTAACAAAAGATTATGATATAGATATTTAGTATCATCTTAGGAAGGCAAATGTAGTAGTAGACGCCTCGAGTAGGATGCAAAATAAGAATCTAGTAGCTTTGGTCACTTCTGAACGCCGTTTAATAAATGACATGAGGAAATTAGAATTAGGCATAGTGACCAGACAAGAAGGAGTAAGACTAGACAACTTGCATATTCAGCCCACTATTATAGAAAGAACTAAAACAACACAGGCAGATGATCCAGGTATCCAAGAGGTAAAGAAGAGAATGGAAGTGGGTAGAGCAACTAAGTTTCATATAGATAACAAAGCTGTCATGAAATACAAAGGGAAGTTATGTGTACTTAAGCAGGGATAACTTAAGAAGGAGTTGCTGAAAGAGGCACATTACCTTGGTTATTCAATCTATTCGGGAGGCAACAAAATGTTTCATGATATGAAAATGATATATTAGTGGAATAATATGAAGAAAGAGGAAGTAGAATATGTATCCAAGTGTTATACTTGTCAGTTGATCGATATTGAACACAGAAGACTAACAGGTGAATTAAAGTCCTTACTTGTATTTAAGTACAAAAGAGAGCACATAACCATGGATTTTGTTATGGGCTCTACCTAGAACTAGGGAAAGGTTTGACTCATGGGTAATTATAGGCAGGCTCACCAAGGTAGCACACTTTATACCTATTAAAACTGGGTATATCATGGAATAGTTGGCAAAGTTGTATATCAAAGAGATAGTGAGGTTACACAAGATACGAGTGACAATAGTATCAAATAGAGACACCAAGTTTGCTAAGAGATTCTAGAAAAGCCTACACCAAGCTTTAGGTACTAAAGTAGTTTTTAGTATCACCTATCACCCTAAAACTGATGGGTAGTCTGAACGGACCATCTAAATCCTGGAAGACATATTAAGAGCATGTGTCTTAGACTTTGGGGGTAGTTGGGATGAGTACTTACCTTTAGTAGGCTTTGCATATAACAATAGCTATCAAACGTCACTTGGGATACCACCTTATAAAGCCTTGTATGGTGGAAAGCGTCGATCACCGATCCATTAGGATGAAGTAAGTGGCAGACAAATAATGGAACCAGTGACAATAGTATCAAATAGAGACACCAAGTTTGCTGGGAGATTCTAGAAAAGCCTCCACCAAGCTTTACATACTAAAGTAGTTTTTAGTATTATCTATCACCCTAAGACGATGGTCAGTTTGAACGGACCTTCTAAATCCTAGAAGACATGTTGAGAGCATGTGTCTTAGACTTTGGGCGTACTTAGGATGAGTACTTACTTTCAGTGGAGTTTGCGTAAAACAATAGGTATCAGATGTCACTTGAGATGCCGCGTATGAAGTCTTGTATGATAGAAAGTATAGATCACCAATCCATTGGGATGAGGTAGTGACAGATAGATAAGGGACTAGAGCTGGTATAAGATACCATTGATAATGTCAAAGCAATTAGACAGAAATTGTAAACTGCTCAAAGCCGTCAAAAAAGTTATGTAGACAAGAGGAGGAGATTGTTGGAATTTCAAGTAGAAGAACATGTTCTGCTTAAAATCTCACCAGTTAAAGGTGTTGTTAGCTTTGGTTTGAGGGGCAAGTTAAACCTTAAGTATATGGGACCCTTTGAAGTCTTGGAGCAAATAAGAGACTAAACTTATAGGTTAGCTTTCCATTTAGATGGGGTACACAATGTATTCCATGTTTCTATATTGAGAAAGTATGTGAAGGACCCTGAGTAGATAGTATCCTTGGAACCATCGAAAATACAATCAAATCTCACCATAGTTGAGAAGCCAATAAGGATTGTTGATACTAAACAACAAATTTTAAGAAGGCATGTGATTAAATATGTAAAAGTGCCATGGATGAATCAAACAGATTGAAAGCTACGTGGGAGTTAGAGGAGGATATGAGGATAAAGTATCCCGAGCTTTTCAATGATCTAGATAACTTTTGAGAACGAAAGTTTTTTTCGGAAGGAGAGAGATATAATATAAAAAATAAAATAATCTATAAGGAAGGGAAATGGTGTAGTATGTTGTTTTATGAGAAGGGTAAAATAGTCTTTCACTATAAAGAAATATGGTGATGTCTGCCCATATCTAAACTACGTGCCTTTCCATCTATAGAAGCTATACCGTTTCCTCAATCCCTAAAACTTCCTCTAGCTAGAACCTCCTTTGAAGGACTATTGAGAGACTAAAGATCTAGGTAAAATATTCTCTTTTCTTGTCCTTTAGAAGTCTAGAGATCTTCTTTTTTTAACCTGTGCTTTTGATATCAAGATGTCCACATTTAGGAGAAAGATTAGGAGCAAAACCCTAATATTTTGTTTTGGTAGCGGTTGTTGTTTGTAAAAGAAGAAGAGAATGTCATTTTATTGCAGGTATCATGTTTCTAAAAGTGTTTATATGCTGATATATGTGTTTATGGCATTTTGTATGGTTTAAGATAAAAAAGGGGATGTTTTGGAGCTTTTCTCGTGTTTTAGAGCAAATAAGGGCATAAATAGGGGTCATGGCCATGACACAGGCCGTGATCTTCTTAGAGTGGCAAGTTCTAGCCAATCATGGCCTTAAGAGAGGCCGTAATGGCCTTCACCACCCTCATCATGGCTGTAATAGAGGCCATCATGGCCGTTACATCGTCTGTAATAGGCATGACAAGGGCGTTTTCATGTTTTCTTTTTCTTTCGAGCTTTTCACGCCCTCTACTATGGGTATGATCAACAAGGGGATGTTGTAACCCTCTTCTATCATTATTTTGACCTTCCTAAGAGTAGGTCCTGAAAGGCTAACAAGAGGGGAGGGAGGGGAAGGGTGGTGGTGAATTTTTAGTGAAAACTATTTCACCAAAACCAATAAAAATTCTACAAAGATGATTTAAAAATAAATTTTATGTTTTTGTTCCTTTTAGATAATTTAAATGATAAAAAATAAATAAATAGCAGAAATAAAAGTACATAAAGTAAAGGGGACGGTTGATTTATAGAGGCTTCTCCTTGTGAGTTAGTCCTCTCTTTTGGCTTGACCATTGGAGATCTAGTCTTCTACACCGGTCATTCCACTAATCCAATAGTAAAAAAGAATTACAATCACCAATAGCTCTTTCTCCATCTTTCTAGCCTATTACTCAACTATGCACAGACTATAAGACTTTGTAATCTAACTTCTATACTAATCCTCAATTCAAAAGATAAAGGAATAAAATTATAGCAAGAGAAAATATATGCTCTCTAAATATTAAGCTCAAAATCTAAAAGAATGAATAAAGCTTGCAGTGTTTGCTCAAGTGTCTATATGCTTGCTCATAAGGTTTTTTTTTTTTTAATTGTTATATTTGTTACTTGTTTTTAAAACTTGAAAATGAGATGAATATATATCTTCATTCTAATATGTACTTCTTCAAACGTTCAAAAGTCTTATAACGGCTTGAATGATCCTTGGATAATGTTGATGTCTCTAGAAAAGTGGGATACGATTATCTTGTTTATGAGTTCAAACTTCAAACCGATTCGAGCTTATCTTGTTCATCTCCTTTATCATCAAATGCTCTTGATACTTGAATCTTCTTGGTTGGATAAGATTTTGATTTTGAATATAAAGATCCCATAAAATCTGAATAAGCTTTAGTTTGAAAATATCCCTCTAATTTTGGATAAGGTTTCAACATAAATATCTTATCTTCGTCTATGTTATCTTGAGATAAATTGTTCCATCCTTAACTCTGAAATATATCTTCGTTAAACTTTGATCCTCATTAGACTTTGTATAAAATTTGATCTTCATTAATCTTTGCAAAACTTGAAATAGAACTTTGTAAATTATCTAAGATAAAGAATTCCCCATGGATTATTGACCTCCTTATGTGGAATGAATTAAGTGTAATATCTAAATACACATAATCAGTGGAGTTAGGGCTTCATATAATTCCTACTTGAATTTTTATTTAATTACTTCAACTATCTGTAAAAGTGCCTCCTGATACATCTGATGATTTGTCTGATTAAACATTTGATAAAGTGTCTACTTTATTTTTTGATTAAGTGTTTATAAAATAAACACTTTTGATCTACACACTTAAAGCAGTTTCATTAGTTTTCTTTTAACCTTTTTGTTATAATCAAAACTTATTTAGGAGAAATCAACATTCTCTCCCTTTTTTGTGATAAAAAAAACCTTGCTCAAGTTGATAAACTTCTATTTGAAAAATACAAACAGACTTTAACTTGTGAAAATTTGAAAACGGATTTTGAACTTTTGAAAATAACTTTGTCAATTAAATAAAAAAAAATGATCACAAATAAGTTTATCACTTGGTTTGACCTTCACCCCCTTTTGTTATTAGAAAGTAATCTGATAAATAATATTGCTCTCCCTTAATATTAGACATTGATACCACACAAAAAAATAGCAAAAATTTAGATATTTATAAGATGACTAGTATAGTTCAGCAAGCATAAGAAGATATGTGTCAAAACGTCAGAAGTCTTTAAAGTTAACATAAACATTTAAGATCAGTAGATTAGAAAACAAAAGCAGACATGGAAGCTCATTTTAATAGAAAATAAGAAACATTAATTCTTCTTTTTCTTAAGGAGCTTCATAGCTTTTTCTCACTGTTCTCTTCACTTTACTAGAATGCTTTGGAAGGAGTTCAACTATAGGTTCTACAGCAGGTTGATTTTCAGCATGTTCAAATCTTGGTTCAACACAAGCAGGGTTAACAATTGGTTCTAAAATAGGTTGGTCTTGTTCAATAAGAATTTGAGGTTGGATGTTTTGTTGAGGTTCAACAGCATGTATTGTAGAAGGTTCTGGTTCTTGTGGTGGTTTAGGTTCATCTTGATCCAAGATTTCAGTTCCTCTACTTCAAAAAAATTTTGATTTAGACTTGGGACTTGAACAAGAACTGTATCACTAGTAGCATCATTATAAAAACCTATGGATCTTCTTGAATTGGAGTCTTAGGAGAACTTTGTATAACTTTTGAAGGAGTGGGAGGAAGTTGTCTATCAAATTTCTTTTCGATAGATTTACCACTAAGAGGCTCCATAAAGCTTTTGAACTCCAAAAAGCTTTTCTTTACAAATTTTTCTAACTTAGACATCCTATTTTGAAGATTAACAACATTAGAACTGTCTTAGCTTCATAATCATATTTCCTAGGTGGTGGTTATCTTGAAACCATCTTCTCTGTATCATTTGAAGAATTGTCTAATTGAATTGGAGGTTTATCCGTGATTTCTAAATTTTGCTTATCAATTTTTCATTTAGTTCGCCTTTCCTTTCTTACCATCTATTCTTTCCCTTTTCTTTTCTTACTTTTTTTTTTTAGAATTTCTTCCCCATCTCTTTTCTTCTTTTCTATACAAGCAACCCCTCTTTGAATATTAATCATCTGCTTGGGAATATCTCTTCTTGCATACCTCTTATCCATATAAAGCGAATAATCTCCAAAAAACCTACTTTCCTCCAAACATGAATATTCATATGGTGAAAGATACTTTCAAAGATCTTCTTGACTAAAACTCGAGTATAATCCTCTTTAGGAAATTTAATACCTTTTTCTTTCAACAACAACATGAGAAAATCTCCATAGGGTTTCTTTGCCTTATTTTCAAACAAATTCCTTAAAATCTTATCAACCACATCTACACTTTTTCCTTCTGTTATTCCTAAAATAATTTGTGCCTCATCCATGAAAATATTAGTTCTACTTCCTATACTGGGCAAAACACAAGAACTACTGACCTTGTGAATCATCTTTACTAGTAGAGAAAATTGAATAACTAACATATCTCTTTGAGACTCAATTTCAAATCCATCGTTCAAATACTGAAATGATTCTAATATGTTCATATTCAATATATCTTCGTCATTACTATCATTCTTCAATCCAATAATATGAATTAGATCATTCTTCTCAATTTCAACAGGCTATCTGCAAACATTTGATTTTAACCTATCTTTTCTTCTAGAGTTTAGATTTTCATAAAAGTCAGCAATAATTTCTCTATAGAATGTACACTTCAAAGTACACAACCTTTTACAACCAATCTTGTATAACATCTCATTAATATGAAACTCATTTTTAACTAGATAATCTAAATCTAAGAACATACCATCCATAACCTTTCCTTTGAGCGGAACGAATTTCCAAGAAAGTGAAGATAAAGGGTTTACCTTTGCCTTTCCTTTCGTAACTTCTATAGAAACCTCGTTTTCATTGTTAGAATCATCATATGTTCTTAATCTTCGGAATCACTATTGTTTGGTTTGCCAAACTTTGTTGATGATCCTTTTTCCTCACTACAGATAGATTCTTGAGAGTTTGCATGTTCTAATGATTGTGAGGAATCCTCATCCTAAATTTCTCTAGGGGTTTTGTTTGTCCTTTTTCCATAAGATAACATTGTTGCTATTCTTGTTGATTTTTGTGGAGCCATTGCTAGAGCAAATATTAGGGTTTGAGATAGAAGAAACTGATTTTGGTGCATTTGAAAGAAAGGAGGGAGTTTTGTCTTTTGATAGTTGAAAGGGATCATAAAGATCATTTTTCCTCACTGTGGATAGATTCTTGAGATTTTGCATGTTCTAACGATTGTGAGGAATCCTCGTCCTGAATTTCTATAGGGGTTTTGTCTGTCCTTTTTCTGTGAGATAACATCATTGCTATTCTTGTTGATTTTCGTAGAGCCATTGCTAGAGCAAATATTAGGGTTTGAGATAGAAGAAACTAATTTTGGTGCATTTGAAAGTAAGGAGGGAGTTTTGCCTTTTGATATTTGAAAGGGATCATAAAGATGGTTGGTACATGTGTGGTAAAGGATAACGGCTAGATAGATGTGAATCCTCTTTATTTAAGTCTATCCAAAACTATATTAATATATTAATATTTAACAAAAAGGAAAATAAGCACTAATTTCATTTCTAATAAATTCAAATCTATTTTTATCTAAAGGTTTTGTAAAAACATCAACCAATAGAAATTCAATATTCACAAAATCAAGATTAATATCTCCATTATTAACATGATCTCTTATAAAGTGATACCTTACTTCAATATATTTAGATCTAGAGTGATGAATGGATTTTTAATAAGATTAATAGCGCTTGTGTTATCACATTTTATTGGAATATTTTTGCAAATAAAGCCATAATCATGTAATTTTTGTTTGATCCACAAAACTTGAGCACAACTATTTCCAATTGAAACATATTCTGCTTCAGCTATTGATAGGGCTACAAATTTTTGTTTCTTAGAGGACCAAGATACAAGTTTATCCCCTAAAAATTGATAAGTATCAAAGACGCTTTTTCTATCTATCTTGCAACTTGCATAATCAGCATATGAATATCCTATTAAATCAATGTTTTGATTTTTAGGATACCAAATTCCTAATTTTGTAGTGCAAGATATATATTCAAAAATTCTTTTGATAACTATTAATGTGTTTCAATTGGATTTGCTTGAAATCTAGCATGCATACAAATAGCAAATAATATATCTGGTCTAAATGCTACTAAATATAATAAAAATCAAATTAAACTTTGATAGTGTTTTTCATGTACCTTTTTGCATGAAATGTTAGTGTTTAACCTAAATGAAGTCAACGTTGGATTAGCAGCTCCTTTGATAATTTCAAATATGAATTTTTTAAGCACCTCATGATGAATAAATGTTCCTTGTGGAGTTTGTTTGATTTGCAATCCAAGAAAGAAGTTTAGCTCTCCCATTAAGGACATTCAAATTCAACCTACAATAACTCAAAAATTCCTTGCAATATTTTTCATTAGTAGAACCAAAGATTATATCATCTTCATGAATCTATACAACTAAAATATCATTATCATAATTTTTAATCAAAAGAGTTGTGTTGGCCTTTAGAAATTTTTTTTAATAAGAAAATCACTTAATCTTTCATACCAGGCTCTTGGAGCTTGTTTTAAACCATAAAGAGCCTTTTGTAATTTAAAAACATGATCCTCTTTAGATGAATCTTGAAATCCTAGGGGGGTTGTTCAACAAGCACTTCTTCTTTTATATTTCCATTTAAAAATGCGCTTTTTACATTATTTAAAATAGTTTGAAATCTTAATAATAAGCATGTGCTAATAATAATATAATAGCTTCTAATCTAACAATAGGAGCATAAGTTTCATTGAAATCAATACCTTGTTCTTATGAATACCCTTTGGCTACAAGTTTTGCCTTATTTTAGATTATCTTACCTTGTTCATCAAGTTTGTTTTTAAATATCCATTTTGTTCTAATAATAGATTTTCCTTTTGGTCTTGGAATAAGTGGCCATACCTAATTTCTTTGGAATTATGCTAATTCTTCTTGCATAGCATTAATTTATTTGCTATCTATCAAGCCTCATTCACATCGTTAGGATCAATCTCATATAGTAAAGCAAATTGATTTTTAATCTCTTACAACTTTGATCTAGTTTTAATTCTTGAATCTACTTTACCTAGCACTTGTTTTGGAGGATGATACGATTTAATCCCTAAGGTTTAGAAGATTTGATTTCAACCTATTTAGATTTAATAGTACTTTCTGGTAAACTATCTGAGTGATTGTCTAACAAACTTGTTAGAAGACGAATAATGACAAAAATGAAAATGATAAGTACACACAATATTTCCAAATCGGGAAAAACCACGGGCAGAGGAGAGAGAATTCACTATATGTCAATAATGGAGTACAAAAAAGAGAGAGTAAAAAAATACAAATCAAAACTCTCTCATTTTCTCACTCTCTTACAAAACCTAACAAACACATATTTATATATGTATACAGCTAGCCAACAATAAATGTCAAAATTATGTCTCTTAAATGTATAATGAATGAATAATAAATGTATAATCAAATATTCATTCATTATACAAATACCAAAATTATGACTCTTAAATGTATAATGAATGGATAATAAATGTATAATCAAATATTCATTCATTATACATTTGACTACAAAAAACGGTACTGAAAACGGGTCACAAACTCCAACAAAACCTTCTATTGAAGTGTTTGTTTGACCATCTACTCAACTATCTATAAAACTTTCCTTTTTTGGCTCCATAGGTACTATAGTTGTATCTTGTATACCTCATTGATGATTTAAAAAACCATCATCATTATTTTTATTTACTATATCATCATCATTATCATTTATAATTGTATTATCAATAAACTTGACATTTATAGATTCTTATACTACTTTAGTTACTTGATTAAAAACACAAAAGCCTTACCAGATGTTGAATAACCAGGAAAGATTCCTTCATCGGCTCTTTTATCAAACTTACCAAGATTTTGTCTAGACTTCTTGATGAAACATTTTGTCCCAAATATGTGAAAGTATGACACACTTTGGGTTTTTGCCTTTATATATTTCATAAGCTATTTTTTGCTTCAAAGGTCTTACATAAACATGGTTAGAAATGTAACAGGAAGTAGATACTGCTTCGACCCATAAATATTTACCCACATTACTTTCATTTAGCATGCTTCGAACCATTTCTTGTAAAACTCTATTTTTCTTTTCTATAACTCTATTCTGTTATGGAGTAGAAAAATTGTGCTTTATACCATTTTTCTCACAAAAGTTTATAAAAATTTTATTTTCAAATTCTTTACCATGATCAGTTCTCAAACTTATTATTTTGTACTTGTTTTGAAAATTTTTCAAAAGCATCAAACATATCACTTTTGTTTCTAAGAAATAAAACCCATGTAACATGTGAAAATCATCAACTATAACTAAATCATATTTATTTTCATCCAAACTTAAAGTTCTTGTTAGACCAAATAGATCAAGATGTAAAAGTTCTAATGGTCATTTTGTAAAATAATGTATTTTTATTTGTGAGAAGCAAAAACCATTTTTATTTTTCAGACATTTGTCACACTTAATATCTTTAAAAGAAGAAATTTTTTGTAAACTAATGACAAGTTTGATTTTCGAAATCTTTTCTTGATGTGAAAAATTAACATGTCCATGTTTTTTGTGCCAAACAAAACAATTGTCATTTACTATTAAGAAACATCTTTCAACATCTACTCTTGTTGGTTTAAGCATATAAATATTCCTTTTTCAAAAACCTTCAAATTTTTTTCCTCCATTTTGGTCAAATACTTCTACTTTGTCTTTTCCAAAAATCATTTTATATCTTTTGTCACAGAGTTGACTAATTCTTAAGAGATTGTGTTTCATACCTCTTACCAGAGAGACATTTTCAATTGTACTAGGGGGAAAGCCTACTATACCAATTGCCATTATCTTGCTTTTGCTTTCATCTTCGAACTTGACATATCCTCTATTTTTCCATTCTAGATTTGTGAACAATAAAACATCTCTTGGCATATGTCTTAAGCACCCCCTATCTAGGTACCATAATTCTTTTAGCTTTGTTTCATGTTCTTGCATTCAAAAAGAGATAATTAAACCTTTTTGGAAACCCATACTAGCTTAGATCCACTATAATTCAAGCTCGGTTTTGGTTTTTTACTTGTTATTGATGAGCTTGTTATTTTTGTAATAAAAATATTTTTCTATATGTCCATACTTATTACAAAAGTAACATGCATATGTATTAGGTCTTATCGGCTTCTTTGATATTGATATGGTCTCCATTGATACTGATCTAAGCTTATTATATTTGGTTGATAATGATACGATCTGGTATTACCTCCATAATGTCATTTGTTATTTCTTCTATAGTTTTTTCTAGAATATTTATTGATATTCCTTTCATTTTGAACAACAAATTTATTCGTTTTATTTTCCTTTTTGTTTGTATCAATATTCTCTTTAGTGATTGATTCTTTCCCTTTAACAAAGATTGTTTTCTTAGCTTGATTTGAAGACTCGGCCTTATTATATCCTAATCCTCCTTTTGAGTTATTCAACCTTTGAGATGATATTAACCTTTGTAATTTTTCATCACTTTCAGAAAACTTGGTAAACGTAGAACTCAAATCTTTTGAAACATCATTGATTCTTACTTTAAGCTCTTTAATTTCCTTTCTTAAATTATTATTCTCAACTATCAACATATCTTGAGCTTCTCTTAGACTTTGGTTATCCATATGAAAAACTTCAGTATCATTTTTGAAAATATGATTTTCATCAAACAACATTTGATTAGTATGGCATACTGCTTCTTTTTCATTTTTCGGACACTCAATCTTTTCATTTATTTTAGATAGAACTTTTAAGAGTTATTTAACTTGTTTTCTAAAGCTATTAGACATATCACACTCAGATTCAAAAGATACATCAGATTGAGCCATGAAGCAAAGATTTGCTTCTTCTTTATTATCTGAGTTAGCGTTTGACTCAACTTCTGATTCATCAAGATCACTCCAGGTTGCCATTAAAGCCTTTTGTTTCTTTTTATACTTCTCCATCTTTTTTATTAGTATAGGACATTCATACTTAATATGTCCAACCTTCTTGCATTCGAAGTAAACGATCTCTTTCTTTTTCTCCTTCTTTTTTTCCTTTTCTTTCAATACTTTTCTTAAACCAAACTTAGATTGATTAGAAGTAAAACGCTTAGTTCGATCATAATGCTTATCGTTTTTCTTGATCAATTTTGAGAATCTTCAAACTAGAAGTGTCAAATCATAATTGTCTTCCTTATTGTCTAATTCTTTATCTATCTCAACATTTTGCTCAATAGCCTTGAATTTTATAGACTTTTTGACCTTCTATTGATCGTTCATGCGCTTGAATTTTCAATCATAAGCTTGAAGCTTTTCATGAAGTTGACTTAAGGTCAGTTTATCTAAGTCATGATCTTCTTCAACCGAATTCATCTTTGAATCCCATAAACTAGGCAAAATTTGCAAGATTTCCTTACAAGTTCGTTGTCATCAAACTTTTTATCAAGCAAACACAGTTTGAGAAATGCTCATTAGGAGTAAATTCTTTGCTGTGTTGTTTACTTCGGCCTTTTTCTTTTCTTCATCCACTAGATTGGATTATCGATGAGAATAACTTGCTGATCTCCAAAACAATAATTTCCCATGACGTGAAATCAATTGCTTTGATATATGTTTCCATCCTGCCTTTCCAATAAGGAAAATTAATTCCATCAAAGAATGACATACAATTAGATGCTATTGTGATTGTGTTGTCAGCCATTGATTAACTCTTAAAATCAAAAGAGTCACTACTCTAATACCAAATGTACATCCCCAAAGGCTGGGGGGGAGGTGGGTCTTGGGGGTTGCGGTTTATGAATTGTTAGTCTAAACTTTTTCTCCAAAACCAATAAAAATTCACAAAGATTATTTAAAATTGAACTTTATGTTTTTGTTCCTTTTAGATAATGTGCATGAAAAAACAAATAATAAATAGAAAAATAAAAGTGCACCAAAGTAAAATAGATAGTCGATTTATAGAGGTTTTTTCCTTATGAGTTTGTCCTCTCTTCTAGCTGGACTACTGGGGATCTGATCTTCCACACCAATCGTTCCACTAATCTAATAGCAAAAAAAGTTACAATCACCAATAGCTCTTGTTTTGTCTTTCTAGCATATCACTTGGCTATGCACAAACTATAAGACTTTGTAATCTAATTTCTATGCTAATCCTCAGTTCAAAAGATGAAGGAATAAAATTGTAGCAAGAGAAAATATATGCTCTCTAAATATTAAGCTTAGAATCTAAAAGAATGAATAAAGCTTGCAGTGGTTGTTCAAGTGTCTGTATGCTTGCTTAGAAGGCTTTTGTGGCATAAGAGAGTTTTTTGATTGCTACATTTGTTACTTGTCTTTAAAACTTGAAAATGATATGAATCTATATCTTCATGCTAATAAGTGCTTCTTCAAACGTTCAAAATTCTTATAACATCCTAAATGATCCTTGAATAATGTTGATATCCCTAGAAAAGTAGGATATGATTATCTTGTTTATGAGTTCAAACTTCAAACCGATTCAAGCTTATCTTGTTAAGCTCCTTTATCATCATATGATCTTGATACTTAAATCGTCTTGGTTGGATAAGATTTCGATTTTGAATATAAAGATCCAAAAAAATCCAAATAAGCTTTAGTTTGAAAATATCCCCCTAATTTCGGATAAGGTTTCAACATAAATATCTTATCTTCATTCGTTGATTGTTATCTTGAGATAAATTGTTCTGTTCTTAACTTTGAAACATATCTTCGTTAAACTCTGATCCGCATTAGACTTCGTATAAAATTTGATCTTCATTAATCTTTGTAAAACTTGAAACAAAACTTTGTAAATTATCAAAGATAAAGAATTCCCCATGAATTATTATCCTCCTTATGTGAAACGAATTAAGTGCATTACCTAAATATACTTAATTAGTGGAACTGGGGCTTCAAATAATTCCTAATTGAATTTTCATATAATTAATTCAACTGTCTATAGAAGTGTCTACCGATACATCTAATGATTTGTCTGATTAAATGTTTCATAGAGTGTCTACTTGATTGTTTGATCAAGTGTCTATAAAATGAATACTTTCGATCTACACACTTAAAAGCATGTTCATTAGTTTTCTTTTAACCTTTTTGTTATTATCAAAACTTATTTAGGAGAACTCAATGTTAAAACATGTCAAATCTCAACTAGACATCTAGTATACCTAAATCTAAATAGGAAGGTATATCCAGACGTAGAGTAGTTGTAGTTCTTGATAGTTTAGGAGGCTAGGTGACCTTAGAAGTATATTTTTTCTTGTTAAAGTAAAGTTTTGAGTTAATATTTGCTAAATGTCTTCAGTTGTTTCTGGTGAAGCTAAGTTAACTATTCCAAATGACATATCAGGTACGTCCTTACCTTGATTGTTGCTTATGAATATATGCTTAGAAATTGCAAATGGACTTAACATTATTTGAATTTAAATGGTCTGTTGCTTGTGCTTGGCTGGGTCTAGTGGACCATAAGTACTAATGTTATTGAGGGCAATGCCCTGATGATTTGTGTGTATCGTTGTCTTGAGTGGAGTTGTACACAGAGATGATTCCGGTAGTCTAGAAGTGGTACAAGTACAATAACTAGGGTATTAGCGAGTACCCAACACCAAAAATATATGAAAGTATATATATATCTATATGTATATGTTTTTCATGAAGTCATGAGTTACTCTGGGTTTAGGATTAAATGCATATGGTTCTAAACTGTGTTGATTGCCTAGCTAATTAAAAGATAATTAAAATGTGGTTGCTACATATATTAATGTATTACATGTGAATTGATATGTTGTTTGCTTATGCGCATATGGTTAGTTTGGCATACTAGGCCTTGTGCTTATTCCTTTTTATTTTTTAGGATCAAGTGAAGAGCCTATAGTGTTCGATCTATCATGTTATGATGTATATGTAAACTATGAGGACGATGATAGAGGAGCCGACTTTCCAACCAATTACTAGATGACTAGACTTGAAATAGCTAGAGTCATAGACTTTTGGAGTTTAGATATTAGTTTTTATGATTCTTTATGTTTTAAGACTTTTTCTTCAGGTGTTTTAAGTTTTCTAAATTGTCGCTTGGTTTATGCCAACTAAGTTATTTAAAAGTTTTTATTAATGATATTAATGTTTTAGAAATTCTCCTTGAATGTGAAACATTAGAGATTTATTTCACATTCAAGATATATACTGTTTGGATTGTGATTTAATAGAATTTGAGCCTTAGCATATCTATCTTTAGTAAGGACACGTGGTGGGCTGATAACGCACTCAGTTTAGGGCATTACACTATTTGAAAAAAAAAAAACATTTGTAATTCATCCCATTTCATTACTTTCCATTTTACGAAGAATTATATGGCTTTAGCTAGAAGAATTATCCCAAGATAATGTGTTGCTAACTGATTGATAACTAAAGTTCATTTTTAAATGGTGATGAGCTTTTCGTATCATGCTTGATAACTTTGACTTTCTCTACTCTCACTTATGAGGATAATAAGAGGGATTTGAAATTACACTAAGTTAAACTTGAAGGGCGGGAAAGAGGAAGAGTGAAATAAAGAAGGGAAAGAAAAATCAAGTCTAAATCTAACATGGAGTTCAGACTATCCCCTTACTTTCCACTGAACATAGTGCTTTCAACCAAGGACTTCATACACATTTGTATTAATAGGCAAAAATACGCTCATAAAAGCTACTCAAGTTTCTCTCAAATACACATTACGCATACAAGGGTAGTGCCTTATAATATTTGCAACTAACTTACATAAGTAAACTACTATAAGTCTCTCAGAGAAAAAAAAATTACAAAAATAATGAATAAATGATGAATCACTTAAACAAAGTAATATAGATCTGTTTGTTTGTAATGAATGAGCTCTCTAAAGTAATTTTTTGTCCAAGATGTGTTATCTTGTCATGAAAATTTAGTAGATAGACAAATTGTCCCATTTTTCCCCTTGACTAATCTTTCATCACTACCAATCAAACACCCTTATTGATTGTCCAGATGCCACTTAGAGAACACCACACGTCTAACCTTCAATTTTTGAGGTGTTTGGAGTTGATCAACAAGAATAAAACAAAAAGCATCTAAGAAAAGCTACCATGATTAGAAGCATTTTAATCATGTGAGATTAAGTCTAAGGTTTGGACATCATAGCCATCATTTGACCTTTGGACCCTAGGCCATTGCAATATGATCAATAGCATATTAGTCATGTCTAATTAAGCTAGCTTTTGAACATTATACCCTGGTGTTCAGATGCCTATTGTAGAACATTATCAGTATCTTCTAATCATGATAGTGTCTAGACTCCATTCATTTGTGTTTAGATGCTAGTTGCAATGCAATAAGGTCCTACGAAAACAAAGATATAAAGCAAGTATAATGCACAAAATATTCACACATGATCCTATTGATACATAGTCATTGCAAGTTGTGTGATTTGCAATATTTGATTTAATTTTCATGGAATTTGAGTTAGCTAGGTTGGTTAAGTGCAATTAATCTATAAGTAATTTTTCTCGATTGTGCAATGTTTTGGGTTATCAAAATTCACTATGGACATTTTGATTCAACAATCTTTCCTCTATTGATGAGGGCAATCATTGCATAGTTTATTTCGTCTCAATTAGGTGCTCCCCTTTAATTAAGCATATCAAGGTTTCAAAGAATTTTGCAATTTAAGTTCTAACTTTTTATGCTTATTTGAAGTATAATTTCTTAAGAGAAATTATACCTTTGTTCACTTGATTATATTCTTCTTGTAAACCAAATTATTCTCCCATTTAGCCTCATCATAATCTCATGATGAGTAGTAGGTGGTGAAGAGAGAGTAAAATGAGACTTGCCTCTTTGTGTGATTTATCATCAAAGGCCTTGATGATTTTTCTTTTTCTTTTATTTGGAGAACTATAAATAAGAAAAATGTAACATTTAATATCTAAACTTTACCCATTTTTTGTAATTTACTGCTCCAAAATTAAAAAGTGTTAACTTAATACATTAACTTTGTCATTTCTTTAATAAACTATCTAAAAGGAATTAATGGATTATTGTAAAAGATGGGCACTATTATACTTTGTATTCTAACCCCTCCTCGATATAGACCCTTAACATAGGTCTTTCCTTTTTTCCTAGGATCCTTAAACTCTCAATCTCACTCTTAATCTAAAACCTTAACTAAAACTCTCCAATATCCTTCCTCGATTCTATTTGAGGATTAATAAGAAGCAAATTAAGATTTTGATGTGGTAGATCAAGTTTTCCTATAATCATAGTTGTCAAAATCGTGATTTTACCTATAGGATTCTATGAGTTTACGATTTTAGGAGACCCTTCCGAGTTGATTCGTGCGTAAAATCATTTTTTGTAATAGAATCTTACTATTTCAATCAAGGTTACATGTAAACTTAGTAGATTCTTACGTTTTTAACTGAGTTTACCAATGTTAGCTAAATGAGTCAAATAAGCTAAAATATATAAAAAAAAAACAACCATATTTTTATAAACTTATCAACTATTAGGATAAAATGTCTTTCTTATCACATCTTAGTTTTGTTTTTATATACTCTCTCTATTTCTTTCCCTCCCTCCCCCAACTCCCCCATTATATATGTATAGATACATTTAAGTCAATTTATATTTGTAGTTATAGAAGGTATTAAGGAGGTTAGAGGCGAAGGAGTTGAAGTTTTTTACTTTATAGGAGCATTGTTTCAAGGAAGACCTATAGGCGTTATGCTTGATTTACTGGAATGGAATAAACTGTAAAAAAATAAGGAGTCCTATATTTTATGATTAAGGATATTTTTGCAAAAAAGATATTTTTGATAAGAAATAGCAATTTTCCTGGTCAAGGGGAGAAATATATATTTCTTATCTATTTTACGTTACATGAAATAAATATTTTTTATGAAGAAATTTTTACAAACCAAACGAGAAAATAACTATTTTGTACTAATAAAGTCAAAATACCAATTCTACTCTTATAAACCAATCACAATATTAAGTGAACTTCGAAGCTCATCAAACGTGCTCTAACACATGCATTATCCAAAGCAACATAGGTAGAAAAACATAGCAAACCTTAAGGCTTGGTGGATGTGCTATAGAAGCTTCTCTCACTAATGGCAAAAAAGTACATGGATACATAGGGAACTCTGGAGCTCCCTAAACACGTGCCTGTAGAATTTGTAGTTTCTCTCCTACAAGATTTGGATTACTTTTCTACATCAAAATATTTGTTTCCTTCACTAGTATCTTATCAGCTTGAAATTACCTATAACCTACACTATGAGGTGAGCGGATCTAAGGTAGGTAGGGTATAAAGTCTTACTTGTACCCTACCCTATAAGATACATGATATAAAGCTTTGTACTCAAAACCTACCTTGTAACGTCTTATACCAATCATATACCTTGTAAAACTCACAGGGTACGAGGTATCTTGTGAAACCTATAAAAATTTTCTTTATTTTTTGAATTTCAAATTGTAATATGTAAGACTACGTTATTTATATAAATTTATTATAATTATAAAAATATATCAAAATAAATTTTAAAAATAAATTTTTAAATATCACTAGTTTTACAATATACGTAACTTTTATGTATTAAAGTTGAAATCAATAACAAATACATATAGGACCTGATTACTTGATTTTAACAAAATTGTAAAACATCTAGCAAATTCTAAAATAAAAACTTTGAAAGCACATATGTATTAATTAGTCTTACAAGATTAATAACACTTCTATATAACTTTTAGAAGTTCAAGTATATATTATCAAAATTCTTCCAAAATAAAAATTACAAGTATTTCATAATAAATTAGTACAAGTTTTTCTAAATAAAAAATTCTAAAAGATAGTCTATAGATAATTATATTAACCAAAAGTGATTACAAAATCAAAATAGAGTATTATTATTTATTGTTTATTTATTTTATATTATAATTTTTTAATTGAATATATATATATATATATATTAAGATAGATATATGATACCATGAAATCTGTATACTCTATATAAATGTTTCAAGTTAGATATAAGATATAAAGACCTCATATCCGTATCCTATCATGTGAAAACAAGTTCTAAAAAATAATACCTGTACCCTATCCTATGAATTTTAATATACATTCAAACCTTACTTGGTTGCGTAAGGTTTGAATGCGTACCTCATACGACAGGATTACCTGCTCACCCTACAATGTATCTTTCAACATATTAACTTTTTGATCAAGGCTTTTGGGATTGGGATAAAATCCAATGTAAATGACATAGCTACTTATTTGACTTCTTGAACTTGGATTACTCCTTGTGACAGTACTTCCTTTTCACATTTTATTAATCCAAGGATAACTGTCATGTTTAATATCTAAATTTTATCTATTTTTATAATAATATTTAAAGTTAAAAAGTGTTCCTAAACTTAGCCCAATTTGTAGTTAACTACTTAAATTTATCAAAATTAACTACTTGAGCTATATACATTTTTACAATTAATTGTTTTATATAGGTACTATAAATAAACTCAAAAACTTTATAAGTAGTAAATTAATACTTTTTAAACTTTAAAAGTAGTTCACTAATTGATAAATTTCAGGTATGTATGAATATCGAGTCTCATTTTGCTATCATTTACAAAAGTATACACAAATTGTGAATGTAGGGGTTAGGGACCAGACATAGAAAGACATGGAGAGACAGGATTAGAGAAAGAAGAACTCGGTCCATTTGTTTGTCTTTAATTTCATTCTTTTGGAATTTTTTTGTAACAATTCTCAAACCATGTGTGTTATAAAGTAGGATACTAAAAAACAAATAAAGAAGAAAAAAAAGTGCAAGTGTATATATATTCCTTCTAAAATTAGTTGTCTAACATATCTCTATGAAGTTAGGCATATATACTCTTTATTTAATTTTATAAAAGTTTCATTTTTCCTTTTTTTTTTTTTAATTTGTACTCTTGAAAGTACATAAATTTTCATTTCTACCTCTCATTTTCTATTTACTACCTTCACACAAAATTGATACATATATTATATAATTAAATAACACCATTCAAATAGGATAAAATAATGATAAAGAAGGAGATTATTTGGGTATTTTGTTAGGAAATATAGATATATAAAGTCTAGAAAAACAAAATAGTTGTATGAAGTTGCACTGTAACGAGCACTAATTTTTTAATAGGTTTTGGTATTTTTTGTGCAAATTTGCTATTTTCGATCAAATTTGGTACATTGAGTGAGTGCCAACTTTTTATGGATTCTAGTATTCTTGTCCAAATTTGATACTTTTACGAAGTACCAACTTTTTATAGGTTCTGATATTTTTGTGTTGATGTGGTATTCTCAACCAAATTTGGTGTTTTAAGTAAGTACCAACTTTTTTATGGGATTTGGTCTTATTATTGAAATATGTTATTTCCGTCTATATTTTGTAATTTGAGCAAGTACCAATTTTTTTCATGCTTTGGTAATTTTGTTCAAATCTAGTATTCTCATCTAAATTTGGTACTTTTGGTGAATACCAACTTTTTGTGATACTTGGCATTATTGTTGAAATATGGTATTTTCGTCTAAATTTGGAACTTTAGGCAAGCACCAACTTTTTTTAGGTCTTAGTATTTTTTGTGCAAATTTGGTATTCCCATCTTAATTTAGTGCTTTGAGCGAGTACCAACCTTTTATGAGATTTGATATTATTGTTGAAATATGGTATATTCGTCTAAATTTGGCACTTTGAGGGAGTATCAGCTTTTTATGGGTTTCGGTATTTTTGTGCAAATCGGTATTCTTATCTAAATTTGGTGCTTTGAGCTAGTATCAACTTTTTATAGGTTCTAATTTTTTTTGCAAAACTAGTATTCTTATCCAAATTTGGTTATTTGAACGAGTATGTACTTTTTATAGGCTTCGATACTTTTGTGTGAATGTGGTATTCTCATCCAAATTTGATATTTTGAGCGAATACCAACTTTTTTTTTATGAGATTTGATATATTGTCAAAATATGGTATTTTGTCCAAATTTGGTATTTTGAAGAGTATCAACCTTTTATATTTTTGTGCAAATCTAGTATCCTTGTCTAAGTTTGGTATTTTAAGTGAGTACTGACTTTTTATGAGATCTAGTATTATTATCAAATTGGTATTTTATCTAAATTGGATTTTAAGTGAGAATCAACTTTTTTTAGGTTTTGATCATTTTGTTCAAATTTGATGTTATCATCTAAACTTGATACTTTTAATGGGTACCAGCTTTTTACATGTTATGATATTTTTATTTCAATTTGGTACTATTGTTGAAATATGGTAATTTTAGTAGGTGACCGGCCGGTTTTTCTGGTCACAATCTTTTTTCAAGTTGCAAAAGGCCGCTTGCTCCAATAAGTTCCTTATTTTTAATAAAATAAGTTATCAATTTGAAATTACGAAATTTTACTAAAAAATTAGAAACTCAAATTACAAAAGATTTTCATCTAAAAAAAGGTTTTACATAGAGCTGAACAGAGAGACATCACATCATATTCAATTGTATGTCAATTAGGATTGGAAATAGAAAGATATGGAGATCGGATTAGAGAAAAGAAGAACTTTGTTCATTTGTTTTGTAAAGTAGGATACTATAAAACAAATAAAAAGGAAAAAAAGTACGGGAGTATATGTATTCTTTATAAAATTATATGTCTAATATATATATATATATATATGTAAAATTGGGCATATATATCCTTTACTTTATTTAATTTTACAAAAGTTTCATTTTTTTAATTTATGCCCTTAAAAAGTACATAAATTTTCATTTCCAACTTTCTTTCTCTAATTACTAGCTTCAAATAAAACAGATACATATATATTATATAGTTAAGTAAGACCATTGAAGTAGGTCAAAATAATGATATAGGAGGAGATTATTTGGATATATACTTATTTCCTCATCTGATGTTTTTTTTTTTTTTTTTCTTTTTGGTTTTAAAGAGGAAATATGAATATGTAAAGTCTTGAAAAACAAAACAAGTATACAAAATGAAAAAGGATGAAATTAATTTGGCCTCCTTAAACATATAAGCCTTTTTTGATATTTTCATGCCACTACATTTTTAATAAAATATGTTTTACATTTAGCTGAGTAGAGCCATCACATCGCATCTCGTTGTACATCGCATCGCTGACATTTATTTGACGGTATCAGAATCTTATAGATTTATTTAATCATTCCAACATGTGGATGCTATGCATTTTTATTTTTCCTTGCTCGTAGAAAATGCTCGCATCCCCAGAAAGCCTATGTCGGTATCTTTGAAGATCACGTATAAATCAAGGACCTTTGCTCAAAACTCAAATATTCGGATCCAATCACTTCCGTATGTCTCCTTACACGTCCTTTACCCCACTAGACCCTTTGACCAAGACCCTGTCGACGCATGCAACATTCCGAATCCCTTATCTCCTTTTCACGGCACATGCTGAGGGGCACATGCTTATAAAATAAAAGCCTTTGGACCTCGTTTGAACGTCTTTGATTTCGCATCTTTACAAAGGTGTTCACACTTTAAAAGTCAGTGAGGCCACACATGTAGACATCATCACGGGCGGTTTCGAATAATCATCCCGAGCCATCCTTGGCGGTTTCGTATCCGGAAACCGCCCCATCGAGGACGGTTATGAACCGTTGAAGGACTCGCGGAAATCGACAGATCTTAGCAGTTCGTCCAGCAGAACCGGCGGTTCCACCAGTTCTGACCCGCAATGAAAAAAAAAAAAAAAAAACAGAAACGCATACACACATAATGATTTTGGTGTTTTGTTTGGGGGTTGGGGGAAGGAGGAGGGGGAGGGGTAGAGGGCAGGTCTATTTTATTATTAAAAAAAAAAACTTGGTTCACGGTTCACGTGGAACTGGAACCGAAACAGTGAAAACTGACGGTTCCGTGGAATCGCGAATCGTCTCGACTTTGGTGGTTCCGGTTCGGGTCCGAAACCGACCCGAATTGTGCCGATGTCTACACACATGCTTTGATTTGATCGTTTTAAATCGATTCAACTTGACCTTGTTGCAGAACGACTCGAATTATTTCTTCTATCTTTCTTCACAACAAATGAAAAAGTGCCCAATTGACTTGATTAGTTCGAATCCCGCTGTTGTAGAATGAGACAGAATTTTTGGACAACAAATATACCAATTAATTTTTCTCTAGACCCTGGTTTATATATAGGAAAAGAAAAAAAATGAAAAAAAAAAAAAAAATACAGCATGTGAAACACATTTCAATATTTTGACTTGCAACTTATAACAACACCTCCTACATTTGTAAATTTGTCAAATTATATACATTTATCAATTCCACTTGCAACTGCACAAGAAAAACAAGTTTTACAATATATATACCGCTATTACAAATGGTTGTAAGACCATCTCAAACTCCATTGCATTACTCCAAACTCCACACATATATTAACTAAAAAAAAAAAATCCTAACATCCCAAACCAAACACCTCCGGTTACAACTGTGTACTAGCATTACAATATCATGAACTAAATGTTAAATTGATCATTTACTAATACTACTTAATGGGTTCCTTGACATAAAAAAATTTAAAATCTTGACATATGAATACATAGAATGAGACATGTGCAAGATTAACTACTAGTGTCATTTGGTCCTCCTCGAGGTGAAGAATCTCCCCCTTGACTATGTTGTAACTACTGTTTTTGCTGTTGTTAAGTATCTAACTCTATGAATTATATGGTATCATAGCCTTCTCTAGGTGGCCTATAATGATGATTCATATACATCGGAACAAGATTCTACCCTACTTGACTTAGCCCCTTATGCATATCATCATCATGAGTAGCTACTTGATGCCTTTTATATGGAGTAGCTGGAGTCTAGAGGTCTACACTGGATCTCTCAGCCTCAAGGGTCTTGAATGGAAGCTAGAGATGGTGCCGAATGACCTAGCTCGATGAACTCCCATGATGCATGTGCAGATGCAGGTGATACTTGAGGAGATAACTCGTGATTAGGTGATGTATCATCCTTCATATCTGTTGGGGCACTCCTATGGTCTCTTTCCTACTTGGGGCCTCTCCCTATGGCCAAAGACAGCCTCTCTAAGTTGGTTAGGGTAGTAGAGTCATTTTTGGCATTAGTTGAAGTTGCAAGCTATTGTGGATCATCTAGAGTGATGCGCTTGAACTGACACATCACTTTATCGACTTCTAATGGCTTGGATATGATGTATAAATGCTCCATGCAAGGCATCCGAAGGATGAAGCTAGCCTACATTATAGACTACATAATAAGTTAGGGTGATTACATCAGAAAATCATAACGTTTGATGGTAAGTTCATTTGAGGTTACAATGCTTTGAGTACTTAAAAAGAGGTCACAACGTTTAGGAAGTAAGTTCATTTTAGATCAAAATGTTTCAAGTGGTTAAAAAAAGATCACAACGTTTAGAGAAGTAGGTTAATTGAGGTCACCATTAGCACACTTCATAACGTGCTAGATCTTCTAAGTTTTAATTTTAAATATTTTCCTGTTGACACATGTAAATGATAACCTCAATTAACCTACTTCTCTAAACATTGTTATTCTTTTTAACCACTCGAAATTATAACCTCAAATAAACTTACTCAGATGTTGTGACCTTCTAGTATAATTTACCCCAATAAGTTAAGAAGAGATTATACATGAAAAAGAAGAAAAGACTCTAAAGATTGACTAGCAATTTAAGTAACCCAACATAGCATCAATAAGACCAACATACCGTTCATTGATGCCCCCTCCATTAGGTGATTGACCTAAAGGCTCCAACTAAGTCAATTGCAAACTTACAAGATAGCTCAACTCGGTGCGTCATTTTATTTATGTTCAAATGGCTACATATAACCGTCAACAGCTAATTGTAGTTCACATTTTCCAAAACATTAACCACTACAATAGGCCGTCTATCATAGCACATCGCATCGTCTCCTTCCACTTTGTATCTATAAGCATAGCACAATTCTTATCTCCTCTATTAGCTTGTTAACTCAACATAAACCATTAGCATGACATGAAAAAGAATCCAACTTGCCCAACAAATTACTCTACACCAATTCCTAAATGCAAGTTTCTTTATACTAACTCATGACAAATTTATAGTATTACAAAGAAATACATACGTATATTATAGTTAGTGAGACATACACATAAAAAATTAATTGATAAGAGCATTTTAATTTCAACTTTTTGATTCCACATAACACCTGACTAAGAATGTAATTTAGAAGTTTTTTCAAATAGTCAATTTGCATACTATACGATCATTGAGAAATTTTATCAAACACTTACTGAGCATTCTACATGAACTTACCATAATTTGATATTAAGCATCTAAAACAACATCAATACATTGTGCATTACATGTATAGGGTATTATTCTTATGAAAATTATGATATAAACAAAAATTTTGATCCAAAATAAAGAAAAAAGAACTTATTGTCCTTGTGATATAAGGATTAAGGGATTTGAACAAAAATCTCTAGTGAAATTGAAGTTCAACTGAAGAACACGAATATAATGCAATAAGATTAGCAATATTTTATATATAAAATGAGATTTGAATTGATTTGGATCTTAATATTTTGTGTTAGGTTTGAGTTTAGAGAGAAAATGCAGTGTAAATGAGGAAGAAAGGGGGTTGTATTGTGTATATATTGCGCCAAACACGATTTCAGTACAAAATGACATGGTATCTTCTGTGTGTGGAGAAGAATCGAGGTGCAACGATCACGAGCGTGCCGCGTGACTATCGCGCTACACGTGATCTAGAGAAACAACACGTGCAAAGATGATCAGGAAGTAATCGTATAGGAAGGAAGAGTAGGCAGTCTCAATAGGCTCTAACACACGTGTGACAGGTGAGGGAGCTGAAGAGCATCAACCTCACTGAGTACTATGAATATCGTGTATGTTCTTGAATAAATCAAGTGTTTGATTCACTAAGGCGGAAATCCGGCAGCACAACGACGTTTGTCCAGGATTTCACCCTGTCCAAATGAGGTAAGGACTAAGGTATTTATAGAGAATCTAACTGTCGATGTCGTCCGTCAGATGAGACAGACGACTGACGGCTAGGATGAGTCCCTCTCGTTATGGATATGGATGTGGGCTCCCTTATGAACCCAGGCCCATACGGCCTTCATTGTAATGTGTGTGAGCCAATTTGAGAAAGGTTGGAATTGGGCAGGCCAATTCCAACGGACCCTACTCCAAGCCTACCATTCCAATTCTCCCATGATCATCCCAATTGATATGGACCTAACTCCTTGAGCCCTATCACATTAGCCCATAGAGTTAAACCCAAATAAAGATTAGGCTAGAGGTCTTTATGACAAGATCAATACATCTACATTTTGCCCCCTGACCAAAGTCATTCGAGTCATTGAAGGAATTTGGGCATTAATTAAGCCCTTTCAAATGACTAAAGTCTCACATAGCGCTGTGTCGCTATTTGACGCGTTGAAAATTTGTAATGTGAAAGTTCGGCATGACGCTTCAAAATAATTGAACTATCTTAGTATATATGCTTGCAATATCATCTGACCATATGTACTGTCTCGAGCTAAAATTATATTGCTTTTAAGTGGCTTTACTTGTGAGCTCGTAGCTTATTCTATCTGGCCATGGCTTTCACACCCTTGTTATTCACTGCATTGTTTTCGTTCGTTTGAGTGATCTTGTTCCTTTACTCCCAAAACAATATGTTATGCTTGTGACATGAATCTTCTTCGCTTACTTTGCATGAATAGTTTATACTATCATAAATTGAGCCTGATTAAGCTTGTATTGAATTTTTGAATCTTCTTGCTCTTCTAATAAAGACTTTGCTTGAGTTGGGTCTTATGAAGCCCTCTACCATATCATCATTTTGTACTTGTCTCAATCGTATCGAAGTGAAGAGCAATATATATCATTCTTATAAAGTAGGGTATCGGAGCACTTCTGGCTTCTTCCAAAAATGATGTTTAATGTTGATCTTCCATAAAATATAGTCCCATAATATGTAAATGATAACTTCCACCGTTGATGTTTGTTGGAGAAGATTATAGAACTTTCCTGTAAAACCCTAGAATATATAATATGCTTTTTTTACCAAAAAAGGAAACCTATCTAAATAATACCTAAGGCGAAAATAAATGAACGGACAAGATTAATGCCACAGACGGCATATAAAAAAGATTATCCTAAGAAAAGATATGATATAAAGAAAAGTTACTAAAAATAGTAAAAACGCGGTTTTGACGGCCTAAACGAAGGAATTTGACCGAAAACCGGCTTGGGTCATGAGCAAAGCTGGTGAGTTCTGCTCGTTGGATCGTTTCCCTTTAGAATATGGTCTCGCTTGGTAAAATCTAAAACTCCCCAAAATTACGAAACTGCCATCGACACTTTTCTAACAATATACCAGGATTTTCTCCTCTACTTTTTTTTTTTTGAATTGTACCATTTGGGGACAGGTGTCACTATCTTATTGTCATAGTACAAAACGGTTAAGGATCATGTTTGTTTTATTCCAATATTGGCAAAGACAAAATCTGCTTATTTTGGGTCATGATATGGGGTGTTTCTTTTATTCCAGCACGTAGGACATCTTTTATTTCCTTCTTGCAGACCTTTCTTCATTTGCCAACATTTGTGTTTCATCAAACATGAACAACCTATCTTCTTCCTCCTCTCATTTTCTCTCTTCATATTCCTTTCATGTTGTAGCTCTACGAGACATAAACAAATTCCTCTGAAGCTTTGTTATCTAAGGCAGAAAAAGATTGAAGAAATCCTCCTCTGAAGCTTTATATTTCTTTGTGTTCATAGCTTACTTCATGGTGATCATACTCGTAGATTGGTTGCTTTTAAGCTCCAACTAGCCGGAGCCAGCCATCATTAAGCTTTGTCCATTGACATATTAAGCTTCTAGCTGGTTGGGATTTCTTACTCTTGGCCCATAAATTATATTAACTCAATGACAAAGGAAAAGTTATCAAATCCTCTATGTTGCTGTTGAAGGATACGAGCAAGCATACTACAAAGGTATCAACAGCTATGTTTCCTTTACTGAGTTCCACAGTTTTTTTTTTAGACTCCTACCTCGGTTCTATTTCTTGCAGATTTCTTGCAACAAAGAATGATACTGATTTTGCCGAATATGTGTAGACCCAAAGAGGAGGCTTGAAAGCAGGACCTTCTACTAGAGTGTCTTGCCTTAGTAGCTGGCTTGAGCTTGGTTCTTAAATCTGCTAAAGGGAGATTCGGTTCAGGCTAAACTTTTAGGTAAAACAAGATCTGCACATGCTCTTGGATATTTTCTATGAATGCTTTAGAATAAGCAGCTTCATTTTTATAAATGTGCCATTCATGGTTTTGGTTGCTGCATTATTATTACTGTTGTCCTTGGTTTGAAGGTTGGAGCGGTTGTATACAGTAAGTATTTAGACTAGCTGCTAGACTTGAAGAGCATTGGCCATGAATTTACCTTAGTCGTTCATTGTCCAAGAACGACTTGCATATAAAACCTGGACAGTGGACATGCAAATATCGCAGCCAACCAACTCTTGACAGTACGTTTCCATGATGTCTGAAGCCTAAACAGCTAAGTTCAGACAGATGGCCTATGCTTATTTACTTAGGCCATGAAAAACGGTGCTTCTTTCTCCCATAATGCCTCCCAGAGTTCTCTGATAAGGACAGACTTCACGACTAAAGAAGTCTCGGTTTAATGCAGAAGAATCATGACAAAATATGACATTGATACATTTGTAATCTTTCAAAATCTGAAACATAAAATTGTAGATCTTTCCCTTAGATTTCTATATCATTTTAAATCATCTCAATAGGAGTTCTTATGAGAGAGATATCCACATTTTCGTGAACTCTGTCAAATCTGGAAAATCAAGGATTTTTGTGTCATGCAGTAACTTCATAATAAAAACTGTATCGAATTGTTTTGAATCCACCAAACTCAAAACATGAAAGTTTTAGATCTCCCTCTTAGCTTTTCAAGGAATTTTGAATCACCCCAAACGGAGTTCATATGGGAGAGATGCACAATTTACAAAACTATCTCAAATCTGCAATTTTTGAAACCACCGCTGCACTTGTAGTAGCTTCATGACGAAAACTGTATTGATGTGTTAGACGAATCCATAAAAACTCAAAACATGAAAGTTTTATATCTCCCTCTTATCTTTCCAAGGAATTTTGAATCACCCCAAACGGAGTTCATATGAGAGAGATGTGCACAATTTACGGAACTATCTCAAATCTGCAATTTTTGAAGTCACTGCTGCACTTGTAGTAGCTTCATGACGAAAACTGTATTGATGTGTTATGAATCCATAAAAACTCAAAACATGAAAGTTTTAGATATCTCTCTTATCTTTCCAAGGAATTTTGAATCACCTCAAACGGAGCTCATATGAGAGAGATGTGCGCAATTTATGAAATAGTGTTAGAGCTGTCCTGTTTCATCTTCTAATGCATGAATGGTTTTTTGATATTTCACCAAACACATCATAAAGCTCCCTATTCTTTTAAATAACAATGACTTTCTTCGACCAATATCTTAAAGATAGAATCAATAAATGTATTGTATGTACTCTTTTCCTTGCTCAATGCCTTGTCTTGTAGAATCATCATAAGTGAGCTTGATACTTATCAAAGAATATGTGTACTTTTAATGTATATGTCTTCATGATGATAAAATGCTGCATGAGTGGAATATCTTTTGTTTGTGAAACTAACATATCATATCTTCTTACTATGCAGGTGATATATTTGATCTCACTCCTATCACATTTTCTCTCCTCTACTTTTGAAGTGGTGGCACACCAATACTCTTTATATCGCTTGCATTGTTTTCTTTGGAAATGAAGGTGAGTAAAAGGATGAAGAAGAACAAGCTGAATAATGCGAGGAGAAGTGAAATATTAATGCAATCAAATGGTAGTGTGCCACAAGTTCCATCACCACAAGATGAGTGGGTTGACGCAACAATTTCAAAAAACTTCTTTTGGGTAGATATACGAAAACGAGACTTATTTCCACGTCAACCTGTGGATGGTGAGTTGCGCTTCATAAGTTAAGAGTCTCATGCAAGAAATAGAGCACTCATAGATGCGTCTTCCATATTGCGATTCAGAAATGAAAGGAAAGAGCTACCTCTCTCAGAATGCCAATTTCATTGTCCTAAACAATTTGTACAAGTATGGGGTCCTTGGGTAGGACATATTATTAAGAGATATGGAAGCATCCTACAACAAGCTGGGGTTTATGATTCAATATGGATTAGCTCAAAGTTAAGCTTTGCTCGCACCGCTGACACAGATATGTGGCGAGCCATCCTTTGTCAATGGAGTATTCAAACACACAGTTTTATTACATCTTGGGGTGAAGTTACTCCTACTTTGGAGGATGTATGTATGCTACTAGGCTTGCTTGATAGACTTATTAGAGACTCATATGGGAGTAGCTGTAGATAGTCATAGACAGCTTACATTCTCCTCATGGCTTAAATACTTCTTTGGGCAAGAGAAGGGAGGTGAGTTTACCCACGGGCCTGGCTACAATAGCAAGTAAGTATCCTCGTATCATTTTATTAGCATATACTATTCTTTTTCCAATCATGGCTTAACTCATCTATGTCTTTTTTTTTTTTTTTAATTGTCCTAGGGAGGAGTTAATAGCCTTTCCATCATTGTGGCTTTCATTGTTTGTATTCCCTGGCGGTCCTTAAGGTAATATTAGTCCGCGCTTCTTCCACTTAGCGTTCCGTATCTCACGTGGAGAGCGTTTCGCATTGAGCCTCTTCTATTTGGGGTCTTTGTATCGACGATTAGATCTTTACCATGAGTCCTCGATACGGTCCAAGGGACGGTACATGGTGGTATGTTATGTAGATATGACATTTTTGCAATTATTTTTTGCTGAGCGTTACAAGAAATACTATGATCCACCACTTGAAAAACCTGATATAGTTGAACCACGAGCTTGGGCATGGGTGAACAGAAAGCCTTTGGGATTGCTAATTGATGTGATAGATAATGTTCAGGAATATAATTTCCGCCCTTATACTAAGGAAGTGGCTGGTTACGAATGGTACCCAGAATTTTATCCTCGAGGTTCTGAAGACTTGGTTAACTTGGTAGAGAACAGAGACAATTTGTCTACAGCTGAGGTGGGTTTTATCATTTGGTGCACACCTGGAAGTTTCCCTTCACTTCATGACTGGTGTGACTCTTCTGAAGAATTTCTTGAGTGTAGTGTTGTGGCCTATCTACCCCATCGAGTTACTCGTCAGTTTGGATTTGATCAGAGTGTTCCTTGTAGTATTGAGATTACTGGAGATTTCAATGAATGTTGTAAGGAACTTCATCCAGAAAATTGGAAATATATTTATCCAAACCTCAGACATATCTTCTTCCCATCTAGTGATCGTATTGGCGTCATCTCCAATGGGTGGATGACTTACTGGACACGTTGTCTAGAAGAGTTTAAAAATTATATTAATTCAGAGATTGAAGTAGCACTTCCTGAGCCTTCTATACACAAATTTGAGTTTTACTTTCAGCTTTCAAACAAAAGGGCTTTCAATCAAGTCCAGAATCAAAGAACACGGTCTCCTATTAAGGTCATCAGGCATGTCAAACGTTCACGTGTTCATGAGGTACTAACACTGATTGACTGTATCATTGATTCCTTATATGCTTTTGATATATCATTGACCCTCTTTTTTTTTTTAGGATGAGCTGAGGACAAGCCAATCCAATATCACGAGCCAAAGTGAGGTGAATAGGGATGTTTCTAGTGACAGGAACATCGGCACTTCCGAAATATTTGTTTCATCAAAATCTTCTTCACCAAACATTTGCCCTTATCCTAATCGTTATGGTGTTGGGAAAGTACTGCAAACAAGGGGTGATGGTGTAGTGACTGATGAAGATGATGAAGACGTGGTTGGTGAAGAGGAAGCTTCTGACGGCTCTGGAAGTGATAGAAGCGATCATGCGGATGAGAGCATACAAGAGGAAGACATTGATGCATATGCAGATGCATTAGCTGCGGAGATTTGTGGTGAGGGAATTGATGATGTCCCTTGTAATAATGCCTCTGAACCCCTGGCACACCAGGATACTACTCTTGCTCTTCCAAGTAATGAAATACCAAGCAAGTTGGAGGGGAGAACACACACCCGCACATGATAACTTCAGGGGAGAGTTTCCTTTTATGAATTCCTGGTCCCCCCTATTTACTTGGAGTCATTAAAGAGTTGCATGCACGTGATGGGGATTTTTGGGCAGGATCAATTTGTCCTGGTTCTGAAGTCACAAATGCTATGGTTGTGATGTTAGGTCGGGCTTGTATGCTGCTAGGTAGACCATGGAATTCATTTTCTTCAGCTGACTTGGAGTTATTGGTACAAGCTTTTAATAGTGCTCGTGCCTTGGGGTTTAAAATTGATAGCTTGGAGAGTGTTGCTAGCAAGGCGCAAAGATATTGCACCATCGACCATTAATCCAACGTTACGAGAGGCTCAAAGCTGAACTTGAGGCGACACAACTCGAATTGGAGAATTCTCTTGAGGGTCTTGATACTGCTTCTATAGCAGAATAGATTATTACATTGGTCATGATATTTTTTTTTTCAAGGAGTTATGTAACTTCATGAACTTTGTCTTTGTTTTGTTTCATGTTTCATGCACAATATTTCACATGATGCTACTTTCTCTTAGTTTTGTTCCCTTCACTTGGTATCGTATCATATACGATGAACTCGTGCGCTTTAAGAATGTAAGATTCATGTAGCGGCACATTATATGTTATGACTTTGCGCTTTAAATTATTATTTCTTTCGCGAGCAAAGACTTCTTGATTTCACAAGAATTGTCAGGGGGTATTACCCACTACTTGACCATTCCATCAAATGTGATGGTTAACATAACATACTTAGGAAAAAATTCATATGCATGTATTATGCCACGCGCTTAGTAAATTTTAACAATTACAAGCTGCATGTTGTAACATAAATAAATGTCGCGCGCATAGGAGACAAGTCTCTTACAAGCAGCAGCAACATACAAATATAATCATATAACCAACCCGATTGATCAAATAATCATGTGAAAGCAAGCTCATATTATTCAAGCTATCATCATCACTGATCATGCTATTACATATGAAACTTCTTTACATATTGAAAATTTATAGGAGCTGTAATAGCATCAGTCTTTGGATTGAGGAGCTTGCAATACCCACTATCATGGACTTCATGTATAATGAAGGGACCTTCCCATTTTGGCGTGAACTTTGGCGCAGGTATACTTCGGCGCACATGCTCGGCTGCACGAAGTACAACATCACCCACTTGAAAGGACCTTTTCCTCACCAACCGGTCATAGGCCAGACCAAGCTTGTGTTGGTAGTTGATCAAGTTGTTTTTGGCTATATCTCGTCTTTCATCTAAGGCTTCCAGATCTATTGTGCGTAAAGCATCTGGCTCAAGCTCAGCATTGATCGCCAGTCGTGCTGAAGGGATCAGAACCTCTATGGGCACAATTGCTTCGGCACCATACACTAGCGAAAAAGGTGTTGCTTGTGTTGGTCGCCGCTTCGAAGTCCTATAGGCCCAAAGTGCTAAAGATAGCTTATCATGCCATTCTTTATGGTTGTCATGTACCATACGACTGAGAACTTTCAAAAGAGTCTTGTTTGTAGCTTCCGCTTGGCCGTTGCCCTTAGGGTAATAAGGGGTCGACTTCACATGATCAATACTATATGATTCCAACAGTTGTCGAACATGCGAATTGATGAAGGAGTGCCATTATCTGAAAGAATGCGCTTCGGAATCCCGAATCTGCATATAATGTTCTCCTTAATGAAGCTTGCAACTGTTGGTCCCGTCGCCTTCTTTAAAGGAATAGCTTCCACCCACTTAGTAAAACATTCGGTTCCAGCTAGGATCCAAATACATCCTTTAGAGGCGGGTGAATAGGACCGATTAGATCAAATGCCCAAGTATGAAAAGGCCATGGTGTTGTTAGACTATGAAGTGCGACCGCAGGAGCGTGGATCGCATCTCCATGTTCTTGGCAAGGAACGCATCGTTTAACAAAATTGGAACAGTCTGATTCCATGGTTGGCCAATAGTACCCCATGTCAAGTAATTGATAATACAACTTCCTCGCACCTTGGTGTTCACCACATTCTCCAGCATGTACCTCAGTTAATATTTGTTCCGTTTCAGGAGATGCAATGCATCTGAGAGGCTTTCCCATAAATGAAACTCTATACAATTCATCTTCATGCATTAGGTACTTGCGCGCCTTCCTTTTTACTAATTTGGCATCCGTATTATTAGTTGGTAGCACATTATTCTTCAAGTAATCGATGTACGGACGACGCCAATCTCCAGCACTTGCGACAAAATTACATTCTTTTGCATCTGGTAACTCGGAGCACTTGGGACAATGTGTTTGCACCTGAGATGCATCCTTAGCCATTGTGGGCCAGTAATACCCTGCACGTTGAATGCGACGATACAAGGGAGGTCCTTCTTCCCCACACCAGATCTTATGATACTTGTCCAATTTTAGGCGAGCCTGTTTCGCACAGATGCATCGCGATAGAACGCCCTCAGGTCCTTTGAAGTATAAGGCGCCATTGATGTGAACAAAATTCTTCAAGGTAACTATGGAGGCCGCATTGGGTTGCGCCAATTGGGCCTTGATACCAACGCGCCAGTCATCTCCTGTTTCCTCATCTTCTTCTAACAATTGCAAGGCTGTGCAAGGAATGGTTTTCTTGATAACTTTAACATCTAGGCTTTCATCTGAAGCATGCATCGGAATTTTGGATGCTAGTGTTGCCAATGCATCTGCATAACGATTTGTAGATCGCTTGGTATGTTCATACCTTACGACTCCAAACTTCCCAATTAGAGCTTGCACTGCCCTATAAGGCGCAAGTGCTGGCTCCTTGAGGGCATATTCACCATTAGTTTGCTTAATGATCAAATTTGAATCACCACGAATACACAGATGGTTTGCTCCAGCTTCCAAAGCAAAGACGATCCCAAGTAACAATGCCTCGTATTCAGCTTCATTATTAGTGCAATGAAAGTCAAGTTTAAATGCCAAAGGTATTTCTTGGCCATTGGGTGATGTCAATACAACTCCTGCTCCCCAACCTTGACTTCCCGATGAACCATCAAACTGGAGTGACCATTCTCCTTCTGTTTCAATCATGAGTGAGTCCTCATGGAATTCCGCTGGTATACTTTCTGTGATCACATCTTCACTTTCATTCGGAAAATGAGCTAGGAGATCAGCTAAGGCTTGTGACTTGATAGCTTTAGGAGCCTGTATTGTAATATCAAACTCTCCGAGAAGCAACAACCACTTCGCTACACGCCCAGATAACGCTGGTCGTGACAATAAGTACTTGATAGGATCTGATCGGGTAACGAGGTTGACCTTGTGCGCTAGAAAGTAGTGACGCAACTTTTGGGTGGCAAACACCAGCGCGAGACAATGCTTTTCGCAAGCTGGGTATTTGACCTCGCTTCCTTGAAGCGAACGACTCAAATAGTAGACCGGCCGTTCTTGGCCATCTATTTCTTGTGCAAGTAAGGCTCCGATGGATCTGCTAGTAGAAGTAAGATACAATATCATCGGTACTCCCTTCACAGGCATAGTCATGGTGTGAGAAGAAGTGAGAATTCCCTTAATTCTTTGAATTGCATCCTCATGGACTTGGTCCCATTCAAATGTGACTCCTTTCTTCATGAGTTGATGTAAGGAATATGAAATCTCTGCAAGTGCAGGTATGAATCTCCTAATATAAGAGACCTTTCCCATGAAAGTTTTCAATTCTTTCAAAGTAGCAGGTGAAGGCATAGACAATATAGCTTGTATCTTTGCGGGATCAACATCAATCCCCTTCCTATGGACTACAAATCCAAGAAATTTTCCTGAAGCAACTCCAAAAACACATTTCAAAGGATTCATGCGAAGCTTATACAATCGACATCGTTCAAAAACCTTTCGAAGATGGACCAAATGGTCAGATGCATGTTTTGATTTCACAACTATGTCATCCACGTAGTCCTCCATGAAATCATGCATCATATCATGAAATATAGCTGTCATCGCTCTTTGATAAGTAGCGCCAGCATTCTTGAGTCCAAAGGGCATGACAGTATAATAGAAATTCCCAACAGGAGTTCGGAAGGCAGTACGCTCGGCATCTCCAATTGCCATTTTAATTTGATTATATCCACTGAAACCATCCATGAATGAAAATAATTCATGACCTGCAGTGACATCCACCAAGGTGTCTATATTTGGCAAAGGGAAATCATCTTTAGGACAAGCCTTGTTCAAATCTCGAAAATCCACGCAAACCCTTATTTGACCATTCTTTTTTCTAACAGGTACGATATTCGCGAGCCAAGTAGGGTGTTCGATTGGTCTGATAAAGCCTGCACGAAGCAACTTCTCAATTTCGTGCTTAATTTGAACTTCCACCTCAGGACGGAAAACTCGTTGTCCTTGCTTAATAGGAGTCGTGCCTGGGGTAATATTTAGTGTGTGCACTACAAGGCTAGGGTCCAGACCTGGCATCTCATCATATGCCCAAGCGAACACGTCTCTATATTCTCTTAACAAATCAATAAGAGGACTCTTAACTTCATGTAACAAACCTTGCTGACAAAAATTGGCCGCGGCGACTCTCCTGGTCGCGCTAGATCCAATTCCTCAATTTCTTCATTTTGTGGCTTTATTTGATCTTGCATTTGTTGAGGAGCGGGCTGAATTTCTTGAATTGGTACAGGGTCTGAGGAAGAACAAACTTCCTTAGACCCCGGAAACCGTCATAAGAGATATACTCTCCGCCCATCTTCTCTGACGTAACTTTCAACAGCATCAACCTGCTTGTTCTTCTTTTTACCGCCTCGACACCACGCATCTTTCTTTTCTTTTGTTGGCCCTCTTGAACTTTTTCCCAAGTGGGTAATGGCACACCTGAAGCTCTAGCAATAGCTGTCTCACCTTCATCGGCATACTCATTGAAGAAGGTAGACTCAATGAAATATGTCTCATCATGCTCAAAAGGATTCTTCGTAGCAGGAATAAATATATCCTTCCCTTTCCAATGTCCTTTGATACATTGATGCATAGTCGACGGTACTAAATTGTGATCGTGCAGCCACTTCCTACCTATCAAGAGATGATAGGACACAGGCGCATCAATCACATGAAAAGTAACGATACCACGAATAGGCCCAATCTTAAGATCAACATTAACTCTTCCGATCGTCTTCGTTATAGTATGACTAAAGCCATTAACTGAAATGGGTTGCTTCACCAAACGATGATAGTCGATACCAGCAGCTTCCAATGTAGTCTTAGGCATGATGTTGAGAGAAGAACCAGCGTCAATGAATGTCCTCTTAACTGGGTAGCCATTAAGTATGCCCTCCACATATAATGGTCGATTGTGATTTGGACTATCTACACACATATCTGCATCGGTGAACAAGATTGCATTTTCATGCGCTCGAGCCATTCTTTTGACGGGCTGCGCTGCATTACACTCGGCATATTGTCCCTGAAATTTGCGCAAGTGCAGTTGCTGCTGCAAGCTTCGCCTTTTCATCAAAACCAAGTAGATCAAAGAAATTTCTAAAATTAGAAGTTTTCAAAAGTGCCGCAGCAATGGGAGCACAATTATTTTCCTCAACTTCATGTTGTTTTCCTTTCGCGTTACTTGCCTCGGCAAGTGGTGCATCATTGGCTTCTACTGTGGCAGGATCATGAATAACGACGTTAACGGCACCACGCTGATTATTATGGGTTGGAAGTGGATTGTTCCTAACGTCGTTATTTTCGATAACAAGCTCTCCATTCTGCACTCTTTCATTGAAAATCCTCTTCAAAGTAAAACAATCCCTAGTAGGATGCCCCACAATTCTGTGGAACCTACAAAATTTAGGATCATTCTTCTCCTCCTGAGTTGGTAAACGCTCTACCCTTGGGAGTTTGAGATTTCCATCTCTCAACCATTGATCTAGCATAGCGTGCACCTTTCCCATTGAGCAAGGATATGTTAGCACTTCCTTTGTTCTCTCACGTCCAGACTTTTCAACTCTTCGTTTCTTCTCATCTTTGAGATCCTCACTTTGAGTTGCATTCACTGACGGTCCTCTTTTGTTAAACTTCACATTTCCTCCTCTTTGTCGCATGACAGAATTATTAGTCCTTCGCGCATTCTCAACCAAAGTGGAGAATGAGGCTAAAGAGAGATTTTCCAGATGTACCGCATATTCGGTGAACATGCCTTGGATGCAAATTTTCACCAGCTCTCTTTCGTCACATATGTCTTGGATGTCTAGTGAACGTTCCCTGAAACGCTCAATATAATCCATCAAGTCTTCCTTGGGCTTCTGGCGAATCCGTCCCATATCAGTCAAGGTCACTCGTTCCTGTGTGGAGAAGAACTTCTCTAGGAACATCTTGCACATAGTTGCCCATGAATCTACTGATCCAGGGGGAAGGTTAACGTACCATGTGTACGCTTTCTCTGTAAGGGACTTAGAAAATTCTTTCAACTTGAGATCATCATCAAATCCATAAACCTCTAGCGTTTCAATGAACTTCAACAAATGTTCCTTGGCACTTCCTTTCTTACCATTGAATAGCATGAATTTGGGACTCACATAGTCTTGAGGATATGGCTTAGCAGCAATACGTTGATTGTATGGGAGCTTGAGATCCAATACTCCCACATCAGACTTAGCTTGTATTTCCCTCAAGTACATGTCTAGATCTTCTTTCGTGACGAAAGTAACTTTAGGAGTTGAAGTAGTAACTTCAACTGGTGTAGCTGGAGTGACAGTCTGGAGTGGAGTTGTATTTGGTTGAGCAGCAGGTCCACCAATGACAATCTGTGGCGTAGTCTGTGAGGATGAAGATCCTCCGGGTTGAACATGTACTGTAGGCTGGGAGGTTGAGGGTCCTCCTAGCTGAATTCCTGTGTTCACTACCTGAGGTACAGGCAATTGTGTAACTATAGGCTCCAACGGAGGGGCTTGCTCCCTAATTCCAATAGTGTCATGTTCAGGAGTAGGAAGAGGATCAACAGGTCGAGGTACTTGAAGAGCTTGTGAAGTTTGAGGAGCTTGAGGTGCCTGAGAAGCACGTTGCTGCGCGACAATAGCAGGGGTTGACGAAGTCGCCTTGTTGCGCGGCAGCAATAGCGGCTATACCAGGTAGGTATTGAGCAAACATCCATGAATTGTTGAAATTGTCTTGTAGACTCTTGTATTGACTGGTTGACTGTACGGTATTTTCTTGTACAGCGCGAAGATCGCAGCGTTGTCAGGTTGAGCACCAGTAAGTTGGTTAACATCTTCGAGTGCTGGCATGTCATGCTCAGCAACCTCAAGATTAGTATCAGTTTCTTGAGTCACACCCTCAGTGGGATCAGTAGGTCTTTTTCTTGGAGGTGCCATCACACAAGTATTGATTTCCCTGTCCCAGTGGAGTCGCCAAAAATGTGTGGGTATGAATCCGGTGCAACGATCACGAGCGTGCGCGTGACTATCGCGCTATACGTGATCTAGGGAAACAACACGTGAAGGATGATCAGAAGTAATCGTATAGGGAGGAGGAGTAGGCATCTCAATAGGCTCTAACACACGTGTGACAGGTGAGGGAGCTAAATAGCATCAACCTCACTGAGTACTATGGATTCGTGTATGTTCTTGATAAATCAAGTGTTTGATTCACCAGGCGGAAATCCGGCAGCACGACGGCGTTTGTCCAAGATTTCACCTCCAAATGAGGTAAGGACTAAGGTATTTATAGAGAATCTAGCTGTCGATGTCGTCCGTCAGATGAGACAGACGACCAACGGCTAGGATGAGTCCCTCTCATTATGGATATGGATGTGGGCTCCCTTATGGACCCAGGCCCATTGAGGCCTTCATTGTAATGTGTGTGAGCCAATTTGAGAAAGGTTGGAATTGGGTAGGCCAATTCCAACAGACCCTACTCCAAGCCTACCATGCCAATTTTCCCATGATCATCCCAATTGATCTGGACCTAACTCCTTGAGCCCTGTCACATTAGCCCATAGAATTAAACCCAGATAAAGATTAGGCTAGAGGTCTTTATGACAAGATCAATACATCTACATCTTCAAGAAACAATTCCAAGTGTTATGTGTGTGTTTTTTTCTTTTTTGGTAGATTTTGATTCACGTAATTCTTTTTTCGTTAATGCATTTTTCTTGTTCCTTTTATGAATATGGTATGAATTATATTTTAATATTTTTATTGACCATGGTTTGACTTTTACTTCCTTTCCATTTTTAAATTAACCTTTGATCAAAATCATAGAATACCACTATAGAGGCTCTTACATTGTGTTTGATATAAAGGAATTAGGAAAGAATGATTGGAGAGAGGATTAAATTTTATTCTCTTATTTGTTTTGAAAGGGAAAGATGAGGGGAAGAAATATGAATGTATTATTTTCTCTTGGTCCCATCATTTTTTTATCCCCTCCAAAGTGAGAGAATTAGGAGGGAAAATGAATTTTTTTTTAAATTACTCTTATATCCTTATTTTTTTAATTACTCTTATTTTTTAGGGCCATATAAGTAATTCACCATTATATCTTATTTGATCTTTTATAATAATATAACATTCTCCTTGCTTTCCTTCCTTTTTATCTAAACATAAAGGTGGGCAAAAGACCAATAAAACCGAACTAATCCGTAACCGAACCAATCCAAATAAAAAATATGGTCTTTTAACATTTTGGTTTAAAATTTTCTAATCTAAACCAATCCATAAATTTATGATTTGGTTTGGAAGGTAAACCAAACCAATCCGTAAAACCAAAACCATTTTAGAAAAATACAATAATAATTTTACTTATAAGTTATAGCTATAGATTTTTTTTATGATGATTAATCAAAGGCGGTCTATGTTCATATGATTTCATTTGATATTTATTATTTAGTGAATATTGATTAAAATCAACTTGTTCATTTTAAAATTTTTTTTTAGGCTCATTATTTTCTTTTTTGTTGATTATGAATATATTTTTTTTAATAGTTTTTGAGTTTATAAAGTATGAAATTTATTTATTATTTATAAACTCTATTATGTATTAATTGTTTAATGTATTTTGTCAGTAGATTATTTTATTTGTTGATAAATTTTGTTGATAGATGATTTTTTATTTTAACTAAATTTATTGGTAGATAATTTACTTGATAGTTCTATTAAAAATTATTAATTATGATTTACTATTTATTGGTTAGTGAATGTATTTCATTGGTGAATAACTAATTTTATAGAGAACTATAGATTAAAAGAATGATGAATTCATAAAGTATTTTGTCGTTGTTTATAATATAGACTTTATAAAATGATATAAATATTTAAATATCTATACAAATGTTAAAAAAAAAAAAAACTAGAACAAATTTAGTTAGAATTTTGATTTAATCCGTAATCTAAATTGTTATTTAATGGTTTAAAATTTTTTTAATTCGAATCAAACCGTCATTTAAGAATTTGGTTTGGGATGGGAAAAAAAAAACCAAACCATAAATTATGGTTTGGTCTCGTTTTAGGAAAAACTAAACCAAACCGATCAATGTCCACTCCTATCTAAACAGACGAAAGAATTCAAATTCTCTAATAATTCATTAGCTTCACGTTTTTTCCTTTCACAATCTTTCCTTTTTAATTCATTCCATCATACCAAATAAAGCCTTAAAGCATTTACTATAAACTTTCAAAATCTTCACATTTAAAATATAAATTATATGTTTTGGCAAAGAAAAAAATATTTTATATATTATGGAAGTAATAATTTAGAAGAAATGAAAAAAAAATTTCTACTTATAAATCCATCAACAGTCTCTTTAATATTTTTTTATGAATAATAATGTAATATTTTTTTTTTGCTATTATAGTGAGGGATGAGAAAATCGAATCCGATATTTCTTACTTAAAAAACCAGAAAGATATACTTATAACAATCAAATACAAGTTAGTTAGTCATTGATTGTTTTAAAGGCCCATGGCATCTTTAGATTTTTCCACGTGGTTATGAAGTTGGGTTTAGTAATTAGTGCCCTAAGTATTAGGTTCTTACAGATTATTGAAGTTAAAAATATATATTCTTATTTACCAATATATATATATATATATATATGTATAATTCTCTACGCACTAGACAGTTCTAGGAATATTTTTACTTTATGAATCAGATTACATTATTTATATATACATATATGTATTTTGGAAAAGCTTTATTTTATCCAGGCTCGTTGTTCTTTTTCTTTTTAACTTTATTAGACTAAAATCTTATCTCTTATTGACTTCTGGGACATTTTTCAGATACAAACTAATGATATTTTTCATCACCTTTTTCTCCAAAATTTTGGATCCCGACGCGACGAAGTTAAGACATGGAGAAGGCGATGCATGCTCTAGGCAAGGTACAAATATCACAATGTACAGTTGTATAATATAACACGATACAGAATCTAATTTTTTATGTTATCTTTTTTTATGCTTCTCAATGGATCTTAAGTTAATCATCTGACTATTATAAATATAGTAAAGATGATGGACATCTTCATGAGTTTGGATCTGGACGGAATCAAAACCACTGGTTTTAGTCTTAAAAATTAAAGAACCAAAGCTAGAATCCTGAGGAGATTCCAGTCCGGTTCCATAAAATTGGTGTTTTATATCGGTCCTGAAATCATGAAATCATTACATTTTATTATTTAAATTAAAAAAAAATAAAGAATGAATTTTAATTTAATACAGAAAATTATAAACTCAAGTTAATAAATAGGTATAATAGCATTAAAGTCTTTATCCAATTTTTTAAATTATTTATTTAGGATATGTATTCATATATATACACAACCACATCCAAATTTAGGGTCTGCTTTGATTGTCTGATTTTTATTTGTATTTGATCTACATCTATATCATATCTATATTTGACGCGTTTAATCTGTTTAAGAATGAAAATGTATGTTTTTTATTTGTACCTTTTTCTTAAAAATATTTATTTGAAAATGATAAAAATAAGATGTCAAAACCACTAGAAAAAGATGAAATAAATATACCTTTAATTGTTATGTTAGTAACATAGGACTATAAAATAATCTAGAGGAAAAAAGAGAATTACAAGACAATAGGTAGACCCATATTTATTTTTAAAGAGTTTTTAATAGAAATATATATGAACCAAACCATCCTTTTAGGCAATATATTTATACGTGTGTTGTTAATAAAAATACATTAAAAACTGGAAATAGGTAATAAATTGTTACTACTCACATGGGATGGTTTAAACATTTAATATTATTTTTTATTTTTCATCAATTTTTTTAGTGAAACCAGCTAAAACTGCAGGTTCTACCTAGTTCTTTGTTGAGAAACCATTGAGGAACCAAAAAGAATGGTTCCATAACCTATTCTAGAATCGTCCAATTGGTTCGATTGTAGTTCTTTTCTCTGATCGTAACTGAACCTTGACTAGTAGAAGTGACATTAGTGCGTTCATGATTGATATAAATCTAACTTGTTAAATAATTAATGAGACATGTCAATTAAAATAATATGATGGTTACACAATTTTTTTTTTTTTTCAATTAAACTTAAGGAATATTAAGACACTTACAAGTTACAATTAATATGAAAAATGTCATCAAATTGTGATATAATGCATCATTAATCAAATTCAATGTCATTCAACACTAAGATTGTAGAGTCGTCCTAATGTTATTTAAGAATTAGGTGAGTCTGCTGCGTTTAATAAATGCTTATTGACTAATTAGAGATTTTTTGCTGCGTTAAATTAAATGCATTTTTGACAAGTTAGAGTTACTTGAACGTTTAGAAACTTGAAGAAATTTCATATAGAGTTCTCTTCAATAGTCTTTTCATGACTATATAACAGAAAACTTTCGATGTTTTTGGTGTTGCTGTCAAATTATAAAATTTTCAATTATTTAATACGAGGAGGAAATAAAACTAAATTGATAATTAACACAAGTATGCAGCTAAAGCTTTGTACCTTAGTTGGCATGATTAATTAATATATATACATATAATATATATAGAGAGAGAGAGAGAGTTTGTACGAGTTGGAATCCCGTTCTATGTTACAATCACATAATAATAATATAATAATAATAATAATATAAAATAATAATAATAATAATAAGTACGTTTAAAAGAAATTAAGGATGATGAGGCTGTTGCCTTAGTTGGAAATTGGCAAATACTTAACAGAGGATCTTCTTATATACTTAGTTCTTCTTTCTTAATATATTAAGTTGGGTAATCTTTTTGTGTCTTCTAACTTTTAGGATCTGTTGGATAGTTTGATTTTCATTTTATCTTATCTGTATTTGATTTGTGTCTGACTTATTTTATTTGTTTATGAGTAAAAAATTCATTTTTAATCAAAATTTTTTTATTAAATATCTTTTGAAAACAGTGAAAATAAGATGTCAAAACAATCAAAATAAGCCAAAACAAATGGATTAAAATAAGTTAAATTCTGGGGCTTAAAGTAGATTTTGATTCAAATTAAATCATATTAATATTAGCAATTAATATATTTATTTTAATGATTATCATAATTGACATTTTATTAATACATGTTTATACACTATTCACAATATGGTATAAATTATCATCAAATTATAAAAATATATATATATATTGTAATGCCAAAGCCAGTTATTAGTCCTCACATAAATGAGGAATAACTAATAAGAGCACATGCATTTTGCTTTATGTACAGGTAGAAGATGTATGCATTAGTTGATGAGTAAAAAAACGAATAGTTTATAATATAGAGAAAATTATACTAGGGAGTAATCATAAATGGTTAAGAAAAGAGATTATCGTTATGTAGATGGTGCAAATAAAATATTTGTTAATGTATCATTATATTAGTTTTGATATATTTTAAACAATATTATAACGGCATGATAAACACATCTTATTTGTATTATCTCGTAAAACATAAATTTCTTTTTTCATTTACTTAAAATATTGATGAATTTTGATATAATTTTTACTTTACCATATATAATTGTTATGAGGAACATTCGAAAACTTATTGTACGTTCAGATGGACGTACATTTAAGATGTGGTGCATTCAAAGGACATAAACTTCTCTATATACAAATGAAGGATGTGTTTATCATAGAGTTTACAAGATAAATACATGGTTAACAGCCTATTGTCCTAAACCATATGTTATAAGAATTTTTTTTTTCTTTATTTTGCACAATTAAAAACATATATTCTCTTTTTGCACTTTATGGGAAAAGTAAATTATTTTCTTTGTAAATATGCCATTTTCCACCCCCCCCCCAAAAAAAAAAAAAAAAGGTTTGTATGGATAGGTTAGTGGAAGCTAGTGTTAGTTTTCTCCTAATCGACTAAACATGGAAGTACCTTCTAGACATTACTTGCAAAAGAAAGAAAGAAAAAAAAAAAGGCTCAAAATTGCATTCCTACAATATACTTTAAGGTGCACGGATCATCCATGCGTACACGTAAGAGTGCAAACAAGTCCAACAAGCTGAGTTTTTAAAGGTTTGGGTTTAATTAATTTAGCAAATTAAAGGGCTTAAGTCATTTTAGATTTTTAACAAGTCTGGAATGTACGAACTTATATTTAAGCTCGTTAAGGATTAAGAGTCCAAACTTAGCTTGTTAGATCATTTTAGTTAAATAAGCTTGGGCTCGATTCATTTACATAATAATTATATAAATATTAAATTAAAAAAAATTATATATATCATTAAATTTAATATATTAAAATAAGCCGGCTTATAAGCTTAAAAAAAAGCCCATGCTTGATGTGTTAGAAGAGAAGAGAATGTGAAATTTCCATCTTTCAAAGTTTTTTATCATAAAAATTTGTTTTGAAA